>QLNU02003225.1:65592396-65643807 GCA_006491805.2 Dysdera silvatica | reverse complement strand
TACATACTTTTTATATTATTTATTTATATTGTGTTAAGACGTTGTCTACAAAATTTTTAAATTGAACGTGTACTGATGTTTTCCGTCATTCTCTCTATCAGAGTTGAGGGGGTTCCCTCAGTTACATCTACATATTGTTAGTTTCCGTCCTTCTCGTAATGAGAATTGAAGGGTATCTCAGTAGCATTCACACATTGATGGTTTCTCCCGCTTTCTTCACGAAAGTTGAAGGAGTCTCTTTACAGCATTCACACACACACGTGCATAATAACTGTCTTTTGCTCTTTCTTTAAGATTTCGGGAAGTTTGTACATATATATAGCTTACAACAATATATCGAATAAACAAGTAATTTTACACAAAAATATTATAGATGTTTTTCAAACATTCATCATTCTATTCATTCCTGATGTATATGTGTATATTCATATTTTGCGTCTTTTTTTTTCATAAAACATAATAAAATTGCATAAATTTACATTACCGTGCAAATGAAATATACGCAATTCAAAAAATTTTCAAAAAAATCATATGGATACAATAAATAAATGAATTTAAAATTCAATTTTAGTTGTTTTATAATGTCCGTAGGCTAAAGTGTCACATCCGTTATTTCAAATAAAGCGCTTGTCATCTACAGGACATAAGCTTTTTTCCCCCCATATTTTCATTAAACAAACTATGTTTGTCGCTTTTTATTTGATTCATGTCTGTATAAAACACCTTATTATCGAACAAGGACCCTTTAAAATGTTCATACTTCAATTTTTTTTTAGCAGCATTCTTAGAGATACCTTTAACGGCAGGTTTTTGCTGAGTTTCGGTTGGGAAACTATAGAGCGTAATCCTATAAATTCTACTATGGGGTTACCTGAAGTTTCGTATTTCATTTTCTCGATAACTGTTTTATTATGAGTACTATAGAGAAAATGGGTTTGTGAATATTCGGAAGTATCGAATTTTTCTAAATCCATAGACATGTCACGGTATAAAACTTCAGTTTCTATCTCATACATTAAGGAATCAGTATGTATGAAAAGTAATTCTGCACGTTCAACATACTTTTTCTTGATGTAATTGAAATGGAAATTATACATCAGGCACTTACTAATGTCAAGAATTGTGAACCCGACGTATATAGGAAGAATTAACGCTAAACTTACTTTGCGCATCTGAACCACAACACATTTTCCATTTATCGGCGTGAACGAATGAAATAGGGGTGATGCTATTAATTTTATTAATTTCATTTCGCAGGTTACCAATTTAATATTTTTACGCTTCCACAAATTTCCCATTGTTTTTCCGAAAACGGCATTATTAAATAATTTGAAAAAATCCTTTTCAAATCCATTTTTTGCCATCGCCCGCTTTTGAGTGTTCAAATCAATATATTTTTTAAGCCAAAGCGCTTGTGCAAACGTCCGCACTCGGTGTATTCTTGCAAGTGTCATGCCTAACTGCATATAGAGCTTTAAATTACGATAATGTACTTAACTTTTCCATCTAAATTAGGCACTAACTTAATACTATTCATTGAGGGGTTAATCTGCAATTTTTCAATCAGTTCTTTTTAATATCCTGACAGCATGCCATAATTTATTTCAACTTTTACGGGAGCCAAAGGATAATCGCTATGCGAGTCGTGTAAATTCTTTGGATAGTCAAGATTTACTTCCAAAATTGGATATCACTGTCATCATCAATTTCAGTGATATTCAAATTATCGATTTCATCGTAAGTTAACCATCGGAAATTGTTAACCGGTAAATACTGGATCATAACCATACAAATTTTTGGCATCAAGATATGTTATACATTCGCTAGCTTTAGAAGGGTCGAAAGTGGAGAGATACTTGTTGTTTGACTTACTATATCGGTTGTTTATCATAGATCAACCTCCCCTCATACCCTTTTCTATAAATAAATGCATATCAGTGTCCGTTAGGAATTCTAATATAACTTTCGTCATCTTAAGGCATGCTTCTAAATCCAGGTGCAGTATAGCAATGGCGATTTCATAAAATTTCAAAACTAAAGCACGAAATTCTTGAAACACGTCGGCCAGAAGCAATACATAAGATAAAACATATAAATTGTGATACATCCCCGTTTTCTCTATATTAAAATTTTCCACACTTTTTTCGCATGTCCATAATCCTCATTAGTAATGTGTTCTTCCGTAAGACTGTTATAAAAACATTCTTTTTTAGGAAGAGCCGTTTCCAAGAACTTGTCCATATCATCCATGTAATCATAGGGATATACACCTTTGAGCAAAAATAGCTCCACATTACCATTTTTAAAATTTTCCCCTAAAGATTTTAAAATTAGACACCCCCTGAGCCGCTAAATTTTCAACAAGCTTCTCTAATGAGGCGTTCAAGAATTTAAACGAATCAATAAAATGCAAATTACCTATACTAAAAGATATACATTGTTCGTTATTGCTGGGTATACAATTAATTACGCGGTCTTTTATTTTTCCTAAACCCTACATAATAAAGTGAGCGTCATAGTGCTGTAAATTATGAAAAATTACAGGAAGTTTAGATTTCACCTGAAAATTCAAATTGCAGGTGTTATGTGCAGCTCCTCTATACATCCCGCTACCATGACAGTGATCTAATTTTGGATTAGATCTAATAAAGACTAACAAAATCCCTATAGGATTAACATGGGAGCAAGTTAACCGGAAGTGGGCCAGAACCGGCCTTTTTTCACTACTAATATATAGAAATAAAGAAAAGGGATTTTGTTTCTAAGCGAGCCCAAAAGAATACAGTAAGCTTACTCTTAGGGAATTATATAGGGAAATCATTCTTAAGTAACCCACCCACTAGCTTTAAAAGGAGGGATTTTTATGGGGGAAGAAATGGCGTGTATATAGGGAAATTCGGGTAACGTGTAGTTAAAACGAGAAATAATAAATAAGAATTCAATAAAACCGCGAAAACGAGAACGAAAACCCTAGCGGTCTTTCCTTTTTTTGGCGCGAATTCAATTCATATACTATATTTCAACATCAGCATAATTAATCGTCTGTCTTTTCCAGGAATGCAATTCAGAAATTACTCTCGAGAGCACAATGCCATTTTCTTTTAGGTTTTTTCTTCTTCTTCTTCTTCTGCACTTCGCTTTCTTTTCTGTCACCTTTGTTTGCCAATCACTTGTATGTACAGTGTCGATTTGCACACACGTTTCGTACATTCACCTCGAGTGACATTGAACGTGGAGAAACATTTCGCAAACGACGACAAACTAGTATCAACGTATAGTTGCCAATCCTATCGCCGTATAATGTCTCGCTATCAGAAAACTGTTTTATCGTTATCAACAGCGTTCACGCGTTTGCCTACATTATTTCAGATGACGCAATCCAAACGTTTTGTTGCAGGAAAGTGGATGGTAAATAAACATACGTAAAATATTTAACAATAACTTATATGTAATACGCATACTGCGGTTATACGCAGGTTGTGGTTTCATCCAAGGACGATCTGGGCCACTCTGTTGCCCGGCGATCTGAGGGTGGGCCGTTTCGAAAATAAATGGCTTAATGGGCCGAACTGGAAAAAAAAAAGGGGCCAGTTTGGTAAGTCACGCAGGGGAGGCCAAAGTGGAAACCCTAGTCCGCCCCTGGTTTCGTTGATTGACCTTGTCGTGGGGAAAAGTGGATCCCAGCTTGAACACGATACGATATCTTTGTTTGGCGATTATTCAAAGCAAACAATTATAATGTAAACAAATATAACATAAAAGAACAAAAACAATTGTACTATAAATAAAAAACAAATATTACATAAAAGAACAAAAACAATTGTACTATAAATAAAAAACAAATATTACATAAAAGAAATTATTATATAAAATAAAAAACAAGCATATCATAACTAAAAACGCAATTGTAATATAAATAAAAACAATAAAAGCAGCGAAGTTTATACAATGATTTAATGTTTGTATTTTATAGAGCTAGGATAGTGGAGATCAACCTGAGGGGGGTCGCGAAGAGGTTTTTTTTTTGGAGGGGGGCCGCTCCAATTATTTTTAGTTGCAATTACTTTTATAAAGATTTTACGCCAAGTGTTTCCAACGCTTTTATATTTCAACATGGATACACACATTGCAATATTCTACTAATCGTTGTTAACTTTATATCTATAATATACATTAATATATTTAATTAATAAAAGGTAAGTAATACATAATTAATTTAATAAATAAAATTAATGTAGCACTTTATATTTAATGTGATTTCTTTATTCTGTTAAAAATGAGGATAATAGATCGAAAAAATCAATTCATACAAAGAAAACATTTGAAAACTGTAGAAAATTTTCCATGCCAATTTGCCATATACTTGTATCTGAATACATGGCAACCTATCTAAAGACCTATTGTGCAACCTAACATCGAATATCCCTTAGAAGCGTTATCAGATATTTTTAATGAGTTAACTAACGAATAATACTCATTTTGTTGCAAGTTGTCGCAGTGCGGTATTGCCTCAGCGTTCGCTTGACCTCAGCGATCTTTGTTCTGTTTTCTTTGTCACAGAGGGCGGTGGCAACAGAACGGGTTGTAAGGAACGTTGCCAAAGGACAAATATAAAATTAGTGAAAATCAGCTGGAAAACTCTTCTTGCGGTTTGGAAATCTGCAGGGGTGGGGGGGCATTCCAGAATTGTCGCATAAATAGATCCTCTTCCTGAAACCGTGTGGTAAACATTCTGATTTTTTTGAATCGTTATTATTTTCCTTCTTTCCCAAACGCCGACGTTACGTTCTGTGGACTTATGAAGTACACATAGGGGTTAAGCAAAAACAACAGGGGAGAAGGTGGTGACATTTTGCATTCCAGTAAGTATTAAGCTCCATGAATATTTCACGAAAACTTTTTTTTTCCAACGCCATCTTCTAGTCTTTCGGCCATTAGTATTCAAGCTGCCCAATATCGGTTTGACAGGTTGGAAAACCACAATAAGGCTTTCCACAGAATTCACGTTCACGGTATCTTGTAAAGCCCCAAAACTGGGGGGGGTATGCTTTTGACCCTGCTCAAAAGGGGCATATGCTTACTTGCCTCCGCCAAATTACAACTAATTGCTTATAATTACATAAATAATTTTTTCGTTGCGAGGGGATCAATTTAAACCGCGAATTTTCTTCAAATCCCGAGCTCACATGGAAAATAAAGTTTCGTCTGTGGCCATTTTGGTGATGTTATGCATGTCCAGCTATATCTGAGTAATTTTTATTCGGTATACATTTTTAGATTTGTTTTAATTTGGAAATCCAATGAAAGGTTCCGTTAGAAAATTAAGGTTTTTACTTCAAAGTAAAGTGTAATCTATCAATCCATTATTGGCGAAAAAGGTATGTACACATAAAATATTAAAACAAAAGCTGTATAATAAGTCAATACATGGTGGGCTCTATGCTCCCCATAGCCATTTAAACATTTGATTGGCTCGAGCCTGTTATGCATTTACTTTCAAAAGTTTTACAGTCACATTATAAAATAAGGTGCTCTTTAAATCATTACTAATTGTTAAGCAGCGTCAATAACTTTTGTAGCGTTTAGGTATCTTGTACATTCACTAAAATTCTCGACAGCTTTGAGAAGGAGGTAATAATTTTTCTCAGCCCCCGCCCCATTGGAAATACTCGTGTGGGGGCGCCCATGCTAGTCAACATAACATCACTTGCAAATATATGTGTGCAAAATAAAAGCTAAAAGCGTAAATTTTTGTCTTGTCATCGAGAATTTTACACGAAGAATTTACATTAGTATTTTACTAAAATGCCCCCCCCCCAAAAAAAAAGACAGATGGGAGGGGGATGTACAGGGACGGCCATTTTGTGAAGGTCTGTTTTACGTTTTATGGCGCAAGGATAGATGAGACCATAATGCATCAGGACTTAGCCTTCCGAGGAATACAAACTCGCCGCTTAGCGAATTAAACCTCGGACAACGAAATCGGTAAAAACACAGTAACCGTTCTATGCTATTTGAATTCGATTCAGATTATTTTGGGAAGAAAATAGCTGTATATTATTAGGAGATGTAGCGATAGAAAGCAACGTCCGAAGGGAAACGAGCATTAAGACATTTTTGGAAGTTGGCGTAAATTTTGGCGAAGCTTCTATGGCTGGCACCCGGGCAAAGTCCCTCTTTTTGCCCTAAGGTCAAAGTAATTGGAAGCTTACTTAACGTAAAGTACATACTCTATGGCTTCAGTTCGACCTTTGGATAATAGAGTGATAAAGTAGCTTGATCACATAATTTGCATATCTAACCCTTGCAGCATAATCGTCTTTGAAGATGATATCATATATCGCATATTTATGATTCTATAAATAAGCATCTACAGAAATTTTATAAGAAGAGGGGATTATACATTCACACACACACACACACACATCATCATCATCATATTCAACCATTATCTATCCACTGCTGGATGAAGGTCTCTCCAAATGCTTTCCACACAAGTCTATCCTGGGCCATTCGTTTCCACGTCACCCCAACCTCTTTTCTTATTTCATCCACCCATCTAGTTTGAGGACGTTTTCTAGGTCTTCGGTGGTCTCTTGGAATCCAGTTCAGAATTTCTGTTGTCCATCGTTGATCAGTTCTTCTTGCAATATGCCCAGCCCATCGCCATTTCAGCCCTTTTACTTTAACAATGATGTCCTCTACTCTAGTTTGCTCTCTCACCCAAGTGTTTCTTTTTCGATCTCTCCTAGTTATTCCAAGCATGCACCTCTCCATGCTCCTTTGCGTTGTCTGTAACTTTCGTATTGCTCCAACTGTTAGACTCCATGTCTCTGATCCATAAGAGAGGACTGGCAATACACACTGGTTGAAGACCTTTCTTTTTAGACACAAAGGCAATTTCCCCTTCAGGATAAAACTGTTTCTTCCAAATGCACTCCAGCCAAGTTTAATACGTCTGTTGAGTTCTTTCATAATGTTGCCATCCATTGAAATCAGCTGGCCAAGGTAAATATATGAATCAGCAATTTCTAGCTCAGTGTTGTCAACTTGTATTTTTGTTTCCTCTACAAAATTATTGAACATGATCTTAGTTTTTTGTAGGTTCATCTTGAGTCCAACTTCTTCACTTCTAGTTGAGAGCTCTTGTACCATGTCTTGGAGTTCTAATGGGTCCGTTGAAAAAATAACAATGTCATCAGCAAACCGCAGATGATTTAAATATTCACCATTTATTTTTATTCCCTTGTTATTCCAATTTATCAGCTGAAAAATCATCTGTAAAGCTGAAGTAAAAAGTTTTGGAGAAATGGTATCTCCCTGCCTCACCCCTTTGCCAAGTTTGATAGTTTTGGTATCTTTATGTAACCGAAATTTTGCACTTGCATTTTTATACACACGTTTCACCATGTCAATGTACACATCCTCAATGTCTGTTGATCTTAAAGAGTTGATGACTGCTGATGTTTTAATAGAGTCAAAGGCCTTCTCATAGTCAATAAATGCCACACACAATGGAAGTTCATATTCATGTGTTCTTTCAATTAATTCTCTTAATACTTGAATATGGTCCACTGTACTGAATCCACTTCGAAATCCAGCTTGTTCTCTTGGTTGAGCTGCATCTAATTTTTTCTGCAGGCGATGTGTTAGCACTTTTGTGAAGATTTTATAAATAGCAGGTAACAAGCTAATTGGTCGGTAATTTTTCAAATCCTCTTTATCACCTTTTTTATGCAAAAGAATTACTGTTGCAGAATCCCATTGGTTTGGTATGTTACCGCTGTTAAGACATTTGGTAAAGAATTTTGCAAGTATGTCTTCTACATATTCTCCAGCTTCTTTTAGGATATCTAATGTAATACCATCATCACCAGGGGCTCTTCCTTTCTTCATACTTTTTATTGCAAATGAAACTTCTTCTTTTAAGATTTTAGGAGCTGTTCCTTCGACTATTTCAATGTCTTCGTTTAATCCACTGTTACTTTCGTATAGATTTTTGTAGAATTCTTCAACTCTTCTAAGTATTTCTTCCCTATTTCTTGTTACGGTGCCATCCTCTCCTTTTAATGCAATGATGTGTTTCTTCCCAATAGACAAACTCCCTTTAACAACCCTAAGGCTCTTGTTATTTTCAATGGCCTTCCTTACTAGCTCACAGTTGAATTTTCTTATGTCTTCTTTCATGCTTTTGCGCAGAGTTTTACAAAGTTCTTATATATCTTTTAATAAAACTTTTAAATACAAGCAATTTGTTGCGTTACTCTTTATTTGTTATATATAAGCGTTTAATGTTATAACAAACTTACAAATGAGTACTCAATATTACGATAAAAACAAAAATACATATTTGCATCACACACGTTGCATGCTTTATTCAAAACGTTGTACCAAACGCTTAGAAACCCCAAAATCTTACGTAAGCATGGGGAGGGGGGTCAAGAATTCGCTTATTTTTTTCTTATAATGGGGAGGGGGAAGTATAAAATGGCCAGAAATGTGCCTACGTAATACTTGAACCGCCCCTAATAAGCACAGTGGTTTCGAGTTGGATTCCCGAGGTAAAATGCTGGATATTGTTCGGTGGTCACTTAAAGAACGGATCCAGGCGGTGATGATCACCTCCGTCCGTTAGAGTTAAGCAGGAAAAAATAAAGACGATGAAGAACATTATGCGATTAATAAATATAATCGTCGTATATAATTAATTAATATACGACTGCCATAAATAAAAGTCTTACACTGGTGTCCAAAGTCTCTAAGCCTTGGAAAAATGCGATCCAGACGTTTTTCCACGAATCTTCAAGCTACTCGTCTTTCAAACTACGTTTACAGTAAGTGTTGCTTCAGCAAAACGTAGTTTTTTATCGTTGAAGCGCCTTCAAACTTGGCTTCGAACGCGGATGACAGAAGAGACTTTTAATACACACCCACAGAGACATTCATATTGATGTAAATAAAGTGATTGACAAATTTTCAAAGAAACCAAGATGGCTCGACTTTGCACTATAAACTTCAAATTTTTTAAAAAGTTGCTTGTTATAAAAAAAGTAAAATAATTACAATGTTTTTATAGTTTAAATTTAAACTTGTTCTATTAATTACATTGTAAATTATCGTTTTGGTTATTGTATATGTCTCCTTTACTAGGTTATCCTTCTGTCATACTTGACTATAATCTACCCTAAACCATATAGTTTAATTAAAGAAAAGACCATCTTTAATTCATTGTCATAAATTAAATATTTTGGTGAGTATAAAGGAATACTAGTAATATAACAACATTTACCTAAACTATTTCACGTCCGAAACCAAAAATTTTCCCGGTGAAGGCCCCCGAAACCACGTCCCTGTAATAACGTCCTGGATCCGTTTTTGGGTCACTTCAAGCGTTCGGTCTTGTCATAGATAACCCTAAAGATAAGATTTAGGCATTAAACTGTATCTAATCCTTTTTTGAGCAAGCATTTTAAATGACGAATTTGCCTTCATTTCGTTGAAGAAACAGAGGATGTCGAAAAACGACCTGCGGTGGTGGAAAAAAGCTCGACGCAAAGATGACATCAGCCCAGCTGACCGCAAAAACCAGATATTGAACATCACGTGGATTAGTAGCCTCGTAAATAGATGAAAGGTCATTGAGTAGCTGTATGCGTGGCATAATGACATTATTATGCTAAATGAATTGTATACGTCCCGTTGGCATTGGAAAAGGGGAGTGGCGCTTGGCTAGTGAAATGTGATTAAAAACCTTGACATTTGTGAAGAGATTTTCAAATAGGTGCTATCATTCGAATCACTTTCTTAGTTTAAAACACCATACACAATTCAAATATTCTGATAAAAGGATCGGAAGACGTTGTGAATGTCTTCCGAGATCTATACCGGTGGTTCTTAAATTATAATGCGCGTATCCGCAACAGTGGCGTAGGCAGAAAGTTCATAAGGGGGGTTATAGGCTTAATGGGAGGGGTTACAGAGCTACAACTCATATATTCCTATGTTAAATATACAAAATTTCATTGCGATGGGGGTTACAACCCCCAAAACCTCCGCCTGGCTACACCTCTGGTATGCAAGCATTTTTCAAAGAAACCATGACAAGAATGACTGAATGTTTTCTTTTTCTTAAAGAAGGGCTACTACTTAGGCGGGGATAGCTTTGAAATACCCGAAATCATTTTAACACGTACGTTTATTCAATAGATTAAAAACTAATTCAACGTAGAAGTTTCATAAAATTATTCAGTAGTCGAAGTTTTTAAAATCTGTCTTCTGGGTAAATTTCATGTTAAGGGTTCATTAGATTCTTAGTCAATACCAGAGCATAAGCGTACGCAGAAAGTTCATAGGGACGTTATAGATTCAATGCGGGGGTTACAGAACTACAACTCGCATATTCCTATGTTAAATATGCAAAATTTCAGGGCAATGGGGGGGTACAAACCCCCCATCAACACCCCTCTGCGTACGCCAGTGTACCAGGGGGTACAGGCTAAGAAGAGGAGGTTAAGAATCACTGTTCTGTACCAAACATTTCCATTCTAGAGATACTCGAAACGGTAAAAAAAAAAAGGTTGAGCAATGGTGGAAAAGGTACAAATGTCAACAGCATAAGAAACAACTAAAAGATTGTGAAAATATTTTAACGCTATAGTGAGGGGCCGTGCAAGTTTTCTACGTTATTTGATCTTCGAAAAGCTCGAGCTTTCCTTGGCTCTTTATTTTTTATTTTATTTTTTGTCGCGGTGTGGGAAATTTCTCTTTCAACACTATGTGTGTGTGTGCAGCCACTAAATCGCGCCTGCTTGGTACTCCATTAGCTGAACTTTCACTTTTTCGTGCCACGAGCCGCCGCCTACATTCCTGCTGTCATTTACGAGTGCGTAGCCGGGGGCTGTAACTGGGAATTAATTTCGTGAAGGGGGTTGAAAATTTTTACAAAATAACGTTGAATAAAGACGCGTCATCTTTATGTGAAGAAAAAATGTAAATACATCATACAGAAACAAATGGGAAAATAATAATTTTGCCTTTAGACATCACAGTAAATTTTTGCTTGTAGCCTTGCCATCAAAATTTTGTTTTTCATAGTGTCCCTTCTTCTAAAGAAAATGGTTTCTACACATTTTTTTCGTATAAAAAACGTATAAAAAACGTTAAAAAAGTATAAAAAACGTTAAAAAACGTATAAAAAACGTTTTAAAGTATTCTCAAATTAGTGGTTTACGTAACGAGATCTTGTGGTCAGAATTTTCATAATTATTCAAGGTTTGAAAAGTTTTTTCCCCCTTTTTACAAATTTGGCAAGTAAATACATATATGCATTATTGCGGTACTATTACAAATTTAGTTTTAGGGGTACTGGTTCCTCAGACACCCTGTACAGAGCCGAAGAGAGGCGGGGCAGTAGGAGTTCAAGTCGGGGGCCTGGATGAAGTCTAGAGGCCGCGCTAGCAAGCACCGATGCTGGGGGGGGGCGGTCCAGGGGAAGGGGTACATGGGGGCCGGTTGAAGTGGGCCTGGAGGCCAGCGTTGGCTGTCGGCGTCCTTGCCCCTACATACAGGGCATACCTGGTTGGGAGAGAGAGAGAGAGGGCTCTATTCTTATGCTGTTAAAAATTGGTGTCATGGCAAGTCTAATGACCCAATGTGAGATTATTTTGCATCACTTAAACCTGATACAAGCAGCTATATTAATGTTTATTCGTAATGCCTTGTAAGTAACATTCTCACTTGTGGGCCATTTACATAAATACTTTGGTAGCATGAATGGAAGTTGAGTCGTGTCGAAAGTTCTTCATCAGGAGGGTTTTGAAGATAAAGGCAGCTGTCCCTTGAGATTTCTTGAATTTCTGTAAAATCTCACTGCAGTAGTCCTTGCAGACGAAATACTGAGGCCTGGCTGGAACATAGGCCCAATGGGGACCAATGAGAAACTTGTATTGGCACCTAATGTTGAAATCCCATATATTTATAGAAGCTATTGTTTTAGGTGGTTGATAATATTTGCTTTTCCCATGTAGTCAAGCCTGAAGATTTTAAGAAGAGTTCATTATATAGATGTTGGTGTAGAATTTTTTACAGGTCTAAATAACATGTCCTGCCAAAGTGTGTCACAGATTAGTAGCAGGAGTTCATGTTTCTCTTTTTGGTGAGTAGCTATTTGTGTTCTTTTCTTCTTATTTTGAACATTTCTTGTTCAAAACAAGAAGACAAGGACACAAACAAGCACTCGCGAAAGGAGACATAGCCTCACGTCTGGCAGAACACGCTTTACAACACGGACACGAACCCGACTGGGACTCAACAAAAATACTACACCGTCACATCACAAACAAGAATAGTAGACTCTTCTTAGAATCTTGGGAAACTTACAAACTACACGGGAAAGCCATTAATACATCACAACCACTTCCAGAAACTTATAAACAACTCTTACTCTGAAATGTATGGGACATCCCCAACATTAGGTAACCCGCAGTGTGGGTTTCTCATTGGTCCCTATTGGGGTTCTTCCATGATTCTATTGGAGGCCTCCCATTGGTTCTCATTGGGTTTTTCCATTCTGCGGGACTACTCTGATGAAGGGTTTTCCAGAAATTTCAAGTATAAAAAAGAGACAGAAACATAACATCGTCATTACTCCTGATGAAGGACTGCTGCTGATGCGTCCGAAAGCTTGAGTGATCTTTTTCATTGCTATTTTACCAGTGTTTAACCTTTTTATGTAATTTCCTCCCTGGTACCCTGTATTTTATTTCTATTTAAAAATTAACATTACCATTATTTTTAATAAATTCGATGTGTTAACTCTTAATGTAACTTGATTTTTAATGTAAAGATATACGTACTAATTGTTCACCTTTATATTACATTGTTTTAATTCCGTTTTTGACCTCCTTCGTACTTCTGGTCATGATCTATACATTTTAAATAATGGCAACTAAGTTTACAATGCTTTGCTAAGGAATACGCAAATTCGAGAAGGTAAAGAACTACATGAGTTTTCAAGGAAGGTTGAAGTTGCCTGCTTCAGACTTACGACTGTGTATGTCTCGATCAAGTCAGTACCAACATTAACTCGACTAATTTACACTTACTTGTCCCTCATGCGAACTTGACGTCATGACACGAAACTTCCATGTCATCAGCCTAAAATATGCAATGAATAACATCGTGAAAAATCCTTATTGTGTATTTTACATGTTAAAGCCATTGAATCATTAAACGGTTATTGAGCGAAAGGCTAGAAAACAGCAGGGAATTAAAAAGACGTCCGCCTGCCTGTCTGTCTGTCAAATGCCACCGTTTTTGGTTTTCGAGCCATTTCAGTGCCGGACGATTTAAGGAATGTACAAGTATTGTGTAAGCACCTTTGGGGGTGGGATTGCTGTTGTGCTTATTTTCTTATGCGGGTGGGGGTTATAAATAGCCAAAATGTTGCTTAAGCTAATAGTTGAATACTCCTTACAAACCGCCAAATATAAATAAATGAATTTCAATTGTTTTGACATAAAGCACTATGATCGGCGACTGACAACTAACTTATTGATGACTATATTCAAAAGTTCTATAACAGGATTGTCCAACATACGGCTCGCAGACCACAATCCGGCCCGCCGACAACTGTTTGGAATAAAAAAAAGTTCCAAAACAGAAATTAAAAAAAAAAAAAAATTTCAGAAAAACCGCGGGGACAGAATGGGCTTTCCGTATTGTAAGTGAGCAGATAAATTATCGGAAAAACTGAAGGGAGGCTTTTTTTTTTTATATATACGAAACCACTGGCCCACGGGAACTGTAAATTTTTTTTAAGTGGCCTGCTGCTTCAAAAGATTGGATAACCCTGCTCTATAACATTAAATCGGTTATATATTAACGAGTTTCTAAATTTCTAAAAGTTCACCTTTTCTGTTTTTCGAAGGAAAAAATAGTTCCATGATTGCCTGCTTGCGATATGGCGCAAGGATAGATGAGATAGTGCTGTGCCACAACATGTATTTTCTCGAGGAACCTAATTCTTCATCGCCTCGGGAATCAAACCCCGGAAGATGGAGCGGAAAAAAAAAAAACCCCACGACAAATACTCGAAGCTAGCGGCGTTTAAATTCGAAATTTTCTATACGGTGGAAAATCGCGTTGCTTTTACGCCATTTTACTGGTGATGATAATTGATTGGTTGGTTTTTATGGCGCAAGGACAGCAATCATCATTCTGCGCCAAACAGGGACCGCTAAAGATATGGTTTGTTTGGATGTTTTATGACGCAAGAGCATCTGGACTATACTGCGCCAACCGCTAAAGAAACAACGTTTTCTATGCTTTACATTTATATATACCATGTTCTTCTACGAGAAGGAAAGGGAAATTGATTATTAGAATCACTCTTGGCAACCAGAAAACGATCGCCAACATTGCTACAAAGATAAGAATGGGCGAATTTACCATTTGGCCGCCCCAGGCTATTTTTGACGTCCTTTCCCAGCCGTCCGCCCGTCACCCAATCAGTGGTAGGAACATAAAAATTGCTACATTCAATATACGCCAAAAACTTTTGTATTGACAATAAATATGTTGAAAAACAAACTCATAAATTGAAACACATATATTGAATTGAAACGTTAGCTTATATTGAAGTATTATTTCTTTTTGTATATAATAAATCAAATTCAATTTTATTGAAATAAATTTTAATTTTAGCAAAAAATAAAAGCCTATCGAACACTGGTATTTAAATGGAAAGCATCGCGTCTAGCTTTCCTCTCAGCAAAACATCTGATTATATCATGCGGTATTGATTTTGCTATATCAGACTCAATACACAAAATTTTGCCGCCCTAGTCTATAGACTGGTATAGCCTATTGGGAAATACGGCACTGAAGATATGTCATCAATTTCAAGAACTGTAATCCATTCATTTAACCATATATGATAAGGAATAAAGGCAATTGTTTTAATTCTTTCCGGGACATGCTTTAATATTTAAAAAGTCAATTTCGGCACTATTATAACGTGGTTTTCCGCAAGCACAGGGCCGTGATTATGACCTTAGAGGCCCTGGGAAAAGCAGATTTTAGCGGCCCTTAAAAATTTTTGAGATAACACAAAGATAGAAAGATTGACCAGGATTTAGCATTACAAAATAAAGTTCTTAACTGGTCTAAATGCACTACATTTTTTTGGCGGTCCTAAATTTTAGAGTTCCTTGGCGGCCTCTCAGCTCGCACCCCACTGGCAGAGCACAGTTATGCGAATTTTAAAGTCTCGGAGGGGTGCGTTCTCTCCGAATTTCTGCTGACTACTATCGACGTTCTGCTGAATGGATATTGTAACATAAATTTCCGCAAATTTTAAACTACGCGTAGTATTTTCTTAGCTATGCCTCACTTCAAACGTATCCTTACAATTTTACGGAAGTCAATTTGGAGAAGAAATGTTCTTTCATCAATTACAGCAATCAAATTTCGCAACTAAATTCGCGGTTCGTCGAAGCTCTTCGGAGCTCTTTTCCCACAGTTTCGCCTGTCACCTTTTAACGAGACATAATGGGCTACTCGTGGGGTTAAGAACTTTTCTCTCTTTTTAGCTGTTAGTTATGACCCCATAGATGTTCAGCCCGTAATAAGCCGCAGTCGAAGACTGGACTTTCAGGAGCCAAACTCCAAGTGAACTTAATTACGTTCCATAAAATAATTCGTTCAGTGGTGAGGAAGATATTATCAGCAGCTGAATAACTGGGAAACGGTAGCCATTTTCTCACCACAAACTATCCACAGAATGTATAAACGCGCTGTCACCCAGGATTGAGAGCTAATCTGCAAAAATCATGCGTAATTCGCATCAGGGCCATCAACAATAAGGGGCCATGGATATTGGGCGGGGGGTTGGACCCCCTCAAAAAATGATGGACGATAAATAAAGGAAAGGAACGTAGAACCCAGTTGGGGGGGCAAAGACATGACATATAAAATATATTTATTACTGTTCACATTTTTGCCGTCGCCGGAATAAAGTAACTGACTTTTATTCAGGAGGAAGTAGGCCGGTCGGTTGTATTTTTATGACACAAGGACAGCAAAGACCACTCTGGGCCAAGAGGAAGTAGGCCGAATGGTTGTATATTTATGGCGCAAGGACAGCAAAGGCCACTCTGGGTCAAGAGGAAGTGGGCCGGTTGGTTGTATTTCATGGCGCAAGGACAGCAAAGGCCACTCTGGGCCAAGAGGAAGTAGACAGGTTGGTTGTGGTTTTTATGGCGCAAGGACAACAAAGGCCACTCTGAGCCAAGAGGAAGTAGGACTATATTTTACAACATCAATACAGGCCTGAAATGTTATAATGGTTATCAAGCAATGGAAATAAATATTTATTTATTGTTTCGTCAAGTCTTTGAGTTTCTTAACAATATTATGGAGGGAGCACTGGCGTACGCAGGGGGTGTTGATGGGGGTTGTAACCCCCCATTGCAATGAAATTTTGTATATTTAACATATATTTAACATAGGAATATGTGAGTTGTAGCTCTGTAACCCCCCCCATTTGGGCCCATAACCCCCCTTACGAACATTCTGCGTACGCCTATAGGGGAGGCGAAGACCCACCCCTGGTTATAAACTAAAAGCTAAGCCTAAGAAAGTGGATAGAATTAGGCCTCCAATATCGTCTTCCGGCAATTTCTTGCAAAAGTCATTTTTGAAGGAATAGTCAAATTATTGATTCCTGTTTAGGTTCATGCTTTTTGGAACTCACATACGTATGCAAAAACTTATATAACAGTAATACAAGCATAGACGTACGCAGAAAGTTTGTGTTAGGTTTATAGGCTCAATGGGGGGTTACAGAGCTACAACTCACATATTCCTATGTTAAATATATAAAATTTCATTTCCGGTGGGGTATAATCCCATGAACACACTCCTGCGTACGCCAATGAATACACGCATATGCAATTGATCTAATGCAGGCGGGAAATGAGCATATATTGTTTGCTAAAAGTAAGGGCAGGTCGGGAAAATTTTATCGTGGGGAGGGAGCATGAAAACAAATTTAAGTCTATTCTGTGAAATTATTGCCGAGTTTGAGTGAGTAATGACAAGCGTAAATCTGTTATTTTCAGAGGGGGGGGGCTTGCGTCCCTCTGTATCCGCCCCTGGTTATAGGCAATCCAACTCAGTCACCGAATGAATCTACGAACTATTCTGCGCATTTGTTTTACATGGACCAAATCGTTCATTTCGATCAGTGTGGATCATCTCTGATAGTTTATTCGATGTTTCCTGAAAATTTATTGATTTCTGTTCAGGGCATGGTCATTTTACTGAGAAAGATTTTTTTTTTTTTTATAAGTTTAAGAACTTAAAAATATTTATTATAAGTTATGTTACGGTCAGATATGCGACGGATTTCAGTACCAATGTTAAAAGTAGTAAACGCAACGAAAACCTGCGATTAATTATTAAGTCTTTATAGTTTGATCAAAGAAGGAATTGGTTTATGAGTCTTATGGCGCAAGAACAATAGGGATCATGCTTAAATGCGGATACAAGGGGGTCACAGGGGTCATGACTCACCCCAAAAATATATTTTTTCACTGTAAAAAATTCCAACTTTCATGAAAAATGAAGGGTGTTATTCCAAGACCATGGCAAATTCTGCCCTTGAACCCCTCAAAATGAAAGTCTATGTCCGCTTCTATTCATACTATGCCTGGACCTACAGTTTTCTGAGGAATCTGAACCTCTTATGGCCTGGGAACTCCTTAAGAAGCAAGGAGGGTGTTGAGGTTTGAATTCAAATATGATTAAAATTAATTAATCGAAACATTATTATCATATTAATCAATTAACTTAATCGTATTAATTTTTTTTGAGACTCTACTTTTACATAGTTTACTTCTAGACCTGCGTTTCCACACATATCACGTACTGATAACCCAACAGTCCCGGTACTAGGTGTTATGCTCCTCTAAACGAACATTCGTTTTGCCGCCCCAAACTGACCGCGTTTTTTATAATCATCCCATTTTGCCGTTCCTGAAAATCTGCCACTCAGGGCGAATGTCCGGTCGTCTCACCCTTGACGCCGGTCCTGAAACTCCAATTGGAGTACGTGATATGCTTTTTTTTCCTTTTCCTAAAACACAGGTTTCTAGTAAGAATCATGTAAAAGTTAAGTGTCAAAAAAATTAATCTTATTCCTTATAATTTCGCTCAAATGATGATAAAAAAATAATATATAATAATACTTATACAGTAGAACCTGCCTAAAATGACCACCTTTGGGACTGGACTGCGATGGTCACCATAGACAGGTGATCACTTTACCAGGTTCCACTGTATTTATATTACTAAACCAAGTATGATATATTATATAAGAAAATGTATGAATTTTATGTAATACATATGTAGCGCTTATTCCCCCCCCCGGTACTATTTTGCCACTCATTAACCAGAACGCATAAATTTTCTAATTTAAAATAAAAAAGCGTAAGTTTTCCAAAATTTACAAGAGTTACACGTTAATGAACTTTAAAAAAAATCAATTTACTGTTGAACAGTTTGCAATTTACTTGCTTCAGAACATGTAAATTTTTGCATAAAGTAAAACAGTCATCAACGTGACGTGACATCTAATTTTAAATAAACAAAACTGATCAATATCTCAGTAATTATTACTTAATTAAACACGTATAACTAAATGTTAATTATTTGTGTAGATTTTCGACTAATGCTGGTGTATCTTGTAAAAAAAGTTTCCTTAAACAACATCCAATCTCATTGCATTGTAATGAATTATTGCTTTACTAGGATTGGACAAACAATTGTTGTTAGGCACGCGTTAAGTTATAAAGGCGAGAATCTCCTGTGTGCACAGTAGGTAATATAGAGTTTCCAGATTATTAAGGGGGGAGCACATATTATGCACATTTGTACATTACAATATATATGTAAAATTCATTTTTAAAAAAAAATATTGAGCGGATCGTGGCCCAATACACAGTCTACGCCCATGCACAGTTCTTCATAAAAAATAGAACTGTTTCTTAATTGCTATGCCACAGCCCAACATCTATTATACTGGACCGAGAGAGGTTCTCCTAGAATTTGTCATTTTATGGTTTTAAGCATTTTTCACGAAGAAATATCTCATAGTGGAAATATTTTGAGGAGAATGATATTTGTGAACGTAAAGTTTGATAGCTCAGACCCAAATTGCTTAAATAGTACCTGTGTAGCAAATATCAATGGCCAGACATGTAGTTTTATACATGCAAATACCCTTGAAAGATCGGGAATTTGTGATCATGGGAATTTGTCTCATTAATGTAGCATGCGAACTTTAAAAGGAATTGGAAAAGGCATTTATGAAGGAATTGGAAACAGCAATTATGAAGGAATTGGAAAACGAATTGGAAAAGGCATTTATGAAGGAATTGGAAAAGGCATTTATTTATTTAAAAAGCGATCACATACAGATTGAGAACCACTGAAATAGAGGATTATGTACTTTTAGATTAAACCATTTAAAAAAGTATTTAAGACTTTTATTTCACCAGAATCACATGCGAAACAAGATTCAAAATGTGGAAAAGATTACACAATAGGAAGCAAATAACGCTGATGATTGTACACCTGCTAGGTTGACATAATCTAGGTATGTATTTGGTTGGGATCAGAAATGTGAGAAATAACCGATTACGATAAAAAAAAAATAAAAATCGATATCACCCAAGAAAATGGAGGCAAATGCAGCGAGGTTTGAGAATATGAAATAACCAATCGCTCGAAGGACCTCCATGCATTTAACATGAGGGTGAAAGTTAGGGTCCCCCCATTACCACAATAAATGGGACAACAGACAGCATGGGACCTTCCCTCCCTTTGCCCGTCCCTTCCCCATCAATCTTGGTCCCTCCCGGACTGCCAAATTTAATCATCATGCTCCTGGATGCAGTTCGACGCCGCCGGAATGGCCTAAGGAGATGGGGAGATTTATCCCGGACGACGCTTCCTACAATTCTGGACTTTCGCAACGCAACAGCCTTCGGATTTTTTTTTTCCAGGAGTACTGCAATTCGCATTAAAAAAAATGAAGGGGAAGGGGGGACTTCAGATGAATTTTCGGTGCATGAAATTGGATTTTAGATTGCAAATTTTAAGCATTTTATTTTCCTGCCGTGCAAAGAAAATTTTTAGTTTCAAGGAAATTCATTTCGTGAAAAAAAATTCTCTTTTTTTTTGGTAAAACGATGTTTTATTTATAAACTGCTTCTTAGCGCTATGAAAAAAAAGTCTTCGTTTGTTGACGTAATAATTACGTTTATAATCACGTGTATAATGACGTAATAAACTACGTTTATAAATAAAACGTCTTCATGAAATATACGTTACACTTTGGAACGTCAAAGAATTTACTCGTCGGTTGTAGAACTTTAAACATGTTTATCTTGTCTTGTATCCATTGTAAATCATAATCTATATGATATGCATAAATAAAATCGATTGATTGATTGAAATATGTTGAAAAACAAACTCATAAATTGAAACATAAACATTAAACAATATTAACTTATATTGAAATTATTATTTCTTTATGGTATGGGAGCGTTCCATACGTGAACTCTCCCTGTATAATAAATCAAATTCAATTTTACTGAAATAAATTTTAATTTTAGCAAAAAATAAAAGGCCATCGAACACTGCTATTTAAATGGAAAGCATGATGTTTAGCTTTCTTCTCGGCAAAGCATTTGATTATATCAGACTCAATTCACAAAATGTTACCCCTCCCCCCCCCCTAGTCTATAGCCTATTGGGAAATACGGCACTACTCCCCACTGAATAGCAGTGCATGAGCGAAAGAGACGATTTGAGGACTGAAACGCTCTGTTCAGGCGAAATCCCACCGTTAGTGTTCAAGTGCTTTGTTGATCTCAGCGATCGCCAACCGGTGGTTCTTGGCGCAGTATAGCCCAGATGCTCTTGCGCCATAAAAAAGCCAAACAAACAAACAACCGGTGGTCCGCAGAAAAATCTGGACATTATTTGCATTTTTAATGTTTTATTAATAATAAAACAAAAATAATATTCTAAGAAATTCTCATATTCTGAATGACAATTTCCACCTTTATATTGCACTAAATTCACGAAATGTGGTCCGCGGGATTTAAAATTATGAATTTAGTGGTCCGTGAGGTCCGAAAGGTTGGCGACCGCAGGTCTGTACAACTGTTAATTGGTCGATTTCATTTTGCATGTGCGTAACACGTGGGCGGTGGAAATTGCAATCCGCAACGTGACATTGTAGATTACTTTTGGTTCATTGACCTGTTATATAGGGAATGGCTAAAGAATGAAACACAAAGGTTATTTTCCCTTGCTCTTATGAGGATTAAATGTTTAATTTAGTTATTAGTTTATCCGTATAAATTTGATTTGTACATATAGACTATAAATAAAATTAATATAGATACAAATATATAAACACCTACAAATATATTAATACATACAAATAGGTTAATAAATACAAATAATAAATAATACATGAAAAACATTTTGCATTTAATAATTCAATCCAGTAGTTGCAATATGCAGGTCTTCTCTGCTTAGAAAATATTCAAACTCGGGCAATGCGAAGTCGTAAGATTTATATGCATAAAATTCGCACCAGGAATTGTCTTCTTATTAAAACTTGCAGTAATTTTGAAAATTCCATTGGCAACAGCTAGTTTTGATCAAATATTTCAAATTTGCAACTAAAAAACTAAAAAAAAATCTCTAATACTAAATTTCAATTCATTTGGTTCAAGGGTTTATGAGTTTTGAATATTAGAAATATTACTAATAAATTTGACATCCACGTATTATTAGCTCAATCTAGAGCTTTTTTTTTTTTGTTTTGTTTTATTTTATTTAGGAGAAAAAGAAAAGCCGCCCCGACCTGGACGAAGGGACCCTGGTTCGTGTCTAGGACGGTGACGGCGTCTCTTTTTCTCCTAAACAAAAAAGGCTCACAAACTAAGCTAATAAATACGTGGGTGTCAAATTTATTAGTAATAAAAAATCCCCCACAAAAAACTCGTCCCGGTGGCTTTGTGTGTTGACCATTATTTGGCAATTATGTTATCCCTGTGAAGGGTAATAATATCTTACATTAGAAATATTGAGCTCATAATGTTTAAAAAATATTCATAGGATTTTTATGAATATCTCTCGAAATATTCATAATTATCGTCTCAACATTTTGCATTGCGTTTAAGTTTAACAAACCAAACAAAATTTATGATGTTTTTCATTTTTAAAATAATATCTATGAATTATAAATTATGAAAATCATATTGTACCGACCGACCCCCATGTTTACCAGCCGTGTGAGATATGTCATTTGCCTCTTGACTATATCCCCTTTCGAACTCAGCCATAGATTGAAGATTTACTGATCGACATTCCGTCCATACAACTCGGATTTCTAACGTAAAATTACTCTCCCCGGTTCTGGGTTGATATGTGTGAACCAGATACGGGGATAGGATGGTAACTGTGACTTGAGACAAGAGAAGAGCCTGGACGCCGAGAGATACGCTACCATTAGACAGTCCTCTCTGGGCTGCCTATACATAGAGAAAGTAAAGTTATTTTCAATGAATAAAATGTGATTTTAAATTAATTCTTCCAAGCGTCAATTGCCTGTCTCGAATTTTACTAGCTACGTTACAGTTTAGTAATTTTTGGTGCCTAGCGGTACTATCGAATAAATTCCAGTGCTTTTAATGAATTGCGGAACGTCCGTCGTTGAAGAGAGCGAGCAAAAGAAATTCCAGTTTTAATGTCCTGCTATTAACGAGCTGTTAACGAAAAAACTGCTCGCGCTTCTTCCAGTCGCTGTCTACGCGTGAACTCTAAGTTTTCTTTACGTTCCGGATGTTTCGAAAAATTCAATTGTGGCGGCTCCAATCTTAGAAATGTTTCATCAGAGGGGCGATTACATGATTTGATATATTGGGGCCATATAAGAAATGAATTTAAATTAATTGATATTATGATAATTTCAGTTACGAGTAGCACCGTTAATTTTTGCTCGGCCGAATTTTCTTTAAATCAAAATTTAAGGCTATATAGCATTGTATTTTAATGTTTTCATGCTCCCAGTATATGAGTACTATTTTTAAAAGCACATCAGTGCTAGCTTTGTGCGTACGTCAGCACGTTTTATTTTTAAAAAGCACACCAGTACTTATGTGTGGGTACATAATTGCCGTTATATTTTTTAAAGCACACCAGTGCTTGTTTTGAAGTACATCAGTGCAGTTATTTTTAAAACATATCAGTACTTGTTTTGTGGTACCTCAGTAGCGTTGTTTTTAAAGCATATCAAGTATAGTTATTGGTTACAACATTAGTGTTTCAAAATTATAGATCTTGCTTATAATATCGATATTTTGAAGTTGCATGTCAGGTGTAGTCATTATTTGCAATATTGATATTTTGAAATTGCATGTCAGATGTAGTTATCGTTTGCAATATTGATATTTTGAAAGTGCATGTCAAGTATAGTTATTGTTTGCAATATTGATATTTTGAAGTTACATTCTGGTGTAGTTATTGTTTGCAATATTGGTATTTAAAAAAAATTAAACAATAAGTATAATTATCGGTTATAATATTAGTATTTTGATATTGCATATCGGGTAGGCCTATAGACCATAATTATAGTATTGGTATTGAAATTATTACAGTTACTGTAATAGAGCTATTTAAACATTCTTACTATCAGTGAGGAAATTGGTATAATTTTGAGACATGGCCTATTTAGGGAAGGCGAAGAAAGAGGACCTCAAAATCCTCGCGAAGGAGTTAGGACAGGAAGTGAGTGCCGAACTTAAGGTGTTGGATTTGAGAGGGTTAATTTTGAATAGCGAGGACTACGAAGAGGAATTTGTAAAAATCAATTGCAGGTTATAATAGCAGAAATGCAGGAGAGGGAGGAAAAAGAGAGATTGCAAGAAGAACAAAAACAAGCCAGAATAGAAAGGGAACAGCGCGAAGAAAGATAAAGATGATTTTAATTACAGAAATTACAGATCAAATTACAAAGCCGGCCTGTATCTGATAATCCGGAATCCACAGTTAAGAAACTCCATTTTGACTTACAAAAAATGATTCAGAACTATGACCCGAATGAGAGCGACATTAGCCTCTATTTAATTATGCTTGAACGACAGGTAAAAGGGGCAAACCTTGAAGAATCTGATTGGGTATCTCAATATCATTTTTGCCTGTACGCATTGTGCAGCTAATCGTGAAGGAATCCGAGGAAAAAATGGATGATTATGCTCATATTAAACAATTACTTCTAAAGAAATTTAAACTCGATGTAGAAAAATGTCGTCAAAACTTCATGAAGTATCAGCGAAAAAACGAATCTACGTGGAAAGATTTCTATTATGAAATAAAAAATTATCTTGCAGGTTGGCTTGAAAGTTTAGAGATCATCGATTACGACAACTAAAAGATTTAATGGTTACAAACCAAATGAAATGTCGCGTTTCCCCAGAAGTTCACAAGCCATCATCTTATTGATGATTGGACTAAATTTACTTCTGCCACAAAATTGGCATCTGCCTTAGACGATTATGAGAATGTTAGAGGTTTTCAGGAACAAATGCCCAGTGGTTTCCAAGATCGTAAAAGGGACATCCCTGCATAGAATCTTCAAAACAGGGGAAAATAGACTTCAACAAGAAAAACTGCAAAACATAAGTAGACCGGATCCTCCTTCCAGGACCAACGAATACTTCGAACATCGTAAATCTTCGCGCTGTTTTGAATGCAATTCCCCACATCATCTACGCCCTCAATGTCCGAAACTGAAGAAACCCCCGGTGGTAAATTAACGTATTTCAAGAATCAGAAGATAGTCTGTTAGCACCCTGTATGATAAACGATGGCGAAGTAAATGGCATTAAGCTTCACACTTTGAGGGACTCTAGATCAACTATTGACCTCGTTAGTAGTAAATACATTAAACCATGTATGTATACTGGGGAAAAAGTTTGGTTGAGAAACCCCCTTGAAATTCGACTCGTCTGCCTTCCTATTGCTAAAGTGACGTTAAAGGGGAGATTTGGTGAAATCTAGACCCAAGCCGCCGTAGTGTCGAAAAGCTTGAACCAGTCTCGTTATTTACTAGGAAACCGGACCACAAAGATAATTAGGGAGAAAGAAAAGAGATTTTCCCCCGTTTCTATTAACGCCGTACAAACCCGAAGTCAGAAACTCGATGCGTTAAAAGAAGGAAATGGAGACCAAGAGTAATTTAAAATTATTGAACCAGCTGAAAGTGGGGAATCACTAGGAGATCCCTGTATCGTGAACAGTGAGGAACCAAGGGATTTAAAGCTGATAGGAAATGAGGAGGGTGCAGAAGGACTCACAGTGTTAAAAATCCTTCATGAAAATTTTCTTACCGCTCAAAGAGAAAGCAAAGATTTTTAACCTTTGTATAATGCCGCCGAAAAGTCGACGGATAAAACTTCAAACTTTAGATATATTATCGAGAATGGATTGCTTATGAGAAGTCAGGAGGATCATATGGGACACATAAAAGAAAATTGCTAGTAATTCCTGAAAAGTTCAGAAATGAAATTAAGGCACTGTGCCATGAAGGAACTTCCGCTCATGTCTTAGTTACAAAGTCTAAGGATAAGTTAACCAGGCATTTGTTTTGGCCAGGGTGTTACAAAGATATGGAAGGTGCGTGTGTGTGACAAAATGTCAAAGGACTAGCAAGTCTAATGAAAAACACAAAGCGCTCCTAAAAATTGTACCAATAATTTCAGGTGTTTAGTAAAATTAATATTGATGCATGCGGACCCTTGCCACTAACGGATAGTGGTAAGCGGTATGTTATTACAGCCATTTGTTTATCATCCAAATACCCGGATGTTATTCCTGTGGAGGATATTGGTTCTGTTTCAGTTACCGATGCGTTGGCACGATATTCACCAAAGTTCGTTAAATGGGAAAATGATTTGAGGAAATGTATAAATAGTTCAGCGTCCATAAAAACAAATTCGCTAAATAGATTTTCGATTGCATATATGCACATTTTAACGTTATGATAATACATGTATACGCACACATATGCATGCATATTAATAATAATAATAATAAAATATATAATAATAATCAGTCTAGTAATTTGAGCTCTTAAAAAGGATTTGATAGTAAATGGATCAAACCAGATATAACATAGACTACGAATTTGCATAATAACATAAATACAAAATAACACTGGCAAGCCATATAATAATATATATATATATATAATAATGGTAAAGTATATATATGGTAATCAGAGATGGAATATTGTAAATAATTTAGTACAGGGTATCTACCTAAATTTTGCTTCCAACTTTCCTGTCCTTTCCAAGTTTTCCAGACCAGTAACAAAATATTTTCAGGCATAGTGCTTTCGCAAACTGAGACACACAGTATGTTTTTTTAATCAATAAAGTCATTGAACTATAATAAATAAGAATCAAGTTAATTTAAACCATCATTGTTTTTTAAACATTATAAATTTGAATAATAATTGTAATGTTCTCCATCCACCCTGCATATATTACAAATTCATGTCTCACTTTAATGGTTCGGCTATCATTAGAAGCCAGATAAAAAAAAAGTATAAACTTTTAAAAATCATAAAATACTGCTATAATTAGTTGAGGAAGGATAAATTAATAATAATACGACATAGTGTCTGAGTAAATTCAATTTCAAACTTCCTTGACTTTTCCAGACCAAATCTTAACGGATTTGCTGCCATTATAATTTTAATAAATAATACATTACAATGCCCTAAATTGTCCATAACTGAAACAAAAGAGTTTTCAAATCATAAAATAAATTCCGCTAATACAAACCCAAAAAATTTATAAATACAAAAATTTCATTTAAAATATGCAGTTCTTTACATTAAAATCTTCCATTAATAAATACTTACAACCACATTTCATTTGGCCCTTTTTGAAATCATTACAAACGAGTTTAGCTATATAACCGAAAAACTCGTGTTTCGCCTTTTTTCCTATTTAAAAAATATGTGAATTACTGACTGGTTATTTCTCATGTCTTGATCGTTGAAAATAAATAAAATATTATTATTACTACTACGTACGGGGTCGGATTAAGCTTAAGTGAGGCCTTGAACAATTTTTTTTCAGGGCTTCTTATGGCATAAATTCGTCCTGTGTAATTACAGTAGGACCAATACATAACGAGCACCTTGGGACCACCGAAACTGCTCGCTATATCCGAACGCTTGCTTAAACCATTCTGGAATTTAAATTTTAAACTTCGGAAAAAAAAGTTGTTGCAGGTAATATATTTGTATGTAACGTACATACAAAAAACTTTAAAATTCGCGAAAAATGTGGCGGAAATTCGCGCCGCGATAAAATTATTGGTCTAGTGTCAAGGTCTGATTGGCTAAAATTTTGAAATAGTTTTGAGTCTTCATCGCGCCCCAGATATTTGTATTGTTTTTCTATGCAACAGAGTGTATATATGTAAGGGAAAAGAGAATGGTAATTATCAAAATTCCCCTACAAATTAAATAATTTAGCTAAAAACACTTTTTGTTTTTCAAGTTTTAGTTACATATTTGGCAAGAATTCTCTCTCGAGATACACGAGGGTTGGAACTTTAATAGTCACAACTATTTGTTTACAGTTGACACAAAATGGATGCATGTTACCAAGTTTTACTGCCCCTAAATGTAGTCACCTGCATAGTGCACAACCCGTTGCTATCGATCTGGAATTTGTACGATATCTTTACCAACGCCTGTTGTGTTGATAGTTCGAATGGACCGGTCTACTGCCTAAAGAATCTCTTCATCTCTTTTAATCAAGTCATAGTCACAAGGTTAAGTCCTTGTGACTATGACTTGATTCTTAAGATGAAGGAACCACTTCGTGACATTCGTTTCACAACTGTTCCAGACAACTATCAACACAACAGGCGTTGCTAAAGGTATCCTACAACTTCATCGTGTGGCACAGAGTTAGCCTATGTCGGGAGTTTTGGTAAAGGCTGTAATTATGCGCAATAAAATCCTCACTATGAATTCAATAATTTTACATAAATTTTTATTAATAAATGAATAAACAAGATAATGTAAATAAATTATGAATCAATATAAAAATTGTGTTTGAGTCACGTGCTTTAATAAAATAAATAAAAATAAAATAATTTAGAATTTTCTAATAAACTTTCTCTTCATTTAACTCTCAAACAAGTTCTCGACATAATCTCTACTTTGCTGATATCCTTTGAGTCGCTTTTTCTATTTGTCGTCAGGGGCGGACAGGGCCAGTGCGTCCCTAACGACAAATAGTCATCATTCGCGCCCTCCGAAAATCCAAGGTGTGCGCCCTTTAAGAAGATTCAGTCCTCCTCTGGTTTGACTGTATGTATTTTTACAAATATTTTTAAGCAGTTTAAAAATTGCATTGAGCACCCTAATACGTACCATCATTTTCGGAATTTAATTTTTACACAAATGTGATTTTTTTTTTAGAATTTTTAAAAATTCGTCATGAATGAGAGTAAATTGTTATCGTCATTAATCGGTGAACATTTTTATTCTGAAAAGATCAAAAATTGTTGTGTTTTTTCAATAACTGCTTTTAACTAATTAAAAATTGTAAATAAATAAAAACCATGTAGCTAAATTTTTTGAGAAACGTTGTATGGTTAACATCATATATGTATATCCAAGGGGTAGCGATGTTCATAGCATATCCTCATTAAAATAAACCTAGTGAATATAATCTATTTATTTGCTTATTTAGTGCATTTTAATCGATTACCAATTGCCTATAGTAGTTATAAAAAATTAATAAATATATTGGCATTTTGATTATTACAAATAGTCCTTTCAATTGCCCATATTCGAAAACAATTACATTTGGTTTTCAAAACTGAAATTAATTAAAACCTATCGAAGATGTGCAATGAGTCAAGAAATACTAAGTAACCTGGCAATAGTATCAATTGAGACCAATGGAGTAGGCAAGGGATGGGCTAAGGGAGTTCAAACCCCGCATTGTGGATATCAAACCACGTTATTTCCTCTAAGGCCGCATCACATAATCGTCATTAAAGACACTTGAGTCCCTCCCCCCCACCATATGTTTTGAATTGCTACGCTACTGTTTGAGAAAGATTTTAATGTAGATTTTGATACTGCCAATGAAAAATTTGCACAAATTAAAACAAGGCGATTTTAAATACATTTGAATATACTGACATTAAATGCATCTTACTTCAAAACCATTTAACATTTAATTTTTTTAAGTATATCAGTATTTTCTTAAAATACAATGTACATGCGTGGGGGAAGTGTTTCGATATTGGGCTGGCGGAAAGGAGTGTTAAGTGGTTTTAGCGGGCGCAGAGCCGTTTCTAAGTGTTTTGTCGCTCTAGGCGAGAATTAAAAAATACCGCCCCCACCCTTTTACTACCAAATCACTCTCTTTTGCCTATATCTCCCTCCCTCTCAACTATCACCACCAACGTCCAGCGGTACAACAATCATAGGCGTAGAGTTATATGGGCCCGTGGGGCCCGAGCCCCCAATAATCTGAAATTGTGATTTTACATACACTGTAATGTAAGATATTATTACCCTTCACAGGGATAACACAATTGCCAAATAATGGTCAACACAGAAAAGCCTCCGGGGCGAGATTTTTGTGAGTTTTTCGTGGGGGAATTTATTATACAATAATTTTTGCCACCCACGTATATTTAGCTCAAACTAGAGCTTTTTATTTATAGTTGGAGAAAAAGAGGCGCCGTCCTCATCTTGGATTCGAACCAGGGTCCCCGCGTTTAGCCCGCGGTGTCTTGACCTACTAGAAAAAAAGAAATTGTATGTTTTAATTTTTCCTCCTCATTTGCTCAATTTTTTCTTTGTTTGATTTAAAATTAATTTTTTACGCCATTTTGCCGCCCTAGGCGGTCTCCTACTCTACCCCAACGATGATTATTTTTTCTAATTAATTAATTTTTTTACTATTATGACCAGGGATAAAACTTAGGTTTTTTGCTTTTAAATCCTTATTAGATCAAGGGGCTCTCTGCTTTCCCTCCCCCATTACAAATTCAAATGGCCTGCTGTTGTGAAAAAGCCCTTTGGGAATTTAATTTGTATTTTCGAAAAGTATTTTAAAATACATTTTGCATTTTGTATCGAAAATACATATTTCTAAGTAGTTTGTTCAGCTCTGGATATAGTCGTGCGCAGAACGTTGATGGGGGTGGGGGGGTGCCAATTGGAAGACGAATGGGCCGGAAACAATGTTTGCTCCCCTATCGTTAGATGACGACTTTCACGTGAACGTGCATCTTTGAGTGCCGTGTTGATCGGCAATCCATATCCCCCTCAGCCGCCTCGGCGGCTGATTACGCTGTTCAAGCGTCCTGTCTGGGATTACAGCGCCGCCTCCGGCGGCCACCCGTGCACAAAATCCTTCTCCTCCTGCCCCCCTATCCTGGAGTCTATTTTATTGTTTTTACACCTATAGTAAGTTACTATGAGTTGAAAACGAGGAAGAATGCCACTAACTAACATTATATTTTTACATGACACATGCATATGTATGCTCGCTTCCACATTGCTTCTTGTTAGGCCTAACACTCGCATTATAAGGCTTTATACTGGTACTACAATCATGATCGCACTATCATTTCATATGCATCCAATCTTTCGTTGGCCCTTTTTTCCGTGGCGCTTTTTTCAGTGATTCCTGCAACCCTAGCAATTCACCCCCACCTTTTATATAACGGGACAATATCCATAGAGTGATTCCTTGCATTTCCCTTATTCCCGGATTTTTTCATTTTCATTCATCTAAAATTTTAACTTTTCACTGAAACTTAAAAGATTATTAAATGAACAAAATAGTTAAGTAGTTTAAAACGTTTTTTTGTACGTTTCGCTTCTTTTAATAATTATGGGATGTAAAGACTAACGGTTTAACACAAGCATATAGGACCGGTGCCCCCAATAATCTGAAATAAATTGCGATTTTACATACACAATAATACATAAACGTTCATAAAATGTGCTTGGGCTCCCCCCCACCCATTAATTTTGAGAACTCTATGGCGATGAACGTAAGTACAGCTAAAGCTCGCTAACGCGAATTACTTTTAACACGAAATGTTTTGTGGATCCTCGTCAAACTAGATGGTATAATAGTAATACGATCCCACCATTCATGTGGCGCAGTATGGCCCAGATGCTCTTGCGCCATAAAACACCAAAACAAACAAACCATTCATGGACATACATACTGCTAACAACGCAAAATACTTTTAACACGAACAAATTCTCTTTTTTCTTCATGAATGTTCGCGTTAAAGAGGTGCGATTGCTTTAAGAGGTCTCACGACCCTTAGAGCTTCAAAAATTCGATTTTGGGGGTTATTTTTTTTAAGAAAGAATAAATATTTCTTAATATTTTGGTACTAAATTTGTTAAGATATTTCAATTTTTTACGAAGATATGAATTTCTACGTGATGCGCGATATTTAAATGTACTATTAAAAGAGGCGTTTTAAATGGCGACTATCATCGAATTACAACGGAAAAACGAAGTGCTGCGTCCAGTTTAGAGGCACGGAGGACAAAACGAAAGACAAGTAAAAGCTGATAACGAGGCACTTAAAGACTAGGAAGGTACATCATTTGCTGCTGATGTGTTTTGAATAAAGGAAAACATTTTTAATTAAAAAAATCTATAATTTAAACTTTAAACGTGTTTTTCTCAAAACGAAATTTTGGGACTTGCGCGCAACATAAAGAAAGAACTACTTGTTCAATTAGTATAAAATTTTTCACAAATATTGTGTGGACCCAACTGCATATTCTTAACTTAAGTAATCAACATCTGAGCATTATTTATGAAAAACAAATTTTTTTATGTGTAAAAATTATGATAAGTTCAAATTGCGACAAACATTTTCGATTAAAAAATATTTCTATTTAATATTTTTTAAAGATCCTAGAACAAAACAAATCTATGTATATAACTATTATTTTGCTATAGAAATTTATTAGTTTTGGCGAAAATAGTTTTTTTAATCATGCGCGCAAAACTTACATGAATTGAAAAAAGTGTAAATACTTAACATTAAAAAAAATTATTTTTTAAATAACCAATTTAGATATTCTATGTATAGTAATATATTCATAAAGCCAGAAATTCATATAATATTAGAATATAAATTCTTTATGCCAAAATTAGTTGTAAGTGTTCTACAGAGGTTTGAATTTCCCTTCAAAATAGTCCATTCTCGCTTGCTTAACAGTCGTGAGACCCCTTAAAACAATGAAAATGGTTCATATACACAAGAATTTCTAAGTCACAAAGAGTACTAAGGTCAACTATGGTATGGTAATCAAAAGAACTTTCATGGCGATGACAATCGATAAAAAATCCCCATTTTTTATAAAAAGGAAAAAAATTTCCCCTTTCCAAACCCTGGAAAACCATTTAAACCAGCCGATCTCGGCAACATCTGCTAAAACCAGGAAGAATCGCTAAAATTACGCTGGACAAGGAAAGAGGGAGGACCGGGGGGTCCTAAGTACGGTTGACGCCCTTCCAACTTATCATTATCGTAACGGCGCGTGCTGGTCGGGCGCCAAAATGGTTCCTTTCTCCCCCCCCACCACAATGTGCATACCCTCCCACCCCTAATCCTAGATTCGCTTTAGAACAACCCCATCTCCATCCCTTTGTTCTTACCACATGGACGTGATTCCCTGTATATGCCAAATAGGACTCTCAGAAAGAAATAATTTTCAACACGGGCTGGCCGACTTCGAAAACAATCAATTCTCTTGGTATTTTGTGGGGCAAGGGCATCTAAGATCAGGCTACGCAAGGATCCACAATTCTCCTAGATATCGGAATTGCTTTCACACAGGGAGACAAACCTCGGATATACAGGATGGACACGAAATAACTTACCCTATTTAAGACACTCTAGAGCGATGAGAAAAGAAGATACCGCCAAGGTATTTGGAAGATAGCTTAATTGGACCATGGGGGAAGCGACTATTAGTTCCAAATTTCATCACCAGGTGGAAAAAGTGGCGCTTTCGAGGCCATAACTGCTGTTCTCAGCCAGAGTGAACATACGAAATTTTACAGAAAGGCTTTATTTTGCGTAAGGAACGTGGGTTTATGTAAATGAACGAGATTTTCACACTTGAAGCGCCACTTTTCCCCTTGGTGGCGAAAGTTTGAACTAAATAAAAATCCTTTCAAAATGGTCTCATTAAGCTACTCTCCAAATCTCCTGCCGATATATCTTTTCATCATTGCTATAGAGCGTCTAGTTACTTTATGGCCATCCTACATATAAAAATTGGCAAGTACTGGAATCAAAGCCGGACCACTCGCAAGATAGTTACACGCATTAGAAGGCTCTCCCAGGGCATTAATTATATTACTATATCTAGCTCGACTATTAAGCATTTATAAAAACGTAATGTTTAATTCTCGGATAAAATAATTAGCATAAAATATTCTAAATAGAACGGAAACTGAATATGGATTATAAGATTTTTTTTTTTTGTAAGATTCTTGCAACTTATTGCGTTTGTGCGCGCCCAGAGTTCCCACTTACTCTAATGTAAGAGTACTCCATGTCAGTGATACGCAAACTATTTTCATTTGAGACTCCTCCCCCCAATTTTGTGTAAAATTTTATCGCGACTCCTGGATAGATAGTAGACGTTGAAGAAAAGCCTTATATTTTTTATTGTCAAATAAATTTCTTTAAATTTGGCGACCCACAAAAATTTTCTCGCGAACTCCAGAGGGGTAGCGACCCACGGTTTTCGCACCACTGCTCTACGTAATGTAAGAGAAAAATCCCCCGACTTTCTCCACAATATTCCCTGCCGTAAAAAAAAATACTTTGAATTGAACTGCAGTTTCGGGGCAAATAGCTTCAAAATTCGTGTGAAATTTAGCTATTCAAAATAGAAGTTCGGAAGGTTTTTCCTGACTTTTCCGGGTGTGACCAAAAAAAAAAAATTCGTTTCCCCCTGACTTTTAGGAACGATTTCAAATTCCTTTGCAATTCCATGGTCTCCAGGTGGCGTGGAAACCCCGACGCTGTGTTTTGTGGCGCAAGGATAGTTAAGGTTATATTGCTCTTGGATCATTAGGGTAATTGGAATTTTTTTACATAGTTTAAATAGGGTTTTTGTAGGGATGGTAGGAAGGATGAATGCGGGAAAATGACGGATCCAGAATCGATGAACTGATGTTTCACTCTAATAATTTCAAAACTCGCCACAGAGTTCACACTCATATTGGAGATAAAAATTCCCAGACCAATTCCAAACAAAACCTTAAACCGAACCTTGATTGCGGAGAAAATGACTACGTTCGTAAGAGATTTGGCCATGCAAAACAGAAGTAAACCCCCTTGACTCGTAGTCTTCATTTCGCTGGTGTAGGGCTATATACCAGGCTATGCGGAAAATGTGTAAAAGCGATTTATGATATTACCATAATATGTATAAAATATATCATATTTACACATAAAAGTCAATAATTTATTTTAAAGATTTGTGATATTTATCAAGATGCCTTCTATTTCACAGTCCTGGACTGGAAAACCTTTAGAAACAGAACACATTAGTCAAGTATCTTTCCTAACACGTTGAGTTGTAGAAATACGGCATCGCTTTTTGGGGACTTTGTTTTTTATCCGTGCTTGGAATCTGAACAAGTTTATAGAAATTTTTAGTTTCGTATCCTTTACTACCACCACCAAAAAACAAACATGCGTTCATAATTTTCATCGTACTTTTTGTTTCTTTGGAACATTTTATAATAAAATATTTGAATCTAACAGACTGACCACTAGCATTCCGTGAATGACAAGACCATTCAAAACAATTCTAGAAGGCATGTGAATACCAAACTTTTTAAACCACGTGTACGATTTGTGAACTGGATTATATGGTTGTAGTAACCGATCGACATGGTCAACAGATCCCATCACGAAGTTGTACTTTTCAATATGTAATGTTTTATCGAGAAATTCCTGCTTTCCACATAGGGCCTTTCAGAAAAAACGCGAGGACCAGGGCAACTAATATTTTAGAGGCCCTTCAAAACTGACATAACCCACGTGTCGAATATATACTAATTCACTAAGTTGAGACCACCCCAATGTTGCAAGTTCCGTGGCGGAAACCGCTCCCCTCCCCCCCCCATATAATAGGCCCTGTTTCCACAACAAGAATAACGGACTTTTTTACACAATCGAGTGAATGACGTACGGGGTGTACGTCCTGGTCGCCGATTACTGAAATGAGAGGACGTACGCAGCGTACGTTCTGAGAGTCAAGAGGTTAAAAGTCCCCCACCCCCTGACATTTCCAGGTTTAACCAAAAAAAATCTCGTTTTTCATTGACCCTTCCCTGTTTTTTTAGGAACGATTTCGACAATTTTCCTGACAATTCAGGTTTTTCAGGTGCATGGGAACGCTATTGCAATGTCGTTTTATTAGTAGAATTTTCATATTGAAATTTAACGGCTCGTAACCACTGGTGATGTAAAATATTATCGATGTAAATGTTAGTTAAATATTGGTTTATTCTTATAGCGAACGGTCCGCAAGTGCCATGAACCGGTGAATATGTAACACATGATTCTTACTAGAGATTTCAATTGACCTATATACTCACATATAGGCAATGGTTTTGAAACTTTGTAAAAAGAAGCAAATAAATTAGAAACCAAAGTTCTTTTTTTTATTATATAAACAATAATAATTGACACAAACACCAGAAGTTGTACTAGTAACGCAATTTATTTTCAAAAAACCAAACATTGAACTACAGAAAAAAATTAGTTAAAAGTTTAAGCTTGGATGGTAGCACCAAAATGTGAGACAGCTCTACAGCGAGAACCAAGTTTTAAGCCACTAAGCTGTGGTAATGTGTGTTTAGTATAATTGCGAGGATGCGTAATTTTTACAATAATTTCAACATCTTTACAAGTTATTCATATATTTACATAACGTTTTAGATTTTTTACAGATAATGTTATAAAACTAATTTTTTTTCTTTATTACTATACATAAATCAATTTTTTTAATGATTTCACATTTCATTGCGAAAGGCAGGTAGGTGGGTGGGGTGGGTGGAGGGAGCAGGTCAAGAGATATTTCAGCGAATGCAGAAAATCGATAAAAAGGAAGAGAGAGACCATGTGACCCACATTTTAAATCCAAATACAACGAAACATTACATATAAATTATTATACTTCAATAAAATAAATAATTGATTGAAAAGCCACATCAGGCTGCCATAAATCTTCTTAGAGCAAATACTTGAATGTACAAAAATGGATACAAAATTATGCTAAAATGAATTAGAAAAATAGTTAAAATGTATTATATAAACAGTAAACATAATTTAAAATTTATAACATCAACACAACAATAACGCGAGCACAGAACAGTTGACACAATATAAAGATACTCAAACGGTGCGAGTTAAAAAAAGTGCTAAAAAGTTCCTCAGAAAATGAATAATTTCCACTAAACATGGAAGGAGAATAAAAGTTTGAATTTCAGTGCTAGGCGCTTAGATTCTGGCAAACAAAAGCAACGAACATTGCAGGGTGTCCATGAAGTCTCTTTCCATGATTATGTATAAGACATGTATATAAGACACCAGTTCTTGACATTACTACTGAATGAAAGAATAACAAGCTTTTAAAGCATTTGTTGATCATGAGATGCAGGAGTAAACATGGTCAAATTTGAGTACTGAATTTTTGTTATCTCTGCAACAAAGGAACTAATGATAAAACGCACCAATGTGTTTAGATAAACAATTTGAGTTAAGGCAATTTTTGTTAAACTAATTACATTTTTAAATTTCTATTTCATTAAATGTCTTAATCAGGGAAAGATTTTATAGACACCCTGCATATCATAGAAGTTCTAATGCAAAACAATCATAAAACTAAGGTATATCATGGAATGGAGAGTCAGCAACAAAATATTGATAGGAGCTCAGATATCAAATCAGCATACATTATATAATATTAGTAAACAACTGAACAAGGCTTATGAAAGCATTAGGCATCAGCAAGCAAATAAAGAAGGTGCAGATATCACAAGTAGAAGGCTAAAACAACGGAAGGTGAGATGAATATCAAAAACAAAAATTCTACTCAGGCTTGGATATCAGTAAAGGAAAGGCTAAAGATATAATCAAGAAGGCTCAGATATCAATAAATAAAACATTCTCTAAAGCCAATAAATTAACTTATACTGATTTTTGTAAACTTACGACATAAAATTGAGAATAGCAAATACATCTATATTTTTTGGGATATTACATTCTCAAGAATAAAGGGGAAGTTCATGTCCATAATGATTATTTTTAATGACACTCACAAAACTACAATAAAACAGAGCATGCATAAAAAAAATACACATATTTTGTTCGTTAAAAAACTTAACATACAAGATCAGAAATTTCATCAGCTTAAAGTATCAGAATATTATACACATATCACATTTATTAAATTTAATAATATAATTATCATTCTCAGAAGACATTAACACATGTTCATAAAATTTAAAGATTGGTTTGCTCTTGTGTGCTCATGAGCTTGGTAAAATCGTAAAAGCAAATTTTCAACGCTATAGCGAAAACGCAGATTTAAAAAACAAATGCAGAACATGCAAAATTGCAATATATATTTATTTTAACAATCTTATATATCGAGATTCAGAATGCATTTATGTATAAAATAGAAAAAAAGAAAACGCAAGGATTTAAAACACTAAAATATATTTTAAATACATATTGAACACTCAATGAGATTTTCTTGTACGATTTTTTGCCACATAAATTGACAGAACAGATTCCAAATACATAATACTTAAGAATCTTTCTCTCACTAATCACCGGTTTGACGAAGATAGCACATTTGTTAACTCTCATTGTCAACAATTGTTAAGTGAGTAAACTATTTGTTGAAATGGCTGAAAGAAGATAACATCGCATAACCAATGTAGGTAACAGACAATTGCGAAGTAAAAATTGAGCCTTGTAAAATAGCTATATACACTCAATGAAAATAAATGTAGAAGTAGTCCACTGAAAATTACAAGGCCACAGGGAGGGGAAAGGGCAGATATCAAGCTCAATTTAATGATGTTGGTTATAGGATAACCGAAACATTTCTTTTTAAGAGATAACTGCTTGGAGAACGTTACAAATATTTCTGAAGTGTCCCGTTCAAAGACACACAGCAAGATGATGACACGAGTTACGTTGCACGTGTGGCACACATTTCTGGTGGCACATTTTAAGTTATGGCAAATGTTCGAATTTTTCAAAGGAACTAATTCAAATCAATGTGAAACGACTGCAATCTCTAAGATTGGCTACTTACGTGGTTATGCACTAAAAAGCGTAAAACCTAAAATTTTACAATGGCACTACACTCAACATAACATCAGCATATGTTACGTTGTTTTATTTTCAAACACATCAACTTCAAAGTATGTAGGTACCTGAAAAATAAAGAGTTTTAAGCGTTAGATAGTATTCTTGCATCATTTATATAAAAAGAAAGTACAAATGACTTAACAGAGGCGAATATATACAGTGTATGATAGGCAGAGTTTAAGCTGTGTAAGTTTTTTTTTTTTCGCATTTTGCAAAAGGATATTGTATTTTGTGAAAACACCCAATACCATTTTTGCTAAAAGCGAAAGCCCTGAAAATTAAAAATTTCTACAATTTTATGTCGGCGGCCGCCATACGACGATCTTGAAGACCTTTTGTTGCGTCATGAACGGATGAATCGATCGAAAACAGTTTGATTTTGAAAATGAACTACAAACTATGATGGGAGCAAGGCCAAGGAAAATTGTACAATTATACGGCTGATTGTGTAATTTTGTACAAAATAAAAAATGTTATTTGTAGTTCTAAATTTTAATTATGTTATTTTCAGTGACGTCATGTGACCATTTATTTTGTTTGGGTGTTACACAGGTTAAAATTAATTAACGTTAATTATTAATTATCACGTATGTTGTTTGAAAGAAGTGGTTTTGGGATTAGGGGGGGGAGCATGACCCCAAAATATAACTAGATTTTATTTTTTAATTATAACGAACAAATTTAAAGGGCCCCACTGCGCATAGACAGGAATTTGTGCCCCCCATATTTTTTTCCAGCACCGCCACTGTTCGAAAGGTTTAAATATGCACATCACATCAGGACTCACCTTACTTGGTTCCATATAATTAATTGTAGGATATCATTGAATGCTTTAATTTATGAATTAATACAATTTCAAATATGCTCAATACAATTCCAAATAAACCAATAGCTAAGTTTTTTATATGCCATTTATTTGAAAAACATATAGAATTTCCGTTTTGTGGTGCACTTAGGTTATTAAAGAAAGGTTGAATTACCTCGTTTGGTTGTTTATTTATACACAAGTTCCATTCTCTCTCTCTCTCTCTTTTTTTTTTAGAAAACGCGTTAGAACAGCATCACAAAACAGAGGTTTCCCTTTCAGTTTGGTAATAATGTCTTTTCAATTGCCAATAAACTTCAGCAGCATAGGCTTTCTTGTGCTTGCGTTCCTCGATAACATGTATGAATTCTCTTCAGGGCCGAAAAAAGAACTTCAACTGTAGCGGTTGGGCTTGGAAGTGACATGATAAGTTCTGCTAACTTATGAATTTCTTAAAATGTAACTTGAAGTTGATTTTCATTCATAAATTTTAAGTCATAAACAAGATTCACAGCAAACTCATCAGAAATAAATAATACTTTATTTCGTTTTTAAACGAATATAATCAAAAATCTGGCTATAGAAATCCTTTAAGCTTTCTGAAATGTTATTGGGAAACATCTTCGCAAATTGACCATACTTTTGGCTACAAAGAAGTTGAAAAAGTTAATTTCGAAAGCGAAGAGTTCCTTTCTTTCATCCCTAGAAACATGCAGTTGACTATTTCCTGGTACAATCGAAAACTTGAGCTCTTCTTCTCTTCAGGCATGGGTTCAACGATTGCTTGCTTGCTTTTGTTTTTTTTTGGACTGCAGAAATCTAAATATTATATTCAATACTCCATGCTCCCTATCATTTTTCAGCTGCTCTGTAGTGCAATGAACATTTTTATAACAATACAATATACTATAGAATGAAGTTTGCTTTATATTGTTCAAGACATCACCTTTTAAACAATATGTTAACTTTTTGATGTCACACATGCCTTGTATGCCCCTGTAACGCGTGTTTTCATACTGCGATTTACAACTACAGGAACATTATTCGTAAAATACAAACTTTTGGTAAATGTTTGACGACTGTGATAGGCCATGGACGATTCTCTCTTGAACTCTGAAACATTTTTTTTCGGATTCTGCTCCAGCAAATGCAACCGATTGGAATCTCTTCCATTTTATTTACATTGATGTATTTTCAATTTATTTGGCAGAGATTAAATGTTTTGATATGTTAAAAATGCAGTTTACCAATGCATCATTATTCATCATTTATCATACATCATTTATCACTGAGCATCATTTTAATTTTTCTGCAATTCCTGGTATTATTATATACACTTAATTTATTTTATTTTTATTTGTTAATTTAATTATTACTATTTATTAATCATATGAATTTAATAAACACCTAATTTGTTTTATTTCATTCTTTTATTTTCAATCAATTTATTCATCATTTTTAATGTAAATAGTTTATTATAACATGAATATTTTCGAGCCTTTTCTGCATGCAACTAAATAATGGAACTAAGTAAGCCAGAGTTGGCTTAAATCCGGCCAACTTAACAGCAGAAACGCAAAATCCAATCAAAACAACGTGATTTCTACTTAAAGGACGTTTCAAGTATCGTCCACAGCCAATGAAAAGCCGTCATTGTCAGGTGTTGGTCGACCACCGCTCAGCTTGGCAAAGGTTGCCAACCTTGTTGCCTATACTGCAATCAAAGCGACACCAAAAAATTCAGAGCTAAAGCGCCAACTGTGCATATGTTAAAGCATTGCAATGGTGTGCGGTAGGAATTTTTTAGAACTATGCTATAAACGTGAATGTTATGCCATGTTTTCGCATAGAACCATCTTGTTTATTTTTCTCATTGGAAGATGGAATTTTATTAACTATTTTATTACCAATTCAATTCAAAATTTTATAATTTTGAATTAAATTGTGGGAGCTTTTAAAAGAAATAAATTCACAAATATAACAATATAATATCGATGATGTGTGGCTTGTTCCTGTGAGCATGCGCCGCAAGCCTAGCATACCTGAAATATTCGCCCCTGGTTATTTTGTTAAACATTCTCTTGAAATACAAAATTTTCCCAAGTATTTACTTACACTAGAAAAAAGAAAGCTAAATGAAATTTAAAAATGCTAAAATTTTATTTTTACATTTTAACTAAAATGCTAAAGTAAAAAAAAAAATCCAACTTAAACCCAGAGGCTAGCTGGGCATGCGGCACATGCCCACAAACAGAAATGTAACTCATATTTTATTCCCGTTAAAGCCTCCTTAAAGCATTTACTGGCCTTGCATAATTCCTAAAATTAACACAATATACTAATGCTTAATGAAGAGAAGAAATTCCAGTGTATAAATAACATTATATACAACAACATATAACATTATAATGCTAGTTAGCTCATTGAATTATATTTGCTCGTTTGTGAATTATATGCTGCAAGGGCAGCAAAGGTTATGCTCCATTGGGATTTAGTTTTCCAAAGAGTCCGAACATACTACAACCTACAGAACCAAGCCACAGGCTACAGTGAGAAGTTAGTCGGTCAGCCATTTTTTCAAAGTCAAACCTGAGATAACGGTGTATTATGAAAACACGTTACCACTGCTGGGCTCAGTTGAACCTTAAGGGTGCGGGAACAGCAACGGTCATGTAAGTAAAATTTTCATATCGTTCTATATAGGTTTATTTATGAGATGGTTATACTCAATGCCATAATGTTGCTTGTTTGGCTTTTTTATGGCGCAAGAGCATCTGGGCTATACTGCTTTCATTCCTAGAGCGAAATAAAGTTAAAGCCAAGGGAGTCTTTATTGGGTGTTTTCATGGCACAGGAACGCCAAGGGTCATCTGTAGTGCAGTATTTCCTAACCTTCTACAAATTGCGAACCCACCTCTTATAGTAACCAAATAATCCATGACCCCCATTTATAGTAACCAAATATTTTGCAACCCCCTCCCCCCTTCTGTCCACCACCGCCACATTTGCACAATAAAAGCACCTAGAATGGTGTAAAGAAAACACATTAAATATAAAATTATATTATATTAATTATATATATTGCATATTATAAATATAAAGTTAGCATCCGTTAGCAGAATACTGAAATGTAGCTATGTTGATATATAAACGCACTGGAAACATTTGGCATGTCATTCCTTATAAAAATAATTGCAACTAAAAATAGTTATGGCAACCCTTGGTTGGGAATTACTGCTGAAGTGGAATCCCCAAGTTACCAGAAAATCTTAAACCTCTGCTGCCAAGTGAACTAAATTCTGGGCTACCATGCCATTTGGAGTTCACTCAAGTTAATGCCACAATAGACGAACATACTATCACTAGAGCCCGGATTTCTATGCAATTGCATGTTTTTGCAAAGGAGGGGGCAAAATACTAAAAATGGAACACACTATATTTTTAGTATTTTGCCCCTCCCCCTCTTGAAGAAAAGCTGGCTACACTCTTGCACGTAGGGATGTTCTGATGAGATGTGGGGCTTTCAACTGCTGCCACTAGGAATTTCACCATATGCATATGCAGAAGTTTCATGGGGGGGCGGGGGGTTTATAGGCTCAATGGGGGTTACAGAGCTACAACTCACATATTCCTATGTTAAATATACAAAATTTCATTGCAATGGGGGTTACAACCCCCATCAACACCCCCCCCACATATTCCAGTTTGATTTCACCTTAACAGCACTGCTTTGTTTTGCTTCATTGTTGGCAACACTGCTTAGTTTACTTCTATATATCTACATCTATCACCATATATTTCCCTCCTCCAAAAAAGAGACCTGGCACCCCCTTTTTTTTTATTAAAGGTTTTGCAGTCAACTCACGCAGGGGTGGATTTAGAGGTAATTCGCGGAGGGAGGGGGAGTGATTAATGACGATTTTTGAAAATGATACCTCATTGGACCTTTACCTTGTATCTTTTCAATGTTAAATTTTACATTCATGGGGGGGGAGGGGTGTCAACAGCATCCCCGTAAATTCACCCATGAATTAATGAGAATTTTTCGAAGTGGTCCACAGATAAAACTAGTCCGTGGTTTAAATCGAATTGGGAACCACTGGTATACAGACACATATTGAGAAAAATTAAACTTTCGCACTTAAGACATATAGGTAAAAATAGTTACTTTTGAACTGTCATAATAAAATACTTACCTTTGAACTGTCAAAATCTGATTGGATATGATTTTGGTACTTGGTGTCAGTTTTAGTAGTTTTTGCAGAAGAATTACTGTCGGTAGCTGACCTTTTTGGTAGTGAAAGAAAAAAGTCATCAGCAAAGGGGTCATCTTTCCGATGGAAAATACTGTCAGGACTGGTCGGGCTCACCTTTTCAAGACTATTTTCTGTCGAGATAGTCTCACCACTAATTTCTCCATTATAGCTACTGGAACAAGTGTGCTCTGATTGACTGCTTGTGCTGCTGCGGTACAGTGCTTCCGAGCCAGAATGCATACTGCCAGATTCGTCGAGACTTGAATATCGCAATGAGCTTGAAGATGCAGTTTCACTTTTACTTTCTGCTGAAGACGTACTTGACATGGCAGTTCTTACTTGAGTACTTGTCGTCAGCATTTTCCAACTAGGAGACGGCCGAGGTCTTGCCATCCCAGTCGTTTTGGGTGGAAGAGGTGGGGAACGACTCATAATCCTATTGATTTCTGTACAGTCACTATTTGGAGTTGGAGCAGCTACTGTAGGTCCTTCAAATGGATTTTTTACACCTGGAAATTCCGATTTTGTTTTATGTCCCCAAGTTTCATGTATTATAGAAGAATGCCGGGACAATAGTTTCTTGCTTGGGCTTGATGTTCCGTTGCTAATTTTCACTGTGTCACTGAATTCTTTAAATGCAGTGGAAGACGAACTGACATTGGAGTAACGTCGCATTAGTGCTGGACTGTTGGAAGCACTTGAGCTTTTCTGTGCAGAAGAATCCAATTTGTGTGCTGGTGGCAATTTTCTTGATGGGATCGGCAGTGGAGGACTGGAGGGAAGTTGGTTATCCCAATTTGCTTGAAAATGAGAAGCAGTAACTGCTTCTTGATCAAACGAAAACCAGCCAGGATTGACTGTAGATGCAAGTGGCACTTTCCGTCTTGGTCTTGGAGGAGTTGGAACTGCAGAGGATCGGCTTGGAGGTCTTGGAGGAGGTGACATTGAAGGCACTGCATCAGTATCTTTGCATGGTAATCTAGGTGGCGGGGGTGGTGGCGGAGAGGTTGGCAAAGGAATTTCGGGGAAGTCATCAGAATCACTTAAGAAAGGATTGAACGGGTTTTTAAACGATGCTATATCATTTTCTTCTATTGACTGCAAGTTTTCTGGCCTGTCTTCAGGATTCAGTGACAGAGGCGAGATGACACCAAATGACCGCTTTGGAGGTAATTTGGGTGGAAGAGTATAAGCAACTGCAAAGGGATTTCTCGTTTTATCAACAGAAAACACACCATTTTCACCATTTGAAGAATGATTTTCAACTGGCGCATTCAGTTCTGTAAATGAATCCCCACCGTCATATCCATTTCCACCCAGATCTTTCAGAACCTTTTTGGGAGGATTTTTCAGTTCTTGGAAGAAATTTTCTTTTTCAACATATGGCTGGTTCCCGAGAGGGTCTAATGCTGCAAACACTTCAGGCTTTGAAGTTTGGTCTTCGTCCCCAAACATTGCAGAGTCCTTCACCACATCTTCGTCTTCAACAAGATCCGGAGAATTACCATTTTCGAGAGAGGTGGAATTTTCTGCAGGCATATTTTCAGCCGAATTTGAATGTACGAATGTAGGATTATCAAAAATGCTTTGCAGGGAGTCTATTTCATAAAATACAGCATATCTATCTTCAACTTTTTCTGCCGGAGCCTCTGTTGATCGTGGTGTTGTTGGAGGTGGTGAAATGGTCAGAGCATCATTTTTAAATGCACCAAAATTCTCTGGGTTAGTACCTTCTTGGGCATAAGCTGTATAATCGGAAGTAGAGGATGATCGTGAAGAAACTGAAAGTGTTTCCTGGTATAACGAAGACATTCTGTTCAGCTGCAATATAAAAATAAGAATCCAAATTACACTTCAAACGATAACACTAAAATATTTTAAATATGTACACACTATATAAGATATATATATATTATATAGGATATGAATTACCGTCCTCTACCTTGCTCTATGCACACACACACAATGACTCATAGGATCGTTCACATCAGTTCACGATCTGAAGATTTTCAATGCAAAAAAAATTATTTCTCCATGTTACTTGTTCAGTAATGGGGAATTTTTCATGGGGAATCATAACATATAGGCTAATTAAATAAAATCATCAGAAAAATACTGTATTTTAATACAAAGGAAAAAGTATCTTGCGAATGAATTTGTTAAGTTCTTTCTTGGCAAGTATGGAGATTAAGACTTGAATTCGTTCAGATTTGTCTTGAATACATTCACATCTGATTTACTCACATCCAGATTTATTGCAAACACACATTACCAGTGCATGTAAGAAGTTACTTAACAGCTTCCTTAAAAAGTTGAAAAAAGTACTAAGTAAAATATTTAAAGATTTTTTTTCCGTTATTTCCAATTTATTGTAAAATGCAAACTTCATCGAAAATGGTAAAGAAAGAAATCATCTTATCCTTAAAAAAGCATGACTCATATCAGAAAATAGGACACAAATGTAATTGTTCTATAGGAGTAATAACAAAAATTAAAAAATCAATAGAAGTAGCTAGACAAGAAATAAGAAAAAATCGCCCAGGGCCACTGATAAAATTCTCTGAAGTCACAAAATGCAGAATAGTGAAATCCATTCGTGCTGTGAATTCTAGAATGGCATACAGATCCAGCATAGGCTTCAGCCAATGAATAATTTGACAGTTAGTGCTGAGACCATACGGCAAATGCTATAACAAGGATTATATGGAAGAGCGAAAATTAAAAAACCCTATATGCTAGCCTGCCACGTGTCTTTACACCTAAAAAATTCCCAAAAAGTACAGAAATTATACAGAAGAAATGTGGAACTGAGTAATTTAATCAGGCGAAACCAAGATAAACAAATTTGGCTCCAGTGGTAGGATTTGGGCATGGAGACGATCAAATGAACCTTTAACTTGAAGAACCGTATTCCCTACCCCCCCTCCCCCCAAAAAAAGTTGGCAGGGGTTGTATAATGGTGTGGGGGTTGTATGTTGTATGGTAGCAAATTGTGTTGGCTTGTTGGAGAGGTGCATGGCAACAAGAGATTATATAGGAATTTTGAGAGGCAGCCTATTCGGAAGTATGAAAAAAAAAACTGCAGACATAATTTTTCAACAAGGTAATGACTTCAAATATACAACAAAGCTGATGAAATTGTGCCATCGACTCAGGGGTTTGAAGGAATAGTGGCCACCCCAATCTCCGGACTTAAACCCCATCGAGCATTTATGGGGAACATTAGAACGAACAATGACCGACTTTAGCATTGAGAAGACTAGTTCAGACCACCTCTGGGTCAGAGCCCAGGAAAAGTGAACCTATATTACACCAGAGCAATGCCTGAACTTATGAGGGAATCCCCCCTTAACATACCCAATGGGGATTAGAACCAAAGTAGGCACGTTCGAAAGGTCTTAAAAAGTTATTAGACCTGTGTCAAAGCTTTTTTTCAGAATGGACATATTTCGGAGATATGGCCCCACCCTGAAGTCTGAAAACAGCCATATTACAGACCTTGATATCTCATGATTCCGTGGATGGATTTTAATTATCTGCGGCTTTTAAGACAGGTTATCGAAAATTACTTGATACATGTTTTAACAATTTCCTAGTAAAACTAAAATTTTTGAAATATTAACCCGGAAATCTTAAGGCGAAATGAAAAATAATCAACCCTTCTTTGGTGGTTTTTCAGCAAAACCCGCATTGAAAATACAAGCTACAATGCAGTTAGTCCAAAATCGAGATAGGTTCACTTGAAAGATATGTATTAACGTATAAAGCAGTTTTGCTGCCTGTAAATAAAAAATTAATTTGAAAGTTTAAAATAGCTATAAAGTATGTTGTAATGTTTTTTACTAATAAATTTAAAATAAATCACGTAGGCTTTTCTGGCCGTTTAAGCGAGCATAATAATTGTTATTTTCCCCTCCGATAAATGAAGTCAAAACAAGTTTAAAGAGAAAAATTGTTTGAAAACACAGCAATACAAGTCCGAAAATAGAGTAAAATGAGTATTTGAGCAATTATTATATTATGTACAGAAAGAAAACTGGTTAGATTTCGCTCTATCATTCAAATTGCGAGTATTATAAGGGGTCACCTTCCTAAATATTATTAATATTGATTTCAAGATATGAAATAAACAACCCATATGTTCATAAATTTTAAGAAGCAAATTAAATTTAAACCAATTACGATTTATTATTAATTTGATGATTTTATTATTTGATAGCTAATAGGGCTTTGAAAGGACATGCATTTAAAATTTTTGTTATTTTCAGTAATTTGAAATTATGAATAGCAATATTAATCCCTTCAATGTTCATCACTATTTTGAACACATTGTAAAATCCTCATATTCAGTTTTTAAAAGTCATGCAAATGAAATTGTTTAAGAAGAAAATGTTTAGCTTTTGCGCTTTTTAAAAAATTTGAAATTTTAATTTCCTTTCTCAATTTTATTGAGGACGAGGAAATAGTTGATATTGAAAACAATTTTATGTTCGGTGATTAATGAATGAAAACCAAAGACTTGGGTTGCAAGTCAGAATAACATTTAGTACGAATATGAGCTTCAATTATCGATCGCAGTGGGCGAGTGCATCTCTGGAAAGAAAAAAAAAACCCCCCTTCACAAGATGTACAAAAACCAACTGCCTCTTTATGCGGCGTACATTGTTTCAATTAACCAAGCTCTGGGTTATTAAGGGTAGATAACACATACACAATGAACAAAATATCCCATTTTCGAACTATTAAAGCTGAATATTTTCAATGTGGGGTTTTGCTGAAAAACCACCAAACAGGAGTTGATTATTTTTCATTTTGCCAAAAGATTTGGAGATTAATATTTCAAAATTTTGAGTTTATGGGAAAATTGCTGAAACATGTATCAAGTGATTTTCGATAACCTGTCTTAAAAGCCGCAGATAATTCAAATCCGTCCACGGAATCATTAGATGTCAAGGTATGTAATATAGCTGTTTTCGGTTTTTGGGGGAGGGGGCATATCTCCGAAATATAGAGCCATTCTGAAAAACACTTGGACACAGGTCTAATAACTTTTTGACACTTTTCGAATGCAATATGAAAAACATAACTACTTGGTTCCAATCCCCGTCGGACACGTTGGGGGGAGAGGTTCCCTTATTAATTCAAAGTATGCCTAAAAGACCTGAAGCAGTTATCAAGGCAAAAGGAAGATATATAAAATACTGAAATGTTTTTTCATTGAACTCACAAATTCGTTCACAAGATCCTTTTTCCTTTGTATTAAGATAAATGAAGTATTTTTCTAACGATCTTGTTTTTTATTATGTGTTATGATTCCCCATGGAGTATTGAACAAGTAACATGTAGCAGTAATTTTTTTGCATTAAAAGTCTCAAATTTGAGACTTGGTGTAAACTAATCATGGACTAATGTGAACGATCCTGTAAGTCACTGTACATGCATGCACACACACACACATATATATGAATGATTTCTAACATATCATTTATGTGTGCAGTAAAATGTTAAATATAGTTATACATATCCTATTCTCATATGTATATCTCCATACAGTGAGAGAGGTCTAAAGGGTTTTGGTTTATTCAACCCATATCAGAAATGACGTCTTGTCATATTTTACCCAGTTTAATATTTTATCAGTAAACTCTGAATTACATAATATGTATTCATTTAGAACTAATTGGACATAACTTTATTTTTAGTGTGCACATCGTCACATTACTGTTTTGACGTATCTCTATATTAAATTATACATTTTTTTACATTGGATTTTTATAAGAAAAATTTAACCTGTCACACCCGCATTATAAAAACAAGATTGTTTAAAAAATTAAACATAAAATGGTTGGTCGGATTGTTGTTTGTTTTACAGCTCAAGGACTACAATGGTCATGCTGTGCTGGGACCTACTGTTTTCCGAGGAATCCAAACCTCTTAAAGCCCAGGGAACCAAACCACGGACTACAGTGAGCAGTGTGATTTTTATGAGATCTCTGAGTAAGCATTCTTTGCACCGTTGGGAGTCGAACCCGAGTTAACTGTGCACTAGGCAAACTTACAGTTAAGTAGGCTAAAAAGGTATAATGTAATATTGTAATGTAAAGAAGTGAATTCATTTATTCGAATTTTCCATTCATCTGAGATGGTACTGAATCTTTTTACTGTTCGATATCTAAAATCAATAAATTCGTGGATCAAATGAGCAATGTCTTCATTTGATGAGCAGCTATTCATTTCTTTCATTTTAGAAATAGCCATGATTAAGAGATTTCTTCCAATAGGGAATTCTTTCAGTGATGCAAGAGGTAAAGGAAATTGCCAAATTGTTCTGTGACCTTTATTATTTTGCGTTATGTAAAATTGCTTGCTTCTGCTTTCTACACCCATCAGTGCAGTAGCGTAAGGAAAGGGAGCTGAGGGCTGAAGCCCCCTTTCACTTTATATAGAGGCACCTTTTTATCTTTAACGGCAAATCACGACCTTTTTTTAAAACTACTTGACCCCCCCCCCACCCCCTAAATTATAATTTTTGAATTGCTATGTTTCTGTATTAAGGTAACTGGGGCAAGCATACCTCAGTCACATTTGAATGAGGATGGATGGAAGTCATCAATACCAGAAGCTTATATATCATGTTTATATAAAATTCATTCCCTCCTCTATTTCTGACGGATAACAAAGTCTGTATGAAACGCGTTGATATGGTTTTTGATAATATCCTACATCAAACACTATATTACACAACGTTGCTATTAATATTTAATGAATTTATTAAGAGTATGTGTGTGTGTCTCTAAATGCTTCTATGTGTGCACTTAGTATAAATATAGTAACTGAAAATAAAACACATTTTCAATTCATTTGCAATGACAGAAACAAACCCATAAATAAAAATAATGAAAAAATAGGGTGGAAAGATATTTTATTTACATAGGAAATTCGTACAGTATTATAAAGTATCTTCTTCAATTTTTGTTTTGAGTAGACATTGTATAAGACTTGTAAAATTTATTGAGTAATATGCGTAAAATTAGTAAAATATGTAATGCGGTTTTGCTCATAGAAGTATTTGTAAAATTTTGCAACTACAAATCAAAAACTATTTGGCACAGATAATTTATACGTTCGGCTTTAAGTAAGCATTTTAATAATAAAAACACATTCTTTTCCAAATTGACACATTTTAGTAAAAATTATTTATACATTAAAAGAATAAACATTCATTATTTTGTTCTTCCTTAATTAACATTTGGATGAAGGTCTTTCTGTCGTTTACTAAGAAAGATGCAGCCTTCCTAAAATTAAATTCATGATTTCTATGAATCATAATCTCTTTTTTCTGAACAAAAATTTCATATTCTATGAAAAAAGTAAGAAGCAGATACAAAGTGTATGTCATCTATGGAGATATGCATATGTATAAAAGTTTCTTGAAAATGTGTACTTTTAAATTGTAATCCACATATAACTATTATAACAAGTAATATACTATTTTATATAAATATTTGACAATTAAAAATAATGATTCGTGCTAGAATAACGGTTAATTAGCTAAAATAAACTAATTTTTGTGAATAAAATACTGTGTAAAATATTAAATATATTTTGAAAATATTAGTTTGAACCTCTTCACAAAATCCACCTTATGTAAGCAAAATGTCTTCAACAGCAAATATATATGGCAAACTATTAAATTTCAAATTGTTACATTTAATATATAAAACCTAATCTTATTATCTTGTTATTTATATTGTCAAACCAAAATTATGG
>QLNU02003225.1:65573161-65591396 GCA_006491805.2 Dysdera silvatica | reverse complement strand
GCAGCCTATTCGGAAGTATGAAAAAAAAAACTGCAGACATAATTTTTCAACAAGGTAATGACTTCAAATATACAACAAAGCTGATGAAATTGTGCCATCGACTCAGGGGTTTGAAGGAATAGTGGCCACCCCAATCTCCGGACTTAAACCCCATCGAGCATTTATGGGGAACATTAGAACGAACAATGACCGACTTTAGCATTGAGAAGACTAGTTCAGACCACCTCTGGGTCAGAGCCCAGGAAAAGTGAACCTATATTACACCAGAGCAATGCCTGAACTTATGAGGGAATCCCCCCTTAACATACCCAATGGGGATTAGAACCAAAGTAGGCACGTTCGAAAGGTCTTAAAAAGTTATTAGACCTGTGTCAAAGCTTTTTTTCAGAATGGACATATTTCGGAGATATGGCCCCACCCTGAAGTCTGAAAACAGCCATATTACAGACCTTGATATCTCATGATTCCGTGGATGGATTTTAATTATCTGCGGCTTTTAAGACAGGTTATCGCAAATCACTTGATACATGTTTTAACAATTTCCTAGTAAAACTAAAATTTTTGAAATATTAACCCGGAAATCTTAAGGCGAAATGAAAAATAATCAACCCTTCTTTGGTGGTTTTTCAGCAAAACCCGCATTGAAAATACAAGCTACAATGCAGTTAGTCCAAAATCCAGATAGGTTCGCTTGCTAGATATGTATTAACGTACAGAGCAGTTTTGCTGCCTGTAAATAAGAAATGAATTTAAAAGTTTAAAATAGTTATAAAGCATGTTATAATATTTTTTACTAATACATTTAAAACAAATCACGTAGTCTTTTCTGGTCATTAAGCGAGAATAATAATTTTTATTTTCCCCTCTGATAAATGAAGTCAAAACAAGTTTAAAGAGAAAAATTGTTCGAAAACACAGCAATACAAGTCCGAAAATAGAGTAAAATGAGTATTTGAGCAATAATTATATTATGTACAGAAAGAAAACTGGTTAGATTTCGCTCTATCATTCAAATTGCGAGTATTATAAGGGGTCACCTTCCTAAATATTATTAATATTGATTTTAAGATATGAAATAAACAACCCATATGTTCATAAATTTTAAGAAGCAAATTAAATTTAAACCAATTATGATTTTTTATTGATTTGATGAGTTTGTTATTTGATAGTTAATAGGGCTTTGAAAGTATATATGTTTAAAATTTTTGTCATTTTCAATAATTTGAAATTATGAATAGCGATATTAATCCCTTCAATGTTCATCACTATTTTGAACACATTGTAAACTACGCGTATTCAATTTTTGAAAGTAATGCAAATGAAATCGTTCAAGAAGAAAAATGTTTAGCTTTCGTGCTTTTTAAAAAACTTGAAATTTTAATTTCCTCTCTCAATTTTATTGAGGATGAGGAAATAGTTGATATTGAAAACAATTTTATGTTCGGTGATTAATGTAAGTGAAAACCAAAGACTTGGATTGCAAGTCAGAATAATGTTTAGTACGAACACTCGCTTCAATTATCGATCGCAATGGGCGAGTGTATCTCTGGAAAGAAAAAAAAAACCCCCCTTCACAAGATGTACAAAAACCAACTGCCTCTTTATGCGGCGTACATTGTTTCAATTAACCAAGCTCTGGGTTATTAAGGGTAGATAACACATACACAATGAACAAAATATCCCATTTTCGAACTATTAAAGCTGAATATTTTCAATGTGGGGTTTTGCTGAAAAACCACCAAACAGGGGTTGATTATTTTTCCGTTTTGTCGAAAGATTTGAAGGTTATAATATTTCAAAATTTTTAGTTTTACTGGAAAATTGCTGAAACACATATCAAGTGATTTTCTATAATCTGTTTAAAAAAGCCGCAGATAATTCAAATCCGTCCACGGAATCATTAGATGTCAAGGTATGTAATATAGCTGTTTTCGGTTTTTGGGGGGGGGGGCATATCTCCGAAATATAGAGCCATTCTGAAAAACACTTGGACACAGGTCTAATAACTTTTTGACACTTTTCGAATGCAATATGAAAAACATAACTACTTGGTTCCAATCCCCGTCGGACACGTTGGGGGGAGAGGTTCCCTTATTAATTCAAAGTATGCCTAAAAGACCTGAAGCAGTTATCAAGGCAAAAGGAAGATATATAAAATACTGAAATGTTTTTTCATTGAACTGACAAATTCTTTCACAAGATTCCTTTCCCTTTGTATTAAGATAAATAAAGTATTTTTCTAACGATTTTGTTTGTAATTATGTGCTACGATTCCCCATGGAGTATTGAACAAGTAACATGTAGCAGTAATTTTTTTGCATTAAAAGTCTCAAATTTGAGACTTGGTGTAAACTAATCATGGACTAATGTGAACGATCCTGTAAGTCACTGTACATGCATGCACACACACACACATATATATATGAATGATTTCTAACATATCATTTATGTGTGCAGTAAAATGTTAAATATAGTTATACATATCCTATTCTCATATGTATATCTCCATACAGTGAGAGAGGTCTAAAGGGTTTTGGTTTATTCAACCCATATCAGAAATGACGTCTTGTCATATTTTACCCAGTTTAATATTTTATCAGTAAACTATGAATTACATAATATGTATTCATTCAGAACTAATGGACATAACTTTATTTTTAGTGTGCACATCGTCACATTACTGTTTTGACGTATCTCTATATTAAATTATACATTTTTTTACATTGGATTTTTATAAGAAAAATTTAACCTGTCACACCCGCATTATAAAAACAAGATTGTTTAAAAAATTAAACATAAAATGGTTGGTCGGATTGTTGTTTGTTTTACAGCTCAAGGACTACAATGGTCATGCTGTGCTGGGACCTACTGTCTTCTGAGGAATCCAAACCTCTTAAGGCCTGGGGAACCAAACCCCGGACTACAGTGAGCAGTGTGATTTTTATGAGATCTCTGAGTAAGCATTCTTTGCACTATTGGGAGTCGAACCCGAGTTAATGGTGCACTAGGCAAACTTACAGTTAAGTAGGCTAAAAAAGAAGGCGGCGAAAGATTGTTGTTTGGAACAGTGTTGCGATTCTAAAAAGTTTGGAAAACATCGCTTTATATGCTTTTTTAATCTCTTCTCATGAACGGCAAAAAAAAAATAATAGACATGTTTAAAAACTTTTTTTTTTTGAAAAGCCGAGGAAATTCAGTTTTTAAAATTATTTTTTTTTCTCTCCATACAACTGGTTTGCAATTTTATTTCCATTTCGCATATGTAAATTGGTACAAAGACAACATACCTTACGTGGGGTCATAGGATAAGACGAACCACTAGACACCGAATTCCTGTCAACGGAATCATCTTCTGAAAACGAAACCCCAAATCCCACAGAAACAGCTGAAGCTATGCTATGTTCCATTTGAGTTATACCCTGGTTAAAAAAAAAACCATTATCCCCACATGTTTAATAAACACACCTATGTAATACTATTTTAAAAACTGGTACACATAAATTTAACAGACACACGCAAAAGATTATTTTGATTGTTTTTTCACTGTAAAACCACTTACTGGCAGACACTCACGGCAAAGGACTTCAAACAAGGGTACTATTGTGAAGAAATTTTCTGCTGGGGAATTTTCATCTGATTGTAACAATGAGGTGATCATATCTGAGAGGTATTCTTTAAGATGGGTTTACTGTACATTTCAAGCCCCAAAATCGTGCTATGGACATCTGTGATACAGGACCAACGTTTTCGCAGCAATGAATTACAACGCATTTACATAGGTCCATGCATAGTGGGAACTGAACCCAACTAAGGTTCCCATTCAGACTGGAGAAAAAAATCCCTTGAGCATTTACGAGCTACTGTTTTCTTAGCGGGTTCAACTCAACTTCAATTGGGGGGAAAACGTTTCATGTTTGCAAGAGATTTAACTGCTCGAAACAGAAATCAAGAAGGTTTTCCACCAAATTTGATCAGGTTTGAGAAAATATCTCGTTTTTTCCCCACTGACTTTTGGGAGTGACCTCAAAAATTCTGACAATTCCACATTTCTTAGGAACCAGGTTTATCTTAATACAATTTAGGGGTCCTTTTATACTTTCCTAGGAACCGGGTCTATTTTAATACAATTCAAGGGTCTTTTTTTAGATTCCTAGGAACCAAATCTATTTTAATATAATTCTGGGGTCTTTTTTTTTACAATGATTTTTAAATTCTCAAACTTTTGCAAAAAAAAAAAAAACCAACAGAAGGGGGGGACAAAACCCAATAAAAAACCAACTTTGTCAACTTGGGGCAATAGTTGGTCCAAATGTTAATACTGACACCGCCAGTGGTTTCAAAAGTGGCAGTTGTAACTACTCAGACATACAAAGATTATAGGCATTTGTTAATAGAAGAATATTTGGATGATGATGTGACAAGCCTTGTGGGTCCCAGAAGCTAGAACTCTTTCCCTTTCCCCACTCATTTGATGAAATAAGAAAACAGGTTGGGCTACCATGGAAACAAACTGCTCAAAACAGACGTGCATGGAGGGCATTAGGAGAGATCTTTATCAAGCACCGGATAGATATGGGTTGACTATGATTATATTTAGTTAAGTACTATATCTAAAGGGCTATTAGAGCAGAGAAAATGGGATAACATTTGAAATTTTATTTGCGAGTTTCCAGACGTAAGAGCATCAAGGGCCATGTTGCGCAAGGACCTACAGATTTCCGAACCTCTTATGGTCGGGGGAGCCAAATCCCAAGACTAAGGCAAGCAGTTAGACAGTATCACTCTTTTTTTTGCCACAACTGGAGATCAAATTTGGGATAATAGCAGCCTAGACAGATGTGCTACAACTGCTATTAACAGGGCCGGGGAATGCCTGAGCAAGACTTCCTAAAGCGGTATGTTTATAAACATCCATGTATTATTTGAGATTGAACTATTGTTAATATGAAATGACATGTTAAGTCATATAAGATAATTATATAGACAACATAGTCTCCGATTCAATTGCATGTTTTTTTCTTCCCTTTGGAACAAAAGGATTGAAGATAAGTGAATAGCGCCCCATCGATGTGATAAGTTAACATGCACTGTCTCCATTTTTTTTAAATACTCACCTATCCTGACTCGATAAACATCATAAGTCTATAGTACGCCATCAATATTAGTAAAAAACTCTAGAATTGGATCGATAAATTTCGAACGGATTAGCAAACCCTTTGCGTGATTTTCATGCAGTAAATAATAGCGAATTCAAAGTGCAATTGCTATGAACATTGATTGGTTTGATTTCAGGCTCATATCCCAAGGGCACTTGGGGTTGTATAAGACAACAGTTCTGGAAACTGTAAGGCAGGAAATCCATTTATGTAGTTCGTTACAAAAGTAAAAATTACCTGTTGCAAAGTATCCATTTCAAACTGCATGTCTAAAAGGTTGTCTACAGTACAATGAAAATTTGAAGCATTTTCCGACGTCGGCGTACTATGTGATTTGCGCATTGGTTCAATACCATTAGCAGAATTCACTTCCTAAATGGTTCAGAATATGGGAGGGAAATAAAGCAAACAAACAATTCATTATTAATAAGTGATCAAAAGGGTTTTAAAACGAATTAAATATAATAATATTGAAAACTAGACACAATGTTATGTAATATACACACCGTTACCGAAATTTAAAAAATTTCATATCCCGATTTTTATTTTCTTTATGAATAAACCTTGTGGCTCTTTTAATAGAAAACCATATATATTATCCATCTCCACTCAAAAATCAACGTTAAAAAAAAACCAAAAAACAATAAGCTATCTTCTTCAATTTCGAGAAACTTATATTTATAGCCTCCTGACCATCTTCTGTGCAAACTAAGTATTTCCAGGACATTTGATTTTTCTGAAATATGAGGTTTCGTTTTGTGTTTTTGTGGTCCAAGGACCACAAAACTCATGGCTGTGTCTGGGCCAACAGTTTTCCGAGGAATCCGAACCTCTTAAGACCTAGGGAACTAACCCACAGAGTACAATGAGCAGTTAGAAACCACCTTTTGGAACCGTTAGGAGTCAAACTTGGGTTAAGAGCATGCTAGGCGGACCCATTATCACCACACCACCAAAAAACCAGGTCTGACGTATACGCATTTCAGTAATACAATATATATTATCCCCCCTGACACTCTCTCTCCACACACTTATACATCAGAACTTGTTTGTAATTTTACGGCTTGACAATAATGGTCATGCTGTGCCAGGACATACTGTTTTCTGAGGAATCTGAACATCTAGACCTACAATTTTGCAAGAAAGCCAAACCTCTTAAAGCATAGGGAACCGAACCCCAGACGACAGTGAGAAGTTCGATCTTTATGAGAGCTCTGAGTAAGCGTTCTTTGCACTATTGGGAGTCGAACCCGGGTTAACAGCATACTAGGAAAATGTGTTACCACATTTCGCCATCACAGGGTATATACATCAGAGTCTGGCTAACTCAACCCACAGATAATTGGACATTTCCGATTACTTAACTTTTGTTAAGATTTCGTTTGTTCTAATGCAGCAGTGATTTTCAATAGGCGGCTGGCCCGCAAACAGTAAAAACTCGCCTGACTACAAAACTTAAGAAACCGAAATTCTTTTTTTTTAGGGGGATATTTTTCTTCTAAAGGGGGGGAGTTCTTACCTCAATGCTATTTCATTGAATCAGAAAATTTGTAGGGGAAGATAAGCCCCCTTGTTATGCCAATATGTATATCGTGGGTAAAATAATGTCGTTTTTATGTCTTATGGCCCACCGACTGAAAAAAAAAAAAAAAAAAAGATCCAAGTGGCCTGCAATGAGGCTAGTTGAGAACCACCGGTCTAATGTATTGCGCTATACATAAAAATTTCACTAACTAAAAAAAAATTGCCAAATGAGTATGTCCGTTTTAGTCAACATAAATTCATGCACCTTTAAATTTCCGAACATTAGCATATATATATAACTATGCAAAGTTATAGGACATACATCCAAAGACATGCAATTACATTATTTGCATAATCGGAAATCTCTGATGGAACATATTGCTGAAAATGATTCATATAATTGTAATATGTTGGTGCACGACCTAGATTTGTTGAGATTATTAATCGAATATCGCCCAGTATGCCCAAAAGTTATAACAGTAGCTGTTCATTTAATACGGCACTTATCCAAATCCTTAAAATGCAAACTTACAAGATATGAGTTTTCATCTGCCACTTTGCTGTTGTTATCTGATGAAGCTTCTTCGGTATAAGCAGAGGAACCATTTCTCTAAAAGAAAAGTTACAGCATGTGTCGTATGAGTTACGTGAAGCAAGGGATACAGTGAAAGTAAGTGGTATCGAAAGGCAAAACACAAATAAACCTTCTGACACTGAAAAACCCTTTGAGGAAAATTAGACCATGTGGCAAGTTTCTGAGGAGATTCTATCTTTGATAAAGTGCCCTTTACTCCTTTTATACATAAAAATTATCACAAGACAGACTGCATGGGTTAAAGGTCATGGAAAAAACAACACTTTCTTGTCAGTTAAAATTTTTAAATGTTTGAGTAGTATGAGTCATCTGAAATTTGTTGAAGAGATCTGGATTAGATAAGGTGATCAGTGAACACTTTAAGGTAATGGAAGTTAAAGATGAAACCTAGTAGATTTCTGGTCAAAATCTTCCCTAAAGATAACTTTTAAATAACAATGTGTACTTAGTATAAAACAGAAGTTTACATTTAGTACCATGCTATGTTCCTATCTGGCATTTAAAGAACAAACTCCACTGGCACAGTCTGTGCAAGATCTTTTCAGGGTTTGGCAACACTAGAGATAGATCTTGTCGGAGATCGTTAGCCACATACCCAGAAAATGTGCACTTTAACTATGGATTCTACCATGAGCTACGAGATAATATATAATCTCTTTACAAATATATATATACTGTTGCTGTTATTTCATGAGAATGGTATAGATTACTATTTAGTTGCAAAGAGACTGGTATTAAATTGATTGAAAAGCCCGTTGCATCATATGTATTTATTTTATATAAATCGAACACTCATAACATACCATCGGTGTTGGTATCACTACGCCAATAAACGTTGATTGATTGACATTGTTGTTTGATTTAATCTGCGTAGTGTTCGATTTATATAAAATAAATACATACCTATGCTGCAACGTGCATTTCGATCAATTTAATACCAGTCTCTTTGCAATTTGGTTTAAATAGTAGTCTATGTACTACACCATTCTGCGAAATAACTGGCAACAATATATATACGTTCGTAAAGAGATTATATATTGTCCTTCGTAGCTCAGTGGGTAGAGCCTCCGCCCGGCAAGTGGAAGGTCGTGGGTTCAGGTCCCACCGAAGGCAGAAATATTTATTTTCTTTCGAACGTTTCACCATCTAATCACGCCATACCATCGGCGTTGGTATCACTACGCCAATAAACGTTGATTGATTGACATTGTTGTTTGATTTTTCTTATAAAAAACTGAGGAGAGGAACGACTATGATTTAACCTCGAGGAATGCACCTTAATACTTCTCATGTGTGTGTGTGTGTACATACACAAGAGCACGAGAACGCTGAAAGGTTATTGGACGTCATTGGATCGTTGTTTAAACAATATTTCCGCGCGAAAATCGGATCTTCTGGATAAATCTTCGAGAACGTTTATGTCCTGCTCCGACTGTATTAATTTTTCTAAAACTCCCGTCGAACTATTATTAATATCATTATTTTAAAGAGATAATCCTTATTGTAGAATAAATAAAACTTAGAAATAAAAAAAAAGGGGGAAAGAGAGTATTTGTCTATTATGGGGTGAATGATCAATGCGATTATTGGTGAATTATTATTATTATTAATAATTATTATTGAAGTGTGTATTAGTAAGTATTTATCTCGCTTGGATATATATACAAGGACGTAAAGAGTCCAATCGAATTGCACGTACTGCTTATTTCCGAAGAATTTATGAAAAATAATAATTATATAGATGAATGATGGTAAAAAATTTATGTTTGGAAGCCCGATATAATATCTCAAGTGATATTAAAAAGTTATAAATGATAAAGGAAGTTTGCAAGAACATTTGCAAAGAATATTAATATACGTTATTAAAACATGAGAAATAATAAGAACGTAAGAAACTGATAAATAAATAATCAGAAGTGTTGATAAATAAATAGCCAGAAGTGCTATTGAATAATAGTCTAAAGTGTATAAAGGGAGTGGAACTTTTCCTCATGTAGAGATGGTATTGCCGGTCTGAAGGAACTGCAATAGGTTAAAAGATTTCATTAGTCCAGTGATTGATAACTTTACTTTGAATGTGATTTAACATTTGCCCACATGCCACATTGTACATGCAATTGTGATTAACATGCTTTATAATTATGACATAAATAATTATTAATATTTATGTTAATCTAATGTATGAATTTTAAAAAAATGGGAGAGACATTCACAACTAAATTTGTGACCAGGCCCTTGTCCTATTTAAAAAAAAAAGAATTTACTAGATCATGGTATCATCAGGGTTGAGAATCACTGCTATATGACACATCTTTGTCCAGTCTATTGCCTTTCAACACTTTCGTTCAGTGCTATACGCAAGGTAGTGGGGTTACCAAGGGGCTCAAGAGCCCTCATGAATGTCAAGTTAAAAAGCCTTATAAAGTTCCAGAAATGGGCATGACTAGTTATCAATGCTCTTTCTCTGTTTAAGATATTAATTATACCTCATTACATACTTTTAATTTAGACCATTAGATGGTCAAAATGTTGCTACAGGAAGAATTCTTACTTCTTTTGTTCCGTTCACTGGTTTGTGATTAGTCTCTCTTTGTTCTTCCTCTTCTGAATCATGCTGCTGCTCCATCGCTTTCTCAATCTCTTTTTTCTTCAATTCGAGAGCAGCATGGAACAAATCACGTAAAGTACAAACAACTTGCGTTGCCTACAAAATCAATAACAAAAGAATATATATGAATGTTATATTCAAACATGAGCATTATACTCAGCCTCAATAAGAAAGATTTGTTATATCTCAGTTTTTAAATTAAATTTTTATTTAGGATAAAAAAGGCAAAAATTTATTCTAAATATATATATATAGCTTCTTAAAGAGTCTCCATCATTATAATAAGGATTCAATTAGTCAATAGGAGTGGCTTGCAAATGTTCTGTTAATATTATAGTGAGCCTGAAAAACGATTCACACAATCTCTACTTCAGAAGAAACTCTTTCCCAGTTGAGCAGAATTAAATCAATTCCACTACTTTTCAAGAGTAAAACACGTAACCTCCATCTTGTTTTTCACATCCTGGGCAGTCCTACTGGCATACCTGTCCTTTACAAGACTACACTATAGGAATGTTCCCATTCACATGGAGAAAAATTCCATGACCATTCACAAGCAATTTTCAATCGAACTTCGGTTGAAGGGAAAACGGTTTATTCACTTTCTCAAACAGGTCTTCGAATCATCCTTCCCTGGAAACGCAGTGTAGCTAAATTGGCCAACTTTTTCAAAAACTAACATATGCACACTAACACACACACGCACACACACACACACGGGAAAATAGCTTCAGATTCATGGGAAATTTAGCTAAAAGAAGATCAAAAAACGTCAAAAAGGCTTATGCTGACTTTTCTAGGTTTGACTAAAAAAATATTTTTCTTTTCCTCACCTTCAGGGACGATTTCAAATTCCCTGACAATTCGAGATGTGTGGGAACACTGAATAGGTTATTTGGGGGTAAGAGTGAAAGCTTAATGTACCTCTAGGTCACAATACATTTACATACGCAACCAAGCTTACAGGGAGTCGAGGTCAGAGTTAGTGGTCCTAACAAATCCCTACAGGTCAGTAAAGGGGGGAATACATTCTTCTTCTTTTAAAGCCTCAATTACATTGGGTGAGTTTACACACTCCTCGCTGGCTTGTAAACTAGTCAGTTCATACACTGACTAGTAACTAGTTTATAATGAGCGAATCTCGAATATACAGAGTCTTGCAAAACTTGCTCAGTAAAAATGGGAGGTAGAGGTACTCAGAAGACGACTACTGACAGCAATTTTTCTAAACTGGCTTTCAACTCCACCCACCACCTCTTTCGAGGATTTGTTTCAGCCATAGGTGTAGCCAAGCTGGTGATTTTGGGGGTTGTAACCCCCCATTGCAATGAAATTTTGTATATTTAACATAGGAATGTATGAGTTATAGCTCTGTAATCCCTCTCGCTAACCCTATAACACCCTCTTATGAACTTTCTGCCTATGGTTTCAGCCAATCAAATTAGGGAAAACCCAGGCAAGCAGTGTGGAAAGTAGCCCACTCCTTAACTTCATAAGCACTAGCTGAGCGAGTGGCGAGTTAACTAGATAACTTTATTATACTTGGTGAGTCTAGCAACAGTGAATAAATTTGCCAGTGAGGAGTGTGTCAACTCGCCCATTGTAGTTGAGGCTTAACTGGACAAATACCCCACACATCAAACCAATAGATAACATTATGGGTTGATTCACGGATACATTACAAATTAATAATTTGTATCAATTTCAATATCTATGGAATAATACATCATACAAGTCCATGATATGCTGTATACCGTTTGCTACATTTTTTTTGTGTATTTGCGATACAAAGACAGCAAAGGTTATGTTGGGTCAGACCGAGGAATTTGAGCTTCTTAAAATCTGAGGCACCGACTCCCGAACTATAGTGAGCAGTTGGTGATTTTTTTTTTAACACTGTAGAAGTCACAAGGAGTCGAAGCTCGATTAATAACATGGTAGGAAAACGTATCACCACTGCAGAGTCCAATGTTTACTACGATACATAGCAGGCAGGAAAACGATCACAATAAAGTTCATTTAATTCTACCACTGAAACGATTTTTTACCGCCATCATAATGAAGCATTCGATGACAGCCAGTCGTTATCTGAAAAACAACCACAGGCAAGTACATTGATGGACTTACCGTTTTCTCTGTTTTAATTCCAAAAAATTGATGCCCTGTTTGTGGACAGCCATAAACATAACCAAAGGCCCGACTGTCACTGACATCTTGAGATATGAAAGATATTTTATGGACTGGATGGTGATGTAGAATTTCCTACAATTCAAACAATTGCATATTAAAAGACACAAACAGTAACAAAAAAGAAGATTACAAACAGCAGAAAACTATTGAATTATTCATGGAACAGGTTGCAGGATATTATTACCCTTCTCACAATTACCAAATAGTCTACAGAAAGGCACCAGGGATAGTTTTCATGATTTCTCGTCGGGGGAATTTATTCTACTTACTAATTTCTGACATCTACATTTAAACATAAGCTAGAGCTTTCTAGGTGTAGGAGAAACAGCGATGCTGTTCCTGATCGCGAGTCGAAAATTAAATTTCTTTTTTTTTCATCTATACATAAAAAGCTCTAGCTCAGAGGTGAGGAATCCATGGCCTTCAAGGCTCTTCCTTGGGTGCGTTTTTTTGACTGAATTAAATTTTTACAGAAAAATACTTTTACTTTTATTAATATGATTCTATTTGTCTTTTTTATTTGCATTATAATCTTAAAATGCTTAAAATGACCCTAAGTAGAGTATAAAATAGGAGATGATTTAACCAAATAAACTTCCTTGATTGACTGACACAATCAAATACACGTGGCCTTCGTACATTACAGCTAAGTTAATGTGGCCTAACATTAATAGCCAAGTTAATGAAGTCTTCTAACATTAACAACTAAGTTAATCCGGCCTTCTAACATGAAAAGGTTTCTCATATCTGCTGCAGCTCAAGCTTAAAAGTGGGTGTAGAAAAGTATAATTCATTTCACAATGTGTAAACACAGTATTTTAGCCAACATTACTCTTACACAATTTTCAGTTTTATTGAAAAGTTGCTTTAAAATTAGACAACAAACAGAGATGGGATAAAAAATGCTATTATATCTGTGGTATTACACAAACTATGACTTCGTTTTCATTCTTCAATAAATATATTATTAAATCGCCATGATTTAATTGATGAATCCACCAGCTAGTAGCACTGATATCATTACTGACACGTATTTGTAGTTTATAATGCAATGATATCCAAGGCCCTGTTGTGTATGGGGAATCAAAATCCAGAAAATGGACTTAGAGAGAAAAACTGGCAAAGTGGCATAGTACTAGCAGAATTGAAACATAGGTTTTCTATACAATAGGCAAGCAGATTACCTGCGTATCACCATATGATCTACCCATAAATTAAAAGATACCTAAATGACTACGCAATTATGGATAAGCTGCAGATTCTTTATAATAGATGAGGCAATGTGCCACAACTCTATTTGAATACATATTCTATTTCTCCACAGCCATATTCGTCTGATGCCATTTACACATTCTAAAATCATAGTTGGATTTATATACTAATGCATGCAATGGTAGTGGAAAGAAAGGGCATGCAAATATAAAAAAATTGTCTTACTCCCGATTTCTCATCTTTGATTCGAATTCCAAGAAGAGAAATATTGAGTAATATCCGCTGTTTATGACCACCAGCTGTTTTGACAGCAGCCTGCAAAGGAAAAAGATCACATTTAAATAGAATAGAAGTCTAATCAGTGTCCAAACGCTATCGTTCCTAAAGAATATGTGAAGTTTAATTGGTTTCATTAAAACAGATTGTCAAAGTTAGAATCTTCAAAAGTTTGCGAAGTTAAATATATATGCACAATTATATATGCCAAAAAAGCATCTTAACAACATCATTGTATTGCTGAAGAAGCAGGCTTAACTGCATCCTGAACAAGATAGAAAAAACAAACTTGTTTGCAATAATTTAGATAGGGGAGATGGGCCTCTAAAGGACTTGATCTAAATTATTAATGTTGGTTTCATAAGTTACATATAATACTTCTCTACATGATATACATTTGCTATTACGTGAGGTGGTAGGTGGGTGGACTCCTCGTAACTGAGTCTGATGTACGTTGGGGTAATTCTGGATGCATTTCATTGCTTTGCACAGGATAGACATACTGGATTGGCTAACCCAAAGAAGGATTAGTTGATTGTATTAAAATGGTATTTTGATATAATTAAATTAGTTTTATATTGGCTTTTTAAGCACCATATATACTGATTGTCACTTTTATTATGTTCACCCTATGTTTGGCATATACTGGTTTAAAAATTACTACATGAAAGTATTATTTCTACGTATATGTGCAAGCCTGAATAATTTGTCTATAGAATTTAATTTCTATTATCATGTTACGTAAAAAATTCATTTCTATTAAAGCATAAAACACTTTAAAGCTTTTAATTAAATTTCGGTTTGTTGTATTTTTATGGCAGAAGGATTTTTAATTAAAATTACCAAATACAAGAACAATTACAACATGGGCATATATTTTCAGTGTTAAGGACCTCTTAGGTTTTAACCCGGCCCTTCACCCATTACTGCAAATAAACAAGAGTTTACTGTATTTGACTCTGATATTCACAACCACAAAGCCCAACACTCTATTATATATAAGAAAGTACGATTTTAAAATTGAATTAAATATCTGATAAAAAAAAACATGCATTTTAAATTCCTCTATCCCCTTCATTTTTTAATATACGACTTCTTGTCAGGGATTCCAACTCCAAGGGACTTAAGTCTGTTCAGGCGCCTCCCCACAAAAGCTATTTTTTGAAAAGACTGGACTCTCTCAAAATTGAAATAAAGAAATGCAACATGTAGTTAAAGGTGAAAAACATAACATATAAACTACATTAACTGTTATTTGTGTTTTATCCCCACCCCCCCCCATCTCTGGTTGACACACACTTGACTATGTCTTTTTGTTTTTTTCCTCATTTTGTACCCCCCACAATGTTTTCTTGAAATTGGTACTGCTGCTTGATATTTACTGCTTATTGGGAAACGTGATCAAGAAAAACAAAATTCCACATTGTGGTGCAGTTATGTGCATACCTTTAGTTTTTGCAATGCATCTTGGCACATGCGGTTACCTCGGGCATCAAATACATCTTCAATGCCAATGATTTTCGCTTTAAAGTTGACACCATCGCCAAGAAACCTGGATGGATTATTCTTAACTACTAAAGGAATGGAAAAAGCAAACGTAAGAAATAAATGTGTCATTACAAATAATATTTCAGAAGAAAAAAAAACCAATAAACATACATTTAAAGATAACAATTTACGCCACCAATGCTCAAGCTTTATGTATAGGAGAAAAAAGACATCGCTTTGACCCGGAGACTAACCAGGGATCCAACGTTCGACCCGTTATGCCTACCTACTTGACTGAGCAGGTAGAAGCACAACGGGTCTTGGGTCCTTTTTCTTTGAATTCTGAACAGATGTAGTCAAACTTCCAGAAAATATACATATTTAATTCACAACTTCAACAGTCTGAACTTTCTTTAAAAAATGTAAGTCGGTTTCACCTTTGGCAGATTTATTTTTCCGAAAGCCCCAAGATTCTTTAATATCTTTGCTATTTTTTGTTTCCTTCTTGTTTGTTTTTGTGGGAGTGGACTCTTCGTCATTTGGAAGTTCACTATAGGAACTTCTGTTACGTTCCTTCTTTTCCTCTTCACTCTTTACGGCTTCTTTGTTTGGTTTCATGCTTCAAAATCTGAAAATAAGACAAAAAGGCAACTAATTAAAACAAAACAGTACCCTGAAAGCAAAGAGCAAATCCTATAGTAAACAACTTACATGTAACAATGGTTACATGAGCAGCAATTTATTGAAGTTCAACAATTCTCATCATAGCAGATGATATGGTAATATTCAATGATAAACTACTTGCAAAGATAAGGATCTCTCAGTGCCTGAACCCACAACCACTTGAAAGCTAATACAGTGCTCCTTCCTATTGAATTCAATTTTTAGATTATGCATCTATTTTGCAGGAAGTGTGTCATATCTTTGGAAGAAAAAGTTTCATAGCAGTTAGTCTAAGATCGTTAGCTACATGGTGTAACATGCACTATGTTTACCACACATCACCATTAGGTTCCAAATTACATTTAAAAACAAATAAAGTTTTCCTTAACACCATAACATAAAATCCGTCAACTCTAAGTCCCCCACTTAAGAAGAAAAATTATGGACACTTACACCAAAGGTTAAAATCACTAAATGCAAAAAAATAAAATAAAAAATAAATAAAATGTAAATTTATGGAAAGAAAATCGAAATCATTAAATAGAAACAAGTACTGCTAATTATCGGGTTAAAATTGGAGGTGTTTTTGGTAATAATGGTTAAAGCCATCGCTAAAATGAGCTAGATTTGAGTCTCAAACCGAAGAAAATAGCCATTTCCGAAATTTTTAGTTAGGATCCGATGTCACTGGGCACGTCGTTAGACTTAATCCTTGGCGCAGCATGACCTTTGCCGTCCTTGCGCCATAAAAAATCCCAACAATCAATCTAAACGTACCCCGAAAGCCGTCCGATCTAATAATAAAACGGCCAAACCGGTATCCCGTCTCAAGGTGAAAAGTCACAAAACGGAATGGCCTACGAATTCTAACAAAAGGAATTTATCGGTCCGGAAGTGACGTACATAACGGCTGAGCAAAGGAAGGGGCATTTTGATAACACACGAAGGCTAAATATCATCTTTGAAGATGAAAAAAATACCCAAGATATCAACAAGAACACACAAAACGCAGATCACGTCCAGAGGCCGAACTCCCGACATCCGTTTTCCTCGTTTTTTCGACTTCCGACTTACTTTTTTTTTTTTTAAACTCATTCATATTTTGATAGTTAGGCCACGGAGCGAGATACCCATTCCTTTATTGTTCCAAAGAAAGTACTGCACTAGCTAGCGTAGTAGTAAAGCGTTTGGTTACCAAGTGAACAATCCGGGTTTGGATACCAACGGCTACCTAGCCTTCTTGTCGTTCTCCCCGACAACCCGCCTAGTAAGCTGTCTAAGGCGGCGTCCACACATGCAACAGAACACCGTATCGTAACACCGTCGCGTATCAAGTCTGGACCGCACTCCGTAACAGAACATCGTAACATCTCTGCGCCCCCACCGTTGGTTTTCCCCGCCGCTTCAAAGGAATGCCACGGGGCTATATTGCACCCCATGTTCGTGTATTTGGTTAGGTTGGCGAACAACAGCGTTTTGTAAGTGTAGACTGGATATCGGTATGCACTGATGGGGCGCAGTGATGTTAGGCATTGATGATACGCGGCGATGTTCGCCTCGTAACAAAGGATGTTACGCGCAACGATGTCCTGTTGCATATCTGCACGCACCCTTAGCGACCTGTCTGGGATTACAACGCCGCCCTTAGTGGCCACCCTTCCCGTTGACCCCTTGCCCAATAAGTAAGCCGTTCTTTCTCCCTCCCCTTCTTAAAAATCCGAACGAGGTTTGATTTTTCTAGGCCAGGTGCAGTAGCCCAGTATTTCAAAACTCAAGTGCCTTAAAAGAGTGTGGTCCTAAGGCTCAAAGACTACAGTGGTCATGCTGCGCCGGGACCTACAGTTTTCCGAGGAATCCGAACCTCTTAAGGCCTAGGGAACCAAACCCCGGACTACAGTGAGCAGTGCGATCTTTTTATGAGATCTCTGAGTAAGCGTTCTTTGCACTGTTGGGAGTCGAACCCGGATAAAAGGCGCACTAGGCGAACGCGTTACCACACTGCAGGGCCTGGCTTAAAGGAAGATTAAGCGATGCCGTCTTACAGAAAATGTGTTTTGATATCGGGGGGGGGCTTAACCCTCCTTTTCCTACGCCCCTGGCCATGAGTGTTCAAAAATTTTTGACACCACGGTCCCCTACATCTATCGTAAATCGCTGAACGGTTCCCAAATATACAGAAATACATAAATCACATGCTATATATATCGAAATAGAACATGCTGCATACAATTGTAGTTAACATCGCCACGCTCTTGATCGAAATCCGCGAAGCACGGTTAGGGCCGTTGCAATATACCGCATTCAATACGATATTTGATATCGGTAATAACGACGCTAAAAAATATCGATATACTGATGGTATCGGCGCATATCGCTATAATTAATCATTCAAAAATTGTCACTAATATATATAAAATAACAAACAATCAGTTCAAAAACAGAAATAGTAGCAAATACATACATATACAGTTAATAATCGCATTCGTCATGTAAATAACAGAAACAAATTTTAATCTCAATTCT
>QLNU02003225.1:65548340-65558596 GCA_006491805.2 Dysdera silvatica | reverse complement strand
ACGTTATATGCTACATTAATTACTTCAAGCAAAATTACCTTGCAATTAATGCTAAAAAAAACTAAATGTATGATATTCACTCTTGAACGTAATATAAATATTGAACGGTTTCAAATGAAAATTGATAATGATAAAATACCTTACTCAACTGAAACTAAATTTCTTGGAGTCATGTTGCAGTCCAATTTAAAATGGCATTCGCACATAAATGCAGTTTCTTTTCGAGTTGGCCGCAATCTCGGTGTCATCTCCAGTGTGAGTTATTTGCTTCCAACTAATACTTTAATTCGTCTTTATTATTCCTTAATTTTCTCCCATATTTTTTACTGTTTTCTTCTTTGAGGGACCTTCAGCGCGATCTAATCTAAACCGCCTTGCTGTCCTACAAAATTGTTTTTTTGAGATTACTTGGCGGTTCGCAGTTTTCCTCCTCGGCAGCGGTTGCACTTCACTTTCGCGCACTCACATTGGACAAATTATTAAATTACAAAATTGCTGTTTTTATGTATAACTACGTTAAAAATATTACATTTGACATCTCCTTTTTCGATCAATATGACCATGGATATCACACTAGATCTCTGGCAGAACTGAGATCGAACTCTGCTCCAACGAATATTGGGCTTTCACGCATTAGGGCATCTGGCCCCCGCGTCGTGGAACACATTGCCTAACCATATACAGACGTCAAACAACAATATAAATCAACGTTTATTGGCGTAGTGATACCAGCGCCGATGTTATGGCGTGATTAGATGGTGAAACGTTCGAAAGAAAAATATTTCTGCGTTCGGTACAATTTGACCCCAGGGTTGAGTGGAAGGCCGTGGGTTCAGGTCCCACCGAACGCAGAAATATTTATTTTCTTTCGAACGTTTCACCATCTAATCACGCCATAACATCGGCGCTGGTATCACTACGCCAATAAACGTTGATTAATATTGTTGTTTAATTTAATCTGCGTAGTGTTCGATTTATATAAATACATATACATGTTGTTCACTATCCATCTTTAAAAAATTATTGCGCACTCACTTCAATGACCAATAGCTTTTATTTATTTATTGTTTATTAATTTAAACAGCTTTTGTTTGCTCTGTTGTGCCTCCTCATTTGCATCTGGGCAGCATGGTCTTTGTCGGACTTTGTCTTTTTCCATTGCTGTGCAGGCAAATTGTTGAAGCTCTTCAATGGAATGAAATTACATTTTTGCGTATTCCTTTGTACGGCACTTATAGTGAGATATTATAATAAACGTTAATACGCGAGATGTGTTGTTTCATATTTTGTGAATATACATGCATGTTTATATATATTTCATATCCATCTATTGTATCCTTCAACTCTCTGCCTAAAATAAATGGGAAAAGAAAAAAGAAAAGAATGGCTAGTACTGATCATGGGAGCCCATATTAAAGCAAGTGATGCCCGGAGCCCTCCTAACCTTTTAAAAATTTGATCTGCCCGATTTTGCTGTGCATTTCCTTCGAAAACTTTTACAGTCACATTTTAAAATAAGGTACTTTTTAGCTCATTACTAATTGTCAAGCAGTATCAATTATTTTTGCAGCATTTTAGTATCTTATACATTCATTAAAATGTTTGACAGCCTTGAGAAGGCGGTGGTAATTTTTCTAAGCCCACCTTTAGAAGTACTCGCATGGGCGCCTATCGTACTGATAACACAGGAAACACTTTGCGGGAAAATTGACGAGACGAAAATGTTGTTTTTCTTACTTCCTACGGCTGCTAATAGCGTGGCTTGTCGATAGGAGAAATTGCAAGACCCTACTATATAAAGTCTATGGAATCTTAAAAGGAAAGGATCTTATGAAGTTAGGGGACCATCTTTTACGACATACAAGAATTCGACATTACATTGGTTAGTTCAGCTTTTACCGGAGTCTTAAGGGTACCTGGAGTGTGTAGGTTTTTCGAAGTGTCACTTTCGCTAATAAACGCGGTGTGGGAAAAAACATGCCGAGTTAAGTTCTTGTCCACATGCCTATTGCTTTGGTAAATTGATTGGCATTCCCATGAAAAAGTTTTGTCTTGCTCGTTTCTAGAGACTAGGATTGAAATGTGATTTATTCAGGGATTGTTAATGGCGAACTTGGCAGGAAAATGTAGAGCTGGAAAGCTGGCCTCAGGTTGAATGGCAGCCATACAAAATTTTAAGAAACGCAAATGTGTGCAATATTGGAAGACTTTCTCCCTGTTTCGAGAAGGCGGGGGAAGGGAGGAGGTAACACATGACCACATGTGGAAATTAACTGGGACTCTCTTTCGTTCAGTTCCCAACATTTGTCTGTATTTAAATTCAACAGAAACGTTTGTGTGAAGACATCATGATACATCACATAGCCTGCAAGCCATAAAAGTATAATTTATAAATGTTTCGGCGAAAATTATGAATTCAGAGCAAGCACACATTGTATTTTGAAAAATATTTATTTGTAGTAAGAAACTGTAAACGTATTTAGTAACCCGTGAAAATTTGAAACGATATAGTTTTTTTCCCCCTTGAGATTTTGAGGCCCCTGAAACCTTGAAGCGCCTAGGGCGCCTGTGCGGAAATCCAACACTGGGCACAATCAATCATCATTCTTCGGGAATGCATTCCTTTCATTTCCACTTTCTAAAGTACAGATGTGCAACACCTCACTGACAATCAATATGCAGATGGGCAGAACCACTCACTGATTCGATCTATAATATTCATTCGTTTTAAACCATTCCCATTCACTTTCGGGAATGCATGATTTTTAATCATTACTATTTTTGCTGCCCCGCCTCGTGTTTGTATCTTTACGGAGCAAGGGCAGTTAAGGTCATGCTGAACCAGGGTCTTTGCCACTTGGGGAACCAAACCCCGGACTATGCTGGGCAAAAAAAATCGACTCGCTTTCTATAGTACCATTAGAACGGAACCCGTATTAACGACATAATAGTCTAACGCGCTACAACTACGTCAACGTGGGACTCCCCTCCCCACCTTTAACAGTAGCTCAATGATGACAATCGTGAACATTGAATGTTGACATTGTGCGTAGGGGCGGACTGGGCCGCCGGTCCCTAAGCCTCAGTGCGCCCCTCATGGGTGATAATACTCGTGCCTCTGAAGGGAGAGGCACTCTCGCCCTCCGAAAGCCCAAGGTATGCACTCTATGAGAGGATCGAGTCTTCCCCTGATAGCGCGTAAATATGTCGAAGTTCCGAGATTACATAAACGTCCTATTGGACATCATCCTAATTGAAAGATGGATCGGTTTTCCCAGCGCAAGAACATCAAAAAGCTTATGCTCTAATTGAAAGTGACACTAAGTTCAAGATACAAGCGCCGCCTAATCTCACCAAACGTAAGGAGAGGTATGGCAGAGATTTTGACACTACTGCAATTTCTTCATTTGACGTCTCTGGCGGTTATTTAAAATATTCGTTATTTCGTAAGTAGCCTACTATTTGTAAAGTTAGCGCCTTTTGAAGTTCTCCCGAGGCGGCGTACCGCAGGCTCTCCCTTTGTCAATGCCAAGTTACGCCCCTAAACGAACAAATCGAAATTAGTAATTCAATTGCCCACCAAATAATTCTCGTCTGCGCAAACTTTCCGTCGAAAATCTGCAGTCGTAGTCAGGCTGGTAATAGAGGGGACTAAGCCCCGTAACAAGCGTCTGGCTACGAGCCTACTGGTACATCCACCACTGGCAGAAGTCACCAATTCATCACTTTCGCTTTAATCTGGAAGGAAGTCATCAGTTCATCACTTTCGCCTTAATCTGGAAGTAAGTTATCAGTTCATCACTTTCGCCTTAATCCAGTAGTGCTTCATCTCACCATATACAGATAAATGCACCATTTAAAAAAAATCATTTCCCAATTCTAAATCCTGTATGTCAACAAAGGCGAAATCTCATATCCCTGAACTAACGTGTGAAGTAAATTGTATGCAAATGCATCAACTCCTCCTCCCAGTATCGATTTGTTTACATTCGATACTCCTTCTCGGAGTATCGAATGCAAACGAATCAACTTCCTTCGTGGTATCGGAGAGGTATCTCGAGGTCATGCAGTGTCTGGTGACGATAGAGGCTTAAAGAACGAAAGGGTCGTGTCTAATCTCATAACAGAGGTCAGCTAGCACACAAACAATAAAATAATGTTTATTAATGAAGATGACCACAGCCTCAAGGAGGAGATGCGAAAGAGAGGTGCAACACACGCAAGAAAGGGGCGTGAAGCACTTCGACATTTTTTATTCTTACCTCCCCTACACAAGGCAAGGTTTGTAAACACCGGGTGTCTGAAGGTGTTTAGGAAGAACACGAAACATCGCTAAATACATAACAAATACGAAAGGGGTTGACTGCAAATCACAAACATTTCAGTAAAGGTTAAATCTCAGGTTCATAATTAGTTTTAAGGGGCGCACACAGAGGATATCCTCTGGGCTGGAACATCCCTCTTAATAGTCCAATACAATGGCAGGTTTAGGGAAGGCGCCCCCTCCCTTACAAAAAACCCCTACCCTTTGAGGAAAAGAATTATTAACTCTGAACCTTTTGTACGTGGAAAGAAGATTTTTCATAACCACTCAAAATAATATTGTGACTAGTAATCTTGTATAGTAACTTGACATCACACACTAATTAACATAAAAGCAAATAAAAAGATTTTTGCTCGCTTTTCTTGTTCCTAAACACTTTTTCCCCCTTTTATTCGATGTGCCGTTTCATTTCATAGAAAAGAATTTCTTATCGCAATGAACAGGAACAAAAATCCCATGCTGGGACTCGTACTTGCGACCTCGTGTAGTAACACGACAACGTCACTCTCCTACCAGTCAAAAGGTCCCGGGTTCGAATCCCCAACATGCAACATTTTCCTTTTTATATATATATATATATTTTACCGGTTTAGTCCTTTATTACTGGGTTCTCTCAGCTGCCCCACCCCAACCATGGATTTTTATACAGATATATTAAGTTAAAGAAGATATTATCATGAACACAAATGATGTTGACGCAGACATTAAACCGATATTCATTCCGTATTTGTACACAGTACATATTCATTTTTTTCAACATTGTCGAATTCGAAAATTTTATTTTTGAGAATTCCCTGCTGCATTTTTTTTTTTAATTATGAACTCCCCCAAGGAACCTGGGAACTATAACTATGGGTAGCACAGACCAGAGATGTAGCAGTTCAAAAAATTATGGTGAGAGGGGGACTCGAGTAGCTTTAAAAAGATCGTGATTGGAAAACAATGTACTTCAGTATCCAATTAGGGCGGGGCTGAGTCCTCCGTCCCCCCAATATCCTACGATACCGACCCACTCAAAATTATTAATATAAAACATAAGTATTAATTACAAATAATAATTAATATAAAAAAGTATAATTACAATTAATATAAGCATAGGCCGGATGGGAAGGGGCTTTGCCCAGTACCTCGAAGACTAATTAGGCTAATGCGTATAAGCAAAGCCGACGAAGGGGACAGCAGAGGCTGCAGCCCAAATGAAGTTTAGGGGCCCGCACTGGCTAGGCCCTATGTTGTGGGGGGGCCCGGCCCAGGGGTCTTGGGACCGGTCGAAGTGAGCTTGAGGACCCGCTTTGGATCTCGGCGCCCCTGCGTATAAGCTTTCGTTTACAGAATAACATCTATTTCTATCGGCATTGTTAAACTCTCATCTATTTTTAACCAAGACACGCAAAAAGTGACCGATAGCACAAATAGCCGAAGAACATACAACCGAAGCCATAGTTACCTTTCGGTGATTCTTATTTTTTCTCCGCCGCATTGTTAAAGGACAATTTGCGGCATCTCATCCTCCATTTGGTCACGTCAAGGATCCTGGACAGTTCAGGACGACGTACGATCCTAGACGGTGAAGGCGTGATCTCTGCAGGCAACGAACAATCAGTCAAACAAAAGAGTCGGTAAAGGCACGCGCCGATCAAATTCCGAAGTAGACATCAGCGGATCAATGTCGGCTATTATTACGAGAAATAACAGCAGGTTGGAGTGCCAGCCACTGGTGGCTCGGCTTGCACACATCATGAAAATGACACGTGCGTCAAAGAGAAAAAGACGTTGCAGCAGGAAAAACAATAGGGCATGGGAGTACCATAAAAATGGAGTGGCACCTTCACAGGTGGCAAAATGGGAAAAAACACGCACAGAAGGCAATGGTAAACAAGCATTTTATGCCATATAGGGGCTCGTGGTTTAGGAACCTTTCATCGCCGAGGCACTGCCGTCTACGAGAACAAATGGTAAAACAGAATCAAACGACAAGCTTCTTTTCTTTTAGTTCCTTTTTAACTACAACATTCTAATTAAAAAAAAATGCTATGACGATTATCGTTTGCAGTTTTACGATCCAAGTCTCGACAAAGAGTCAATTTTGGAGGGATGTACCGCCTATCTTGACGCCGACCACACACCATATACGCACGAGAATACTTACTAGGAATTTTTCTCTAATGAAGTGCAAAGGTCGGATTGCAACCATAGAATTACTGAAGCGTTTTGCCTAGGTTCACATACTATATGCACCCGTACCCTCTATGGTCGCTAACGGTATTACTTTAAGCAATACGTTGATCGAGGCATTGGAAAAAATTCGTCCATTTTATGACTCCACTACTGTGCATTAGATCATTTGACTCCGAACCATACATTACATGGAAGTCGAACTCGGCCTACTTAGCCCGAAGGTGACAGTCATAACCACCAATGGAAAATATAGATGAAAGCGCTAGCGGATTTTAATAAAAGACCAACAAGGCCAGTTACTACCCACTTCCGAGAGTGAAATTCCCTCATGAAAAGGAAGCGTAAAGTTTTCTCCCCCTCCCGCTCACAAAATTAAAGCTTAGTATGAACAGTAAAACCTCTCATTTGTGGGCATTCACCAAGCATAAAAAATCGTTTGTAAAGAGGGTATCAGTATGAAGGAATTTCTCGACGGGAAATTTTTATTTGATCGTAAAAACGGGGTGACCTTATCTGAGAGGTGTCTGTTAAATGTGGTTTGATAGAGAGAGAGACGATCTGTCTGCTCAAGGGCCGTGGGGATGCCTCCATCCGGCCCTGCGCGAAAATGAGACGAAACACAAATTACCAAGAATAAATCAAGTGATAGGAAAACGAAATTAATTCGTGGAAGGAATAGCTGAACTAAATTCAAAACTGTAATAGCCATATTCAAATTTAACGTTTTATAAAGAATTAAAATCAGTTATTCGGAGCAACGACCCAATAACATCCAGCGCGACACACACAAATCATGCTGAACCATCTCGTTTTGAATTCTCGTATTTAATGAAACACTGATCTCCTATAACAGTTGCCTGCCTCACGGCCTACTACGGTTGTAAAGCTAAGTCACGTAACCGGCCATACGGAGAGACTGATTTCCAAATGAAATTAGTATCCGTTGTGTGTGGCAGTCCCCTTTCCGCATCGATTTTCAGAGAACCTCCACTCCACATATACGCATCCTCCGTTTAACCCTTTGATCATATTCAGAAGTTTCCTCGCGCCCACAAAATGAAGGATATTTTTCCAAGGCCGTGAAAATATATCATTAATAGGTGCAAATAAATTCCATAATTTTATGAAAAAAATATTTTTTTTTATTAACTATTGTGAAAGGAGTCGCTTCTCGGTATATTTTTACCTGACCGTATCTAAGGGGTGTCTGTGTGACCAATCATTCACCAAAAGAATGAATGAATTTGCTCATTTGTCATAAAAGAGCAGATTCAGTCACCGAGTGATTTGGTACATCGCGATTTTGAACGAATCCCAAATATTTGGCGTATGCAGGGGATTGTAACTCAACCCACTGCTGTGAAATTTCGTGTATATATATATGCACTTATGAAGTTGTAGCTCTGTAACTCTGCCAGCACCCCCCCCCACCTTCATGAACTTTCCGTGTATGCCTACGACCAGCATGACGAGTTCAACCTAAAAAAAAACACAACCACAGATGTCAAGGCCTTTCTCTCCATCAATAGACATTAACTCTAATGATGGCAATTTTCCATAACTCTTGAGCATAATTATTTAAAATTACATCTTCTCACACAGCAATTAAGGACTGCTTGCAATGGCATCCAATTCTAAGAGCAGTAGCTTTAAAAAGATGCTGGATGAGGCACTGGGTGATTCTGATCTATAGAAAGGCTTTTCTGTGTTGACCATATTTGGCAATTGTGTTATCCCTGCGGAGGGTAATAATACCTTAACACCTTTACATACGGAGAAAGAGAGCGTTGTTTCCTGTCCTCATTCGTCTAGCGGTCCAAGACACTCCGGGCTAAACGGAGGGACCCTGGTTCGAATCCAGGATGGGGAAAGCGTCTCTTTTTCTCCAAAATTACATAAGCTCTAGTTTGAGCTGTAATTAATACGTGGGTGGCAAAAATTATAGTATAATAAATTCCCCCACGAAAACTCACAAAATTCTCGCCCCGGAGGCTTTCTTGTGTTGACCATATTTGGCAATTGTGTTATCCCTGCGGAGGGTAATAATACCTTACAAAACTTGTGGATGTTGCAAATACTTGTGGTTAGACGTTATCAAGCTTAGTTATTTATAATATTTGTAATTTATAATTTATATGTGCGAAATCTTGGTCCATTACTAGAATAAGCCATACATATGCTTATAAACAAAAGCCTTTTTGATGCAGCGATTTTAACAATTGCAAGGTAATAAATCAATATACATAGGCCTATATATATAAAAGGGTAGAAACTTGTGATTTCCAGTGGTTGCCTGAATTATTTTGGTTACTCCCAAGTTCAGTTTGTTGCCCCGAATTTTTTATTGTACAAAATGAGAAATTTATGCATGGTCATTACAATGATATAATAAATATTTATTTATAAAATTGCCATATTCATTTGCATATTAGAAGGTGAAAATAGGAATAGAAGATTTATCCATGATGCAACTTTAATCATCATCTGTTGTACAGCTATGGTCTGTACAATTATCATTCTCTGAGACATCCAAATCTTCTGGCAAAAGAAGTGCTTGTTTTCGACTTTTATATAGTTTGTATTTTTGTGTATATAGTTTGTGTGTTTGTGCAGACTTTTATATAGTTTGTGGTATGGTTTTCTCTGTTTTACACTTAACCACATGTTAATGGCTTCATTTGGTTCAAAATCATCGATGCTTGCAGATGATAATGTTGCTTTATTATCTGTTGTAACGAAAACGTATAATTTGCTTTACCAATCACCTTTTATCCTTTACATGACAGAAAAACTTCGTTCACAGTCTGCCCTCTGAAGACTAAGAAACAAGTCTATTATTAACAATGAAAAATTCCTTATAGTATTCAATTCATTTACAGAACTTCAATCACACTTGGAGGCATTCTTATTATTTGTGTGTAAAACATATTTAAAATCAGCCCATTCGCATATTGTGCCTTCAACAGAACAGTTGTTTTCTCGCATAACGCCTCCAAATATTATAATGCACTCCGACATTTTCAAATCTGTTTTTCAACGATTGAAGAACAGATTTTACTGTTACCGATGAAGCAACAAAATCTTTGTAGGGTTGGAGTTTCATTTTTACATTACGAAATATTTTCGAGACAGAATAATACCAAAGTTGATTCATGGGCTTGATTCTAGTTTTTCCGTGTACATAAGGAATTGTGTAGTGTATAATATACTTCAAGGAGGGGCAAATTTTGTAGTTGAAAATTTAATGATAACTGACTGAGAATAGGCAGAATGCCCATCAGAAAATGCAAGTATAAAATGAAGTTCTCTGATATAATGATCACTTTCAAAATCTGTTTTGACTTAACCTTCGCTTCAGCAGTGTTCACTTACAGAAACCTTTTCAAAGTGTTTAATAAGAGCTGGATATAACTGATAAACTGTAGTTACAGCTTCAAGAGAGAAAGTAATCCACCTTGTTCCATCAACACGCCTGAGTTTCACAAACCTTTTCTTTAATGACCTGCATGCTGTTTTGAGGTTGTTCACATTTGGAGCACTTCTTGAATAGAAACAATACATTCTCTGAAGTGTTTTTGAAACATTTCATGATATGGGTAAGTATTGAAAGCTTCTTTGTCAAACTGGTAGTGGCTGCACAAAACGCATGTTGAAAATCAGATTATATATTACATTTTAGCAATATTTTCGATTTATTATATCATGAATATCGAAGTTAAAAAAAAAAAGAAGAATTTTTAGTTGCCTGAGGGAC
>QLNU02003225.1:65514043-65538827 GCA_006491805.2 Dysdera silvatica | reverse complement strand
TATATACTAGTGATGAGTTGGGTTTAATTCAAGCTAGTATCCACCTTTCACCATTCTTTTTCCTATTTCTCCACAGACTGAAGTTTAGTTTCCTGAGCCAGTGTTTTTTAAAGTAATGTTTCGGGGAATCCCAATGTTGCCTGATGAATCCCCAGGGTGTTCTGCAAGCAATTTGTAAAACATCGCCAAAATTCTCAAGAAGTCTGTAACTTCTAGTAGAATGGAAAAGTCAAACCTACCTTTTTCACATTAATTTATTACTTATTTTATGTTTATTTCCAGGTAGTGGTAAATAATAGCCATTTAGGTTTCCCCTAAATAATGTTTACGGGCAGGTGCTGTAGCTAGGTGTATTGTAAGAAAACGCTTTGAGAATCATTGCTCTAGACGAGTAGCTCCCGAGCTTTTTGAGTTACAGAGCACTATCTTCGTCTTTATACATATGTGCATTTTTGCTTAACGATATTTTTTAAGTTGATATTTTATCGTAGACAAAAGCAGAAATTATTTTTCAATTACTAAATAGCTTAAATTTTGATATGAACTTAGTTTTTATAAGTGAGAGCTTGTCAGATATACTTCTTTTTTTTTCTTTTGAATGTCTTCGCAGAGCACGATTTGGAAACCACTGCCCTTGGCAAAAGAGGTTTGATTTCTTTAGAAAACTGTAGTTCCCGACACAGCATGATCTTATGCCACTGATCTTACCGACCTTCTATCATAGATTGCAAAGAAGTGAAAATACAGTATATTTCTGGACTATGTGTTCTTGAAGAATATTTTTAAAATATGGAATTTTAAGAGAAGAGATTAGTTATTAGAGGATTGAATAGTTTAGATTACCCACACAATCTAGGTTGAAATTTTTGAACTTATTTTCACTGGAGAAATAAACTAAGTATATTTTGATCAAAATGTTTAAAACGATTAAGGATTGAAGTGAACAGACTGATCGCCAGACAGGCATTAATTAACAGAAGTTACCTTTTTAATTTAAAGACAAATTTTTGCTTCATGATATTAATTTTTCCTGAGCATGTAGATAGATCCCTTTTCCTTTTTAGAAAAATTCTGTAATAGTAGTTGATTAAATTTGGCTTTATGTAAAGTACAACCAAACACGTTAATAACAATCTCTGTTATATCGACAACTTGATTATTACGTCAAAATTCTGAGTTCCTGGTAGGAGCCCCACATAAATGAAGTCATTTTGCTTTGGTTATAATGCCATAAAATTTCCAGAAACCCATGTATTTCATTGAAATACTCAAAAGCTCAAAAGAAACATGATTTCCTCTCATAAAATGTGCATATGAAAAGTTTTATTACTTTATATTACAGTTCCATGATGTTGGATAAGGAGAAGTTTAGGAAGCTTTAGGCTTCCCATTGGATAACAAATCACATTACTCCTCTTAATGCTGAATCACTAGATCTTTTTTAAGGCTGCTTTACCTTCCCCTCCAGTTTTTGGTTTGCTACGCCCACAAGCCGGGGCATCAAGAGCCAATGCAGGCTCACAGGCTCACTTCGAAGGGCTCCCCCATCATTCTTTCCCTGGGCAGTGGTATAGATATTTTTCGTGTTTTGGGTGAGGGGGGTTGAACCCCCTAAATGAACAAAAAGTATGAAATAAGAATGCATTTTTTTTACTTATGTATTACTTAATTATTTTACAAGATCACTGCTGAAAAAAGAAACTAACGTAAGCTACTGGTTGTTATTATTATTTTTTTAATAACTGAAACAGACTAATGAGGAATAATTAAAAATTGTACATTGAAAGGCTTCATCCGGGCCCTTGGGCTGCAGTACCTGCTGTCCTCTCTCTCATCGGCCCTGTCTATAGGCATATGCCGAAAGTTTATAACGGGGCGGGGTTTACAGAGCTACAACCCCGTATATTCTTATGTAAAAGTACAAAATTTCATCGCAAGTGGGGGAAGTTACAACTATCATCAACAAACACTCTCTGTGTCAGTGGTTATTTCCCGGTTGAAGTTTTACATCGTCATATTTAAATATCTGGTTTCTTATCATTTTAGTTTATTTTTCCAGGAATAGAGGAAAGATTTTAAAATGAAGGTATCTCTATCCATTAATAATGCCACTTATAAAATATTATACTATGTATCCCAACATTTTAAAGTTACTCATCAGTTATGGTGTTGCTTGATTATATCGTTGAGATTTCGGTTGTCTCTTGAATATCATTATAATTGAGTTTGTATTTGTTATCCTCTACGTCTAAGTAGCTAAGTCGGTATTTTCAAATAGTTACTTATGATATTTGTTGCATAGGATTTTTGTTAAAATTATGCCAAGGAAAGAGTTTTATGTAGCATTTGTGCATAGTTTTTAGTCATGTATAGTTTAAAATAATTTCAGTATGTAGATTTAAATTTTTATTTTTAGCTTCAATTGGAAGCGAAAGGGTGGAAGAGGGATGACCCCCATGTACTGTGCCAAGAATCTTTTGACCTTTCGTTGGACAGAGTCGTTGAACTCAAGTTGTCGGTAATCGTTTATTTAACAGAGGGCTCGAAAGTTATGACAATCTTTGAACACATACAAATTATTCCAGTTTCCGTCATCATCGGAAAGTGGAGCATGTTTTCATTCATAAAATGAGCAGCTGTTATTTTTCATTAAGGCTCCTAGAAAAGAGAGCTGGCGCATAACCGCCATTTTCCTGCCATCATATCATGTGATCTGTGTGTGTGCTGTGTTAAAGTTGAGTGATTTGCATGTCTTATTTTTAATAAAATAGGGTGAAATGGACGAGTGTTCCACTGGGAATTGTTCTAATCATTCGAGGAATAAACATAGAATGTTTGCAGCGTAAAGTTTGTTTTGATTATTTGCATTATAATTTTACATTAATCGAAAACTAAGTTACGGTTGCAAATTGTATTTATTGGCGACATCTTAAAAGTTGCGCCAATGTTTACAATAGTCGGATAATCGCGGATTTTTGATTATTTTTATGCCAAAATAGCGATCATTGCGCCAATGCGTAAAACCTTTATCGCCAAGGTAAATGAAACCGGAAATATGAAGGAAAATGGCGGCTGATGCACTAGCCTATAATTCTAGGGGCTTTATTATATATTATTTGTAAAAAAAAAATTATTACAATGAATATGGCTGTTATTAATTTGGGACTAATTAAAAATAATTTCATGAAATAGCTTAAATTTTATATTTAAACTATTTCATGAAATTATTTTTAATTATTCCCAAAAATAAAAATAAAAAGAATTAAAAATAATTTCATGAAATAGCTTAAATTTTATATTTAAAAGTATTCATTTATTTATTTTAGCAACTTTGCCAAAAGTACTTGTAATTCCTGAAAAATGTTAAAATGTGTGTTTCATTAGCATTTTGTATAGGCAATTTTCTCTTTTAAAAATTGTCTATTTGCAATCCACATTACAGTCGAAACCACATATATGCAAATGTACACGGCAACAAAATCCTGTACATATAAGCAGGTTTTACATAAAAGCAGTATTCTCTGAACTATAGCGTGCAAATAATTTGCTCATTAAATTTTTATTGAATTTTGTTATTAACTTAAATATTGATGTTCATATTTCTAATTTTCTAAATAGTATACATTATTTATTTCAATATTTGTAATTGCCAACTTTTGATCAATATTTAAGCAGATATGTTGATTTCTTTTCATCTGCCATGTTCACAATAAATATAAACTAAAAAGTGCAAAAGAAGAAATAAAAAAAAAATGCAAATAGACTGGGAATTTTATAGACAAATAAAACACCAGATGTGTAATTCTCTGTGCTAGATTGGCGCTGTTAAAAAAACAAATTTTGACAGTGATTCCGAACACAGAAAGAGGATGAAGGCACAAACAAAGCCGTAAATAAGCTGGCAAGTGAAACTTCCAGTGGTGATAGTAATTTCTGATGGGGGAAAGCCACTCCTTAAAAATAAGGGTTGCCAGCTATTTATTGTGGATGAAAACTTGTTCATAAAGTTTGTTTGCATATATACGGTTTAAATTCTATAATAAAACATTCGTTTGGCTTCAAAAATACTTGCTTGCATGCAGTTCCTGCTATATAAAATTGCAATTAAGCGGGTTTAGATAACATTAAAAAGATAGGAAAAAATTTGAGGATCGATATTTTTTGTATATATGCGAGTTGCATATAAGCGCTTTTGACTGTATTTGTAAACTATTTTTCAGATATTTTACATTATAATGACATTAATGACAACAAATGATGAACAATTTGTTGGTTATTCATATTATAATTTATTTAAACATTTATTCTTTTGGCACCATAGTTTTAATGTGTTTGGTTTTGATGCGAATGATTAGGATTTGATTTTAGCATGTATCCAGTGTTCATCCTTTTTCTAAGGATCTATAGTTTGGGGTTTGACTCAATAGTCGAGAAAAACATTTGAATTCCTTAGAAAACTATATGTCTTGGTACAGCATGACCTTAACTGTCCTTCACCATAAAATACAAACATTTAAACGTTTGGATGCATTTTATTTTAACACTTCGACTTGGAGGGGGTTGAGGGGTTGTATTTGTTATTAACACTTTACCTTCCGCTTGCAACTATATATAGCCTATTATTAGGCTTCCGGTAGGTAAAGTGTTAAGCTGTCTTTAGTCCAATTCGTTTTGAATACTCTCAAAGCGATGTTTCTTGAATCAAAGGTCACATTAAGCTGATTATTACCATAGGTTATGTTAAGCTCCCTATCCAGATGACTTTGTGAGTCTTGAGATACAATATTTAAAAAAAAGGCTTAGTGATTGATATTATTATAACTATTAGTGATTGATATTTTTGTAATTATGGATGTATGATATTACGAATTTTCACAGGGATAACACAATTGCCAAATAAAGGTTAACACAGAAAAGCCTCTGGGGTGAGATTATTGTGAGTTTTTCGTGGGGGAATTTATTATACAATAATTTTTGCCACCCACATATATATATAGCTCAAACTAGAGCTTTTTTTGTTTTTGAAGAAAAAAGATGCTTTCCCCATTCTGGAGACAAACCAGGGTCCCTCCGTTTAGCCCCGAGTGTCTTAGCCCGCTAGACGAACGAGGACAGGAAACAATGCTCTCTTTCTTCATATAATTATGGAGTTTTGCTTAGTTTCATAGCCTAGTCCTATGTAGATATATTACCGATCAGAGGTCACATGTTAAGGCAGCGTTTCCATCCTTGGAGAACGCATCATATAGTCCAAACTAAATATAAGCCAAACACAAGACATTGGCCTAACTAGTATCAAGGTCTAAGTGTGTGTGTGTGTGTGTGTGTGTGTGGGGGGGGGTTATGGCCCCTGCCCCAATGCCCCACACATGGCGTTCATTTGTACTTTTTTTTTTTTAGGGAAGGCTAAATCACCTCTAGTCTTCCCTAGTCATGACCATGACAAGAAACCACCAAAAGTAAATCAGACAGAGGCCCTGCGGTGGCGCAGTGTGGTAACGCGTTCTCCTATTGCGCGGCTAATCCGGGTTCGACTCCCAGCAGTGCAAAAAGAACGCTTACTCAGAGATCTCATAAAGATCGCACTGCTCACTGTAGTCCGGGGTTTGGTTCCCTAGGCCTTAAGAGGTTCGGATTCCTCGGAAAACAGTAGGTCCCGGCGCAGCATGACCACTGTAGTCTTTGAGCCGTAAAACCAAAAAGCAAAAAAAAAATCAGACAGATGTCTCTTTCCCGCCGCCTTTTGTACATTTTTGTATATGTCAAGAAAAGGCATTTTAAATTGTTTATATTTAAGTTTTCATAATTGTTTATTTATGTGCAATTAGGAAGAGTAATAGTTTTTTTTTTGTTTTAACTAATCTTACTGTGTTTGCGGAGTTTATATGCTTTGCCAATATTTAAATGTGTGTTTCTAGTCGCAGTGTACTTAAAAAATTATATTTGTGCTTATAGTGTACTTTTGCATGTTCTGTATGATGAGTTTATATTCAAGTTCACTTATATTGAGCTTGGATGGACAGTCAAATCTCGTTAACACAAACACCAAGGGGGGACACAAAAAATTTGTTTGTGTTAACAGTAGTTTGCCTTATTTGGAAAGTATGGAATTCCACCCATCTTCCCAGTATTATTAGGTTATTTATTCCATCTCTAATTACAATAAGAGAAAAATAAAAGTAGCATATATGTACCTTTATAATATATGTACTTTCATATTATGTATAATAGAAGATTAAAAAATCTTCCTTCTACCATATGCATATATTATTAAGGTTTTAGTCAACATTGTTTGCTTCAAATTACAAAGGCTACTGTGTGTTATACATTATTGTCTCAACACCTTTTTCCTCACTACAAAGCTTTTTGCAAATTACCCCACGCCTGTCTTCGAAATTTTCTTCGTGAACCTCGCTGATTCATTTCATCTGAATGCTATTTCAATATCTTTAGTTTTGGCGATTCTAATTTTTTAGCAGGCCCAAGTTGATTAACTACACAAATAGCTTCGACGTTTTAATCATCGGTAAAGTAGGTACTCCTTGCAGCCCCGAATTTTATTGCCATTTCTATTTTATTCAACTTTCTATAATCTACATCGTTCAGAATTTTTAGCTTTGTTTACAATACTCAGTGACTTCCATGCTTAAACATTGAAGGATTCCATCATAAAACCATTCTGCTTAAAATGTACACCAGAATGAACTACTTTTTGACTGCCTCATAATGTAGATTTAGGAGTTATGGAAATTACACATTGAAATCTCCCCACCTTGGTTAAAACGACCTAATGACCGCAACCCTCTAAATCAAAATGAAAGATAACCCTTTAAAAGATGACATTATTTTGCCCTTTTTTGGAACTAACCATTTTTAAGAAAGAACAAAATTTGAAGAAATTGCTTTCAGATGTTTGGAAGAGTGTGTTTTGTTTGTGTTAAGTGGAGGAAATTTTCCAAAGGCCATTTGTTATCAGTTTGTGTTAAATGGTATTTCGTATTAACCATGTTTATGTTAAAAGAAACTAAAAGCACATGCGTTCTTGTACAATTTGACAAGAATTCCGGAAGCAGCTCATGTTAAAAGTAGTTAACGCTAACAAGGTTCGACTGTATAAAATTTTCACATGTATTGAAGTTTTTCTGTGTTTTTTTTTGCACTTTGTCATATTCATCAGCCAGTATGGATATACATTGAACATCACACACACTGTTTGATGCTCAGGAGCTCTAAAAGTTCCACCTTTTGACTTAGAATAGTTCATTGATCAAAATAGGGGTTGAGGACCCTTATTCATTCAGTTCGTATACAACTTGCCATTGTGTTGCCCACTGTCTATGTTTTCCCAATTCTCCCACGAAAAAAAAAAATAAAATATATATTTGCTTTGATTGACACTTTCATTGGGGCTCAACTTCTGAGCATTGGACAGTATATTTAATAAAACAATACAGAGTTTCACCAGGAGATTCCATAACAAACAGTTATTTCGACACTGGCGTAAGGTTTAAAAACACGACGTTTCGGGAGCCAACTGCTCCCTTTGTCAAGTGAAGGCAGAATGCCTTTCACTTCACTTTTTTTCAGAATGCATTCTGCCTTCACTTGACAAAGGGAGCAGTTGGCTCCCGAAACGTCGTGTTTTTAAACCTTACGCCAGTGTCAAAAATAACTGTTTGTATATTTAATGCTTTTACCTCACCCTTCAGTTTCATCGTAAGTGGGTTTGGATCGACTATATATGTTTAATTTATAGTTAACAAGATTTTGCTTGTATAAAGACTTTATATATTATGACGTCATGTTATTTATCATGGACAAGCTTAACTTTTTTGCAAGAAATAATTCTTCTCTTTCGTTATCTGTTGGACTTGGGTATTATGACCTTTGTCGTGTTACGAAAGATGTATCTAGTCAAATTATGTCAGAACTTCCATCATTCTTTTTTCAGAAATACAAGTATGTGTAATGAAAACTGTCTATAATGACATTTTCCGCAATCCTGGCGGGTATAAAGTATCCCAAGAGTTCAACTTTATTTATAACAACGAACTTCCCTTAATGATATATGTTTTCTCAGTCCTTGAAATATAGTTAAAGGCAGATCTTACTATATGAAATCATGTATAATTGTGTGTGTGTGTATATATAAATATATATACACACACACACTTGCATATAATTATGAATTTGTACGTATTCACATGCATGTACAGTTGTATGTATACTTAAGAGTTTTTAAAAAAATAAGGACTGAAAGTAGTTTGGTATAATTATAATAATATTATTTCTGCCTGTGGGGGGGGACAAATTTGTGATTTTTCGTGAAAGGAAATTTTGTTCATCGGCTAAGTCATGTAAATATGTATTTAGGACTTACAAGGAATTTTAAGATATATTTGTCTATTATATACATAATATTACATTGATGTTATAATTATTAATAATGTTATGTCATTTGTAATATAGGAGTATCAACATATATATACATACACAGGGTGATTATACTTAAAGTTTCACTTTAAAACTCCCTATAAAATGAAAACTAATAGACCAAAAATTACCAAACTTAGAAATATTGTAAAGGAGGTCATGGGATTTGATGTACTAGCAAAAAAAAAAAAAAAAAAAGATCAAAAGTCATCATTATGTGGAGGTGGAGGAATCAAGGTTCTTATTTTGTAAGTTTGATGACTTTTGGTCCAGCAGTTGTCATTTTAGAAGGGTATCAAAGTGAAACTTTAATCAAAATCACCCTGTATATTCCATTTCTTGTCCTTACTGTGGTATTCTGTAATTGCTCAAGGTGCAAGGGCACACATCCAGTAATGATGAGTCGATTAATTTTTATTAAATCTAGGTTTCCTGGTCCCTCTTTCTTCTCCATACTCATTTAAGGAAGCTGTATTGTTAGGAGTGCCATTACACCCAAGGCTGTCTTAGTGCATCGAGTCCAGGATCCCAATTCTAACTCAATGATTTTTTGGGGCCTTTTCTATGCTAACTTTTAAAATTTTAAGAATTTTGTATCGAGAAATATAATCTATAATAAAAACGAAATGTATCACTTCGACACCCAGTCCCCATTCATTGCTGTGGCACTGGTTATTCCTTGTTTGTCGTCATCTCAGACAACATTACGGAAATCCCGCATGGGTCTCCAATGTCAGGAAGGTGCGAACGAAACTTGAGAGGCCATCCTTCGTAGGTGCTTTGCTCAGTGGTAGTAGTCTCGTAGGTGGTCATCTCAGGACTGAGCTTATTTTCACCCACAGCCAACCTAACATCGTCTTCTCCTGGGTCCAACCTTCTGGATCCCTCCAGATCTCTCTGCTTTCGCATTACTTTCCTTAGTGCTACAAACTTTAATTGTGGGTGGTGCTTGGTTAATTCCCATAGGAGCCTCGTCCTGTCCTGGATGTGGTTCCGTTCCCCTAACCAGGACTACTCTTCGTGGCGATCTGTTTACTTGCTAGCTTTGGTTCATGTTGAATGAAGACACTCATGCAAACATGCATCTCTGTGTGCCGTGCATGGTCAACTATCCCCTTAACCTGCCTCTGGTAGTTGGTTGTGCTGTTTGAGCATCCTGTCTGGGATTACAGCACCATTTTCAGCGGCCACCCTTCCCACCTTCTTTTCCTTGCATACATCCTTCCTTCCACTTTGTGTGTCTAGGCACACATCCCTATCATTTGCATTTGATTTAAGGGTGCAATGTGATGAAAGGACCATCTCATAAATCTATGTTTGATTTGGCATTTTAAATAATTTACTTCCTTTAAATTTCTTGTGGAGTAATAAAATTTAGAAGTGCATTTATATATGGGCAATACTGTTGAGATCGTTCTTTCTTGTAAGATATTTCATATGGAAGCACTAAATATATATTTTCTTGTAAAGAAAAAGTTTTATTGTAAAGAGCTATAGCTCAATTTCTTGTAAGTTTCACGACAAATTGCGCCAATTGGCGTTGTGATGGTTTATGTCAGACTTCCATTATTAAGCAGGTTATTTTTTTTTATGAACATTGCTTTGGACGATAGCACCATGACAATTTTTTTCTCTTCTCCTGAGGTTTTATGCTGTAATATCTTATTTTTAGATCTTTGTTTTATTAGAAAGTTAGTTTATGATGAAATTCGAATATTTGTTTAGTTGACCTTTTTCACTCAAAGCTTTTGTCGCTGTAGGTATCTAAAACAACAATGAGTTAAAGAAATTTCTGAACGAGAATAGAAAATTGTACATATAATTTCTTGAATATAATTTTTGTGCAGTTCTATCTCTCTCTTAACCGGCCTCAATTTAATTAGCTGTCACTTTAACTGGCTCCTCCATCCTCTTGTCTGAAACCAGTTTTAACTGCTAATTTTTAGTTGCTCACCTACTAACTTGCTGCTCAATTTTTATCGTTGTTTCTAAAACGGTGCTGGAACATTTTGCTTCCGCATGTTTTTCTTGCTTGAATAATAATTATATCATTTTAGAACAATCAATTTAGAAGTTTTTATTATGATACCTTAATTGTACAATAATTTTTGCCACCCACGTTTAAGTAGCTCAAACTAGAGCTTTTTTTATATTTGGAGAAAAAAAGGCGCGGACCTCATCCTGGGCTCTAACCAGGGTCCCCGCATTGAGCCCGCGGTGTCTTGACCTACTAGACGAATGAGGACAAGAACAAACGCATTTTTCTCCGTATATGAGGATGTAAGATATTATTACCCTTCACAGGGATAACACAATTGCCAAATAATGGTCAACACAGAAAAGCCTCCAGGGTGAGTTTTTTTTTATTTACACTATTATTTGCCATTTGTGTTATCCCTGTGAAGGGTAATAATATCTTATATGGTACCTTAAGTTTACTATTATTTTTATACTAGTAGCTTCATTTTCAGAGTAACTGGCCACATCACTAAATGGTCCCAGTTCCTTCATGGCCAGTTAAGAGAGGAAGAAAGAGAGTATACTGTACATGAATATTTCAGGTTTCTAATTAACATGCAGTTCAGTTTTAATTAAAGTACTAATTAGCAAATAATATACAGAGCATTTTGTTCAATTTTGTTCATCATTGGTGAATGCCGAAATAAAATTTTTGAATATGTTCTCATGAAGAACCTAATGTTCTTTGTCTATTACTTAAAGAAGCTATCTAAAAATATTTCTGGCTATCGTTTGTCAGTTTAGAGATAGCTGTTTATATAGGTTTCATTATGTTTGGGTGAGGCGATACATTTGTGTTAGCATTCATTGTACTCAGAATAATTTCTCATCGAAACCTACTGCCTTTAATTTTCATTTATAGATAAGTGACATGTTTTGCGACCTTTGTTTCATGGAAAGGTATTACTACATCTTATAAATACTATAGGTCAGCGATTCTTTAACTTTCTTAGACCGCGGACCCCCTTTAGGCATCACTGGCCCTCGCGGACCCCCAAGAATTAACTCAAAGTTTAAAGCCCGGAATTTGCATCATATGTATTTATTTCTAGTGTTTCATCGCTAATTTTCACTATTTAAGGAAAGAATTTTTCGTCCCCTCATAATTTATTCTTAGCATTAAAGAGCAAATGCTCTTTTCTTAGTAACTTCCCGAATCTTTGTGGAACACTGGGAGGTGGGGTCTGTGGACCACAGTTTAAGAACCGCTGCTATAGGTTATTACTCCTGTTAAAATTTTAATGTATGCAATTTACTCTGTATGTTGGTAATTTATTGCACATGTATGCAATTTACAGTGTATGCATTACTGCATATCAAGTTTGTTCATTCTTTAGTCTTCTAAATGATGAAAAATCTTGTTTTATATAAAGAATATAGTTTAATCTACGTTGGCTTCATTTCTTCAATCGGCATTTGCACTTTTGAATATTTTTTTAAATGCTATACAAGTTAAGGTACTTACATTCATATACCTGCATTTTTTCGGCTCAGACTCACTGTCGTATGCAGGGGGTCATAACTCCCTCCCCACATTTCGATGCAATTTTGTGTATGTACATATAAATATAATGAATTTTATCGCTTGGCTCTGCGGTGATGCAGTGTGGTGACGCGTTCGCCTAGTGCGCCGTTAACTCGGGTTCGACTCTCAACAATGCAAAGAACGCTTACTCCGATATCTCATAAAAATCGCACTGCCCATTGTAGTCTGGGGTTTGATTCCCTATGCCTTAAGAGGTTTGGATTCCTCAGAAAATTGTAGGTCCAGAGGTTCGGATTCTTCGAAAAACAGTAGGTCCCGATGCAGCATGATCATTGTGGTCCTTGAGCCGTAAAACCATAAAACCACAAACAAACCGTTTTATCTCTTTAACTTCTCTCCTCCATTCACGAACTGTCTGCATATGCTAATACTCACTTAGACTAAAGCTTTTCTTTTTTAATACAGTATCTAATTTGTATCTTGTGAAAACCATGATATATACAGCTTCATTTTGTTTGTCGCAGAGTGACCTTTGCTATTCTTGAGCCATAAACGATCCAATCAACCAAAGCTTTTCCTTCTGTCATGGCCACTGGCGTGCAAAGAAAGTTCGTAAGTGGGGAGTTAGAGAACTACAACTCCCATATATTCATATGTATATATATATATATAAAATTGTATCGTAATTGGGGGTATGACCCCACCAACCTTTCTACATGCGCCAATGAGTTAAGGAGCTCTACCATGGGTGCTTCCAGAATTATATGCAAGGAAGTGCATCCATGAGCTTGCACCCCTCCCCATCGGGCACCCATGAGCTCTACTGTGGGCCAAAGCATGCATATGTATGAAACTCATCATATTAATTAATTCTCCAACAAACATCCGCTTTAATGTGTGAGCTAAAAGTGCGATTCTAAAAATTGAATGTATCGTTGAACCATATGGTTACCTGTGATATAATAGAATGATTTAAAAATTACGGGTTTCAGCCTTTTTCAGGGTACTGTCCCCTTTTAACAATGGACTTAACCATAATGCTGCTGTGTTCCAAAATTTATTGGCTCTGTGGTGGTTCAGTGATAACATGCTCACTGGACTCCCAACTGTGCTAAAAAGTAGAATGCTGTTCGGGGTTGGTTTTCTAGGCCTTAAGAGGTTCAGATTCCTCGAGAGAATGTAGGCCCCACCGCAGCGTGACCTTTGCTGTCTTTGCGCCATAAAATTTACAAACGGATTATAGTTTAGTGACAGTTGTCCATGTCATGAAAAAGTTCCATACAGTTGTATTGTCAATTTTCAGTGTTGAGTTTGATTTCAGTAAGTGGGAAACAATTTTATCGTCCGTAGAGCACAGTTGAATAATCACACAGGAACTATGAGTAAAGTACAGTCGAAACTGTTTATAACGAGTTCGGTTATGACGTCAAAGTTCCATCACGAATCTGGTTTTCCGGGTTCCTCTGTATACTATGGTTTCTGGTCTAGCCCGACTTTTGCCTTTCGTGTGCTTGAAAAACACAAAATCAGCCCTAGATTCCAGAGCCGATGGGGGGAGGGGGGACAGCAAGGTCTGCAGCCCGGTGGTCTGGATGAAGTCTAGGGGCCCACGCTGGCAAGGACCTATACTGTGGGAGGCCCGGCCCAGGGAAGAGGTAATGGGGCCGGTCGAAGTGAACCTGGGGGCCCCGCGTTGGCTCTCGGCACCCCTGCTAGATTCTTACCGACGTTATTTTGGCAAGGTAAAATAATAATTTTAAGCAACTATTTCCAACATAACTTTTCTTGGAAGAAGGTAGTCTTGGGGCTAAAACAATTGTAAAAAGTCGAGAGTGGGGGGGGAGATAATGTACCAAATATGAACATGTTTTATGCATGTAGAGTCCTACTTTTTCTATGTTAAACAAACAAAATTTCACACAAATGTTTTAAAATATTACTTGCAAATGTGTATATTATCAACTTCAGACAAGGCTGGATCCAGAAAGAGGCCTCAGGTCCCCCCACCCCCACCCCCGGGAGAATAAAAAATGTTCACATTATAGGTTTCTACGTTGCTTTTCAAGATTCCTACCCCTGAATATATTTTTTTGACCGTCTCTTGCCTAAAGGGCTGTACATAAATGATGTCATGGCTAAAGAGGGGGGAGGGGGTTCAAAAAGTTGTGACACTTTGTGATAAGGGGGAAGTTTATAAAACTGTGACATCACAAACACTGTAAATTTTAAAATACATTTTTAGATTTTTTAAAACATTTTTTAACTGACTTACCAAGCTTTGGCTTAAAAAAAGAAAATAACAGATATTAACTTATATAACTTCGGTTCTATGGGACTGTTTACGAGTTATCACCACTCGTTGGAATCGGCTTGAGGGAAGCAATTCCTCATGGTGTTATTGAGCTATATAATGAGCAATGTGGCTCATTACATGTTGTTTGCATCTGCGGGAGCCAAAAGAACGAAGTTCGCAAGACTATGATGCCATGCTAACGTGCCGAATAATCGCTTATGTTTTCCTGGGATAACCGAGCTACCTTAGGAGATCCACATGACGTGACAGAGGTGGGAAGAAGGTGGAAATAGGGCGCAGACATTTTGTGGACAGAGGATGTCAAAAAATATCCAAAAAAGGTGTGACATCATTTATGGACAGCCCCTAAGATCAACATCTTGGAAAACCGCGGTCTGTATCAACCATTGGTAGGTCCAAAGGGTGGGGGGAGCGAAGGGTCGATCGCCCACCTCTTGGGCCTGGATTATACAATGGAAAATGAAATGAAAAGTACCAGATACTTTGATAAAACTATGAATCGGAAACAAATCTCCCCCTCCTCTATTTTGAAAGATTTTTGTATTCGCCATTGATATCAAGTGTTGAATACAAAAAAATGATTGTTAATGAAACAGTAAATTTTGTGAACTTGTGTCGCCATCTGTTGACGTAGGAAAAAAATTATTGTCCATACTTCGAATATATAAATGGCTCATTTGATTATTTCTGTCATCTGAAAAAGACGTGAGATTTTGTGTGTGTGTGTGCGTGCTGAAAAATTAATTTCAACAGTCAAATTTCAAAATGGCTTGTTTTGGAAAGATCCCTTTTTGCTTTGCCTATACATGTACTGGCTCTAAATAGTTGGCCGCCTTAATCGGAGATTGCAGTTATACCATTACATGGAGCAGGCCTGTAGTTAGGATGAAGGGACAACTGGGACAAGGCAAAGGGCATATGGGCACAGGCATGAGCGTAGAGTTTTCAAAATTATTAGGAGGGCCCAAGCATATATTATGAGCATTTATACATTACAATATATCTAAAATAGAAATTAATTTGAAAGTCCGAAGACCTAGAAAACGTCCTCAAACTAGATGGGTGGATGAAATAAGAAAACAGGTTGGGGTGACGTGGAAACGAATGGCCCAGGATAGACTTGTGTGGAAAGCATTTGGAGAGACCTTCATCCAGCAGTGGATAGATAATGGTTGAATATGATGATGATATATATAGATGATATAAATAGAGTATGTATATTCAATGGGGCGACTAAGATCACGCCGACTTGGCCGCAGGCATGATGTGAATGAAGCCTTAGTAAAAGATGGGGGCAAATGCTCAAGGACCCGATGCCTTAAGGGGGCCTGGCACGGAAATTTAATTTGACAAACAATTTGTTATTAAACGTAATCGGTTGGGAGGCGATTTGCTAAACTGCCTGTAAACCCCGTCCCTATCTCTGACTGGGGGCAAGGGATTCGTACGTCTCCCTCCATGGATTATTACATTAGTTTTTATAGCTTTAGGCCCATGCACAGTATTTAAAACGGGGGTGATTGAAAATTCATTTTTCGCTCATAATAAATTTTATTTTAAAGTCAATCAAATTGTTCAAAGGGGTAGAGGTAAACCCCTCCCTTGTGCACAGTCTTACATAGCTTCCATATTAGGAAAGGAAATTTGGCACTGCAAGACTTTTACTTACTCCGTCGTACCCCTTTTTCAAGATCCTGGCCAAGGAAATTTGGGAATGTAAGATACATATATATAAAAAGGCCGTTTTTAGAGGCCGCTCAGGAGACCATTAGTGACTCCAGGTTTCTGCTAAACAGGGGCATCCACGGGCTCCCTTGTGGGTTTTTCAAAGTGGGGGTGGGTTGCCATCGAAAATGCAAAATGTTATTTTTCCATAAAGATCAGTCTTTAATGCAGTCCTTGCAGAGCGATTTGGGGGGGATGGGGGAGTTCAAGTTACCCTTACCGTATATCTATGGATGTCGATGGGGGCGGCTGGTAGGAAATAAAAATTTGGACGCGGCCTTATTTAGTTATCGGCTAGGTACATATGAAAGATAGGTTCACTGAAGCTGCTCTTCGTTATACACACATGATTTATTAATACAGAAATTCCTTACTTTTCACGTATCTTTTAAGTTTTATCTCATGCAAATAATAAAACAATACAGAGCCCTTGTGCTAGAAATCCTTTATTTCTATATAAAAACTATCCAGCTCTTTTGCAGAAATATTGACATCAAAAAAACATTTTGTACAATTTTTCAACATTGCAAACTTTTTTTAACTTCGTTTGAAAACAAGAATTGCCCGTATGGCTTAATTTGATCATATCACCAGATATTCATATGATAAATGCAATAATGTAATACTGCTATTGTTTAAATACTTGTTTGTGCCGAAGGCGGTAGAGACCACTCTTCGGAGGGTGCGTGGATACACATACATTGTACCAAATAATGTATTACCGAATGTAAATCAGGGAAAATATATACATATTTCTATTTTATAACTACCTTTTATAGTCGAATGGGTACAGTGGACTACCTCATAAACCGGCCACCTCTTTAACCGGTTCCTTCCTCTAAACGAAGGTGGGGCCGGTTGAAACGTCCAAGTCTTTCGGGCGAAGTTTTTAAAGCAGTGCTAAGGAAATTTACCGCTCTAAATGTATTTTCTTGTTCGAAATTTTTTTTTATATAATTTTGGAATCAATTTGTGAGTTTTCAGAGTCATATCGGGTAATTTAACGGTTCTTTTTCTACCAAAAGTTCAATTTTGGGATTAACCGGACAGATCACTAATCTGGCAAGGTCCCGGTCCCATTACGGCCGGTTAACAGGAAGTACGCTGTAATAGGGTAAATAAATAAAATAAAGTAATACTAAAAATAAGGAAATAGAATGGGCATATCTACCAGAGTTGATCTAAATTAGTCACTGACTAGATGTGAACGATCCAGTTCATGTGTTATAAATGCATTGAATAGTTCATTCAGTGCATTTATAATTCAATGCATATATAAATTATTTAGTGCATATATAAATGCACTGAATAGTTCATTCAATTCATTTGTTATAACTGGGCAGAATGATTCATTGACTGAATCAGCGAACGCCTTGATTTACTTCTACTAAGGTGGGTGAGCCAATGGTGCCCGTCTACTCAAGGTAGCCCATCACGGATTTTGCATGAGTTTGTTTGTTACCTAATAGATGGCGCCATGTCCTTGTATGCAGTCATTTTCTAGAACTGCATGCTGAAAAACAAGACATTTGGATGAACTGCCGCTATTTTTTTCGTCAGTCTAGTATGAGAAACCGTGATCATTTGTGGTTATAATTTTGTATAAATATTTAAATTTGCACGTCTTAAAGCTACAAGAAGTATAAGTTATTACTCATTTTTTGAAATCTTATTTCTTTCTCTTTAAGAATGTTTACATAGGTTTTAAAAAAGTATGGCATTTTTAGTGACTTAGCGTATCAAAACTTGTCCTGAAGGCATCTTCTTAAGGTAGATCGTCACGGGCCACCTTAGGAACACATGCACAAAAGTCAGTCGCATCGCTTTTCGAATCAAAAGGTGAAAAGGAAAAATCAGCAAAACCACAGACGAAAAAGCAACCATCAAGGACTAAACGAAAATCAGGAAAACAGCCAAAGGAGATTACCAAGTAAACCGATAATGCTATGCTTAGCATAAACGGGTTACAAGAAAACGAAAGAAAGCTGGTATTGCCATTTATGCAATACCAACAAAATGATCAACATGAGACTCTGTACTCAATGCTTACCGTATGAGCATAAGGAATGTGAAGGATTTACGAAGAAGGATAAGATTGATGATTTTATACACACTTACTGTGTAGATTCTGATTGAGAGATTTTCCTTTTGACTCCTTTAATCATTACTCCAGATTTTTTGTATTTCTTCACATGATTTATGTAGCATGAACAAACGGAAGTGATCTCATAAATGTAAATATAGTTTTTCACAAGAAAGCGTGAGGTGGTCTTGTAATAGGTCCTCAAAAAATATTTTCAAATGTGATTCCAATATGTGGGCCACCTTTGCATCACCTGTTCCCAAGGTGGCCTACTAGACAACATTTTCTGAATGATGTAAAAAAGGGGTTATAAATACTTTTCGACATATAAATGCACTAGCAATATATTCAGGATAATGTGTAAGTCTACAAAAAAACAAAAACAAAAAAAACCCACCTTTATCCACTTACATATCATTTTACATTAAAAACTCTAAAAGCTTAACTATGGCTACCATTAGCTTACCTACCTTATTTACATTGGCATCCAAAATTATTGGACATCCTACATAAGATCCTTTTAGTAAATTATCCTTTACTGAGATACTGAGAATATAGTGCCATCTTCGGCCGCCGCCCTTTTCAAGAACTTACCTGCAAAACTTTCTTACTTAGATTATCCTTTAATTTCGAGCACAAGTGGAATAATAATGAAAAAGAATATTTAATAATAATTGGGGAAGGGAAGTATAAAGTCCAAGTAATGAGTTATTAGATAAAGTTTAATATATAGTGACGAAATTATGGACTTGGTAATTTAGAAAAAGAGAAGTTAATTTTCCTAATTATATTAATTTCATGAGGTATTGGTGGAAGTTTACATTTTGTTAGCATGTGTAACCAAGATGTTTCAATATTCGTTTCAAGTAGACTAGTTTGACTGAAAGTTATAAGTGTAAAAAAAAATATTTAAAATGATGTATGTATTTTATGGTCGATTTAATATATTGATGAATTTTAGCTGCGAAAATTTGAGAATTATTCAGCATACTTCGATGTGTTTTGGTGTAGTACTGAAAAGTTTCAGATGGGGTCATCCATAGAGAAAGAGAAGAGGAGAAGCTTGGGAAGAAATTAATAAACAGTGATTATTGAATGATTTTTTCTAATTGATTAAAACCAATTAAATGAATGTTGAGAAGTATGTCTTTTAAAGGACGTTTTAAAATGTTTCTGCTAAAAGTAAAATACAGAATAGGTGGGCTGACAAAGGGAAGTCATGTCTTTTTAATTTCCACCCTGATAAAAATGAGGCACATAAACACAATCACTAACACTAATTAATGTCAACACAATCAATAACAACAATTAATATTAACACGACCAGTAACATCCACTGATATTGACTCAATCATCGACATTGATATTAATTAAATAGTACAGTGAAATCTGTATGTAACGATGCTGAAGGGCTAGGTAAAAGACAATCGTTATAAACGAGGGTTTATCATATATTCTATACCTGTCGAGACCGGGGAAAACTACCTTTATAGACATTATTGTTATAGACTGGTTTCACAGTACTAACATCATTGTCGATTAACTGATATAAACATTAATCAATTGATATTCATACATATACTGACGTCAATTAATTAAGAGTAACACAATAATTACGGTCAATTATCACTAATATGAACAAAAACATTAACATGTTGATTAACACAATTACAGTTGATTAAATAGAGGCCAATAATAAATAAAAACAATTAATTGACACTAATATTGCTGATACTATGGATTTTTTTTATGTAATCAGACCAAAGTTAATTATGTAATAAATTATTAATAAATAGTAATGAATCTGAAATAAAATGCGAAGTAGTTGGGAGGAGTTTATGTAAAAAAAGAAAACACCCAAGCTTTCGGATGCAGTAAGGGTAGTTTCTCATACGAAGTAACCACTCCTAATGATGGTCCAGTGTTTAACCACTTTTTATATAATAATTAAATTAATTACTATATAATTTTCAAAGGACAATTTGTGGGCATAGATGTGAAGAGGATAATGATGAACGACACGTAATCATTTGATATCAAGTTTTATGCCGACTAAAAATAATTAAATTATTTTATTAAAAATAATTAAAAAAAATAATTTAAAATCATTAAAAATAATTCAATTAAACACTTCAATTTTAGTTATATTCAAACGCTATTATTAATTAGACGAATACTTGAGATATTATTTGTTAGTTCAAGAGAGTAGCAGAACACAGCGTTCAAGTTTTCAAACAGTCCTCGTCAAATTAAGGTTTTTAAAATTGTCTTTGAAATAACAAACAAAAAAATTAATTAAATAAACAATTGAGATATTATTTGTTAGTTCAAGTTCATAGCAAAACACAGCGTTCAATTTTCAAGCAGTGTTCGTGAACTCAAAGTTTTAAAATTATTTTGAAAAAAAAATCAATAGTTTAAAAGTACGATTGTTCTAAATGTATTCTAATTTTTGCACTCAAACTTATCTATCAAATACTACATTGACCTGTGTGTTGCATTTTACTTAGAAAGTTTATAAGTGGGGTTTACAGCGTTACAACTTCATGTATATACAAAATGGTATTATAATGGGATTTATAATCTCCACCAACCCCCCACCCTCTGCGTATTCTAATTGTGTATTGTCTAACAGTGCCTGTAACGAGAAGCATTCCTAGGCGGGTGTTTAAATAAAATCGATTTTATCTCTACGTACAGTAATCGTAGCATTTCTTTTTTTGATTATAAAATCGGTGGATTTTGAAGGATTGTTCGAGTTGAAGCTTGCCGATATAAATTATGGGAAAAGGTATTTATTATAAGCTCCTCCTCATTGGGTAAAGGTAAGATTTGTGAAACACTATCTTTTCTTTACAACAGTAATGGAGGAATCAAAGTTTAATTGCTCCAATTTTGGCAGAAGAGTTGGACATAGACAAAGATATTCTCTCGAAGAATGGTTAGATATTACAGTAACTCTATTTGAGGATGTAATAGCCATGACCTTACAGTACTATACTGGATCCTTACAATTTGGTCTTTTCTTTATTTGGTTATAAAGTTGAAGCACTCTAGTTTACATTTGGGGTATAATGCTTCTGGTAGATGGATCTGGACCATTAGATTTAACTTGATCAATGGTCCATTATCGGCTTTCATTCATAATATTGGTTTAAAAGAAATTATTGCTTCTTCGATATGAGATTGGTATGTACAAAATGTGATTTTAGAAACATGTTGAATATGTCAACGTGCTGAAAATACTGGTGTCACAGAACCCTATTCTAGTTGGCCCCGTCGTCAAAATTCAATTCAAAATGTCGACTTCGGCAATGTTGAAAGAATTGCCTATGTGACCGAGAGTGCACGAAAGACGTTTGAATGCTACATATCTAGCCAAAGTAATTACACATTTACATATTTTAAAAGGGCTTATCACCGTGGGAGAATAGTGGCGGAGGTGAAAGAGATGTATGAAGTTTTGTCTTTTAAAAAATTACTTCTAGCTCTGTGAGTATATCACCTACATTTCTCAGCACCACGGTTCACTTTTCTTGTATAAGCTCGTCCTCTTTTTTTTCTAAAAAATGTTAAAATTTCTTTTTAAAATACTTTTCTCTTTCTAAGTCTAGAATAATACCACAGTAATTTTCTCCCTCCTAATACTGAATAGTTGATGACGTGACAAGAGTAGTTGTTTTGTTGAACTTTTGAAAGACGAAAAGGCTGTGGGGAAAAGTAAGAGGTACGTATATAGATGAGAAGTACGAATTCTCACATATAGATATGGCTTTGATATAAATACATATTCATAAATATACAAGTTATCATAATTTAGACTTACGGATGTCTGTCTGTCATTGACTTTGAGTACACCCTGTGGAGGACATCATCTATATTTTATAATACGTAGTTATACGCATAGATACATGTACACATAATATATATGTATATAATTTTGAATTAATGGTAATTTATTTTATAAAATACAGAATTTTTATTGGAGATTAGAACAGGGATATATTTTATTATGCTTTGGTAATATTAAGCCAGGAATTAAATATTTAAGAGCTCAGATTGAGTACACATGAACAAGTAATATGCAATATAAGTTCTGCGAAATTGTCATTACATTATAATACACGATAATGTCATTTTCAAATACGTGTTTAACAATTACTTTCATATATATACATATATTCCATAGGTCAACAAACAAAACGACTCGAGGTAGCATCAAAAACCAGAAGTAAAATGCATGATGCCTAATCATGCACATCTTGTTCAAGCACAAAGTGTTGTGTCCAACGTCTGAATGAGGGACTAATTGTAAACATAAAGAGCGTTTCGTGAAATGAAACTGAACTCACTGTGTCGTTGTTCCTATTTACAGGTCAAACTAACTGAGGTGGGCGGCCTAATTGCAATTCAGTTAATGGACAAAGAAGCAAGAAGTAGTTTCTTGGGGTTAACTTGGTAAGGACACGATTGTGGCCATATACGAAAACTTATCGTTCCAATTCGCCTCTTGCGGACACCTGAAGAGGACAATAAAACAACTAACAATATTCTACAATAAAAATGTGTAAAGGTGATGAACATACGAACTACATGCAATTCTAAATTTCAGTGGCAAACTAGGATCTCCTAACAGTTTTGCTAACCTCAAAAGGTGTTAATAACCGTAGTCTCAAAACTGGCTTATAAATCTGTATTACAAGTTCTGTAATGCTGTGCAAAAATACTACAAAAACAGGGCAAAAAGGAAATTTTGTTGTTGAACAGTGTAAAATTCGAGAATTCCAAAGTTGTGTACAAAGTGAGGGTGCAAATACAAATGTTCTAAAAATGCTAAAATGCCTACTGTTGTCATTTGTGCTTTGCAAAAAAAATAGTGTATGTGTATCAGATATTTCAAACTACGGAAAGTAGAGCCAATGCCCACGCCCGATTCAGAATGTTCTTGGCCCACGCTTCTCTCGAAAGAAACAAATTTCGCTGGCGGACATTCGTCAAGCGGACTTCCGTGTTGATCTGCATTTTCACCTCAGGCAACTTCAATCGAGACCCGAGAAGACACAAGGACCCTGATTTGAAAAAAAGAGATACCCCCAGACAGGTACCGAGGTTCATTCAGGAAAGGTGTAGCGAAGGATTTGACCGGTGCCCCAATCAACAGGATAGGGGTCTTTCGGGATCTGGGAGTCATTCTTTGTTGTGGAAATTCATGATATAGTTGAGAAGCAAATCATAGCAGTACTTGTACTCCGTCTAAAACGAATATTTTGCTTTAGAACGACCGAAGAATATAACAGAAACTCTAAAAAATGACTCAGTCAAAAAGAGGAAAATTCAAAAGATAGGGTTTTTTGTTTAAAATTTACTTACGATGTTCTCTAACAGTTGTGGCCGGTGCCTTCTTACGACCTTAACGGCATTAAATACATCCACCTCTTCGTGCTCTATAGCCTGTTCGATTGCAATACTCGCCGCACAATATACTCCTAATCGACTTCTTCCATTGCTGAAAGGTAGTGTAAAAATGAGTAAAATATCAACACAAATGCGCAATCTCTAAATTTATTAATACTTGAAGAAGTTAATCCGCTTGGAAAAACTATCAAAGTTATATTTTAAATTAAATTGAGAGAGGAAAAAAAAATCTATGTACACTAACATAAGTTCTAAAATTACGTGAATGTAGGGCTCTGCGTAGTTAGTAAATAAAAATGTTTTCTTCTGCCCCGTCTCCAAACAACTTCAAAATAACTCTCTTTCAATAGACAATAGTATGATATCCTACTCCACTGATGTGAAATCTAAGGGAGGGAAACCTGATGACAGTTTATATGCATTTCTACTTTAATATTTCAGCTATATAGTGGAGCTTTGTGGTGGTGCAGTGGTAATGCATTTGCCTAGCATGTCATTTACCCGGGTTGAACTCCTACCGGTACCCCTAAAAAATCCCACTACTAACTGTTTATTGACCTACTAATTGTTTATTGACTATACAACTACTCACTGTTGACAAAAAATGTCAATGTGGTCGCTCGTGTATCGGCCAAACAAAACGTGCCTTACAACACACACCAAGAGAATACCAAAACTATGTAAAAGACGCAGATTTTCAAGAGTTTTTCATCGCCGTTCACTGCTGGGAAAATAGCCTTAAGTTTAATTTTCAGGAACTTACTATTCTTGGTCAACCTAGATCTCCATATGATATATACAGGGTGTTCGTTAACGCCCGGAAGAAAAGTATATAGCATGATTCTTTGCAAACTTCTAAGCGAAAAATGTTAATGCGAAAATGCTAAGAAATCTATATTTCTCTAGTTATTAAGGTCTCAAGCTCATTCAATCAAAGAAAATTTTGACCACCCTTTTCTTGGCGAAAACCCACTTACGAGAAGAATTACTAAACCTCTCCCTTTGAAATATAAAGCGACCAACTCATTGGAGATAAAAAGAAATTCCCTTTCTCAAGCGCAACACACTTTTCCTCTGAAAACTGGAAGGTTGACGTAAGGTGTATTTCGTATTGTGACGTAAAGTTAATTCGGCTGCCACAATTGGCAGTTTTTCCGGCTATATAGGCTACTTTTATAGTATATACTTCTGCTGTTACAAATATTAAAAGAGTTCTTTTTTTATTTCTATTAAAGTTTCGTTGGTACTAAATTAATTAAATTTCTTTGGAACTTGCTTTCTTCTTACGACCAACTTAAGTCTTTGGATG
>QLNU02003225.1:65484169-65513943 GCA_006491805.2 Dysdera silvatica | reverse complement strand
TTTTCAAAGTAAAATTAGCGAATAAACGATTAAACTCCACGCCTTTTTAAAAACAAGATTTCTTCAATTCGTTTCAACTGGACTATAAAAGGCATTAACAAATGAAAAGGGTATGAGATTGAATAAGCTTCAATCGTTAATAACTCCGAAAATATGGATTTCTTAGCATCCTCGCATTAACAATTTTGGCATAGAAATTTGCAAGGAATCTTGCTATATACTTTTCTTCCGGACGTTAACAGACGCCCTGTATATATATATATATCAAGTTGGGCCTTAGATAATCGGGGACACCAGCTCGTAATAACGTTTCCGTGGAATATCAATTCTCTTAAGTTGGTGTTTACAATGCTCATTCCCCGGTTAAGACAAGCGCATGATTCGTTGAAATGTTTTCAAATTTTCCATAGATTAAAATTTTTATACGCCATAACAACTTTTTAATTTTTATGTTTGAAATCTTTAAGTATATTCATAGGATATATTTAAGTTATCTATGTACTTTCCTAACACCAGAGATGTTTTCTGAACTTTTAAAGACATTAAAAGGTAAGTAAATCACTGTAAATGAAAATGAATACTGCTAGTCGAACCACATATGGACCTTCCAATCATGTATAGAGGCATTATATATAAAAATGATGCAGTTGTCTTTATTTAGGTTGTCTAGGCGAAAGAGGTTGGGATTCCTACGAAATTAAATTATTTATAAATTATTATTATTAAAATCTAAATTATAGGCCCTAGTGAACAGCACGATCTTAGATAATAATGAACTACAAGTTACAAACAAACCCTTTTATTCGGTACGAATCTTCACGCACAATTTGTTTAATCTTAGTTTTCTATCATTTTGAAGTCGTATCTGGGACATTATTCATTTTGATAGCTTTTTTGCTAAATGATTGATGTTTGGAGAGGTGTTAAAATAGAAAGTTCTATCTACTTCAAGACTCTTCGAACCGACTAGTTTTTAGCGCAAACAAAAATGGTGATCTAATGAATATTGACCTACACAATAAGAAATGGACATTCTTAATCGAAACAAAGAATCCCCTACCACGTGTGCAACTGGTTCTTAATACTCGACAAGCTTTCCAAACGGCAGATGTCTGGTGAGTTGATTATCGAAAGTCCAGATGGGAAAAACAGTTCGCTGATTCATCATATGAAAGAGTTATTGCACCTTTAATTGATAGTAAATTGCCAAAATTTTGATAACCCTTTCGTTGAATTCTAAAAAGTTATACGATTGGTCCATAACTGGATCGCATGTTGAAACGTTCACACGGGGTGGATACTCGATCAAGAATTCTGTAGGTGTAAACTAGGTATAATTGAAAATAGAGTAAAGGACGTATACTTGCCTGGATACCAGAAGGACAGGTCCGTATGAACTTCGCTGTCGCCATCGTTCTACCATATTCATCAGCTCTACCAAAGAGTTCGTAGAAGTTGGTACTTTGTGTCCTAAAGGCCAGCACGAGATAAAGAAGAGCTGAGTCGTCTTCGGTTCAGCTTTCACACCAGACATCAACTCAGTTAAAGACACCACCTAAAAAAAACCGCCAATTAACAATTTAAAAAACAGGGTGAAGGAACAAGTCGAAAAAAAAGTCGAAGGAATAATAAGAAATTCAGTTTTAACAAATAAGAAAATTTCTGTCTTCACTGGAAGCAGCTATTGTAGTCTATTGAAACTCGATGCCAAAATTTTCAAATACATATTTGATTTACGCTTGAAATGTCAATTTAATGAAAATTTGGCCATCTCATTCGAGCCATTGAAGAATCGTCTATTGGTGGTCTGCACTGCAATATATGCGTTCGTTTTCTTTATGACAATATGAGCAATCATATCTCCACGTGCTTTGAGTTTCCTCAGTGGGAGGGGGTGGGAGATTATTTTATATCGGTCCTTTGTAGTTCTAGAATGGCAATCCCATTTAAGTAAGCATTTCGTTCGATATGGTATTTTATGATGTAGTATTATTTGTGGAAAGCACGCTTAAAATATATTTTTTTATTTAGTTATAGAATGTGATTACGCAATGTATTTTGCGAATAATTATTACTGCAGTTCATGTTGTAGTTTGATTCGCCATCTTTCTTTTATCGATCCGACAGTTTTTACAGAAATATATGTAACAAACCAAGCGTGATTTGGAAATTTTAAAATCCTTCAGCGGAAGCTCTTGGCGTTTCAAGTAATTTCAGGTCAGCAAACAGAAATGCCGTCTTTCGCTCAGTTGGAAGTAAAAGAAATCTCATTTTAAATGTAACGAAAGATAAACAACAAAACTGATTGAAAATGTAGCCAGAGTTCAGATTTTTTTTATTGAAGAAAAAATTTTCAAAAGAAAGAGAGCAATTAAATATTTAATCATTATTTTATTTTGAACTGAAGAATAGTTTTATTTGATTGTCATATGTCATGCCTTGTAGCTTTTTTTTTTTCATTTATTCCATTAGGACTGAAGAATGTATTTGCTAAAAATTTAGACAATTTCAACCTTCTTTTTCCCCCTCCAATCCCTTGGAGGGAATGTAGGGATTTTAAGAAAGATTTTCACCTTTCTCAGCTTTTGGAAATTTCCATTTTTCCAGGTTTCCAGCTTCTCCTTTTTCTTTCTAAAATTTTCTTTCACGTATTTATTGTGTTCTACCTCCTCCTCCTTTTTTCGCAGAGGTTATATCTAATGTTTGTTTATTGATTTTTTTTCATAATTCTATACTCCAGCTAATTATATTTTACTTGCTTAATTATTTCTAAAACAGAATTAGGATACGAATATTTTACAGTAGCGGTATTTAACCATAACCTTTTCCAAGGACCCGTCTAAATACCTTTGGATGTCGTGGATCCCCAAATCTTAATTTGTCAAATTTTCAGGTTTCCCTCGCCCCTGAAAAACTTGAAAAATCTTGAATTGTCCGGGAATTTTGCATCCCTCCTAAAAGTCAGCGAAAAGCGGGAGTTTTTGATAAAACCTGGAAAAGTCCGGGAAAATCTTTCCCGCTTCTGTTCTAACCAGCTAAATCTCACGCGAACGAGAATATATCTTCCCTGAAACCGAAGTTTAATTCGAAGTTCTGTATGCGATTGATCAGGGAATTTCGTAAAAAAATCAGGGAAAAAACCTGGAAAAGTCAGGGGAAATTTTCCCCGCTTCTGTTCTGACCAGCTAACTGTCATGCGAACGAGAACCTATTTTTCCTAAAACCAAAGTTTAATTCGAAGTTCTGTATGCGATTGGTCAGGGAATTTTGTAAAAAAAAGGGAAAACCTGGAAACGTCAGGGAATTTTTTCCTCCAATGCGAGTGAGAAACCTGAATTTTGAGAGAAGGAAGAAATAAATGAGTACACATTTTTTATTATAGTTAGCTGACTACTTCAAAGTTCAAAATACAATAACGAATTAAACACATAATTAATTCATTTAATGAGAAGATAAGAGCTGTACTACATTGCACTCACATGGCTTTAACAAAACAATACAAAGTTTCACTAGGAGATTTAGGCTTGTAGCCAAGTCGGGACCAGCAGTGGGGGTGCGACCCCACTTGCCCCATGCTTGCGCCCCAGGTGCCCCATCGAGCTATTTATATATATATACAGAACAATCCCCGGGTGTCCTGTAACCCATATGCCCAGTTGGCTACAGGCCCGAGGAGGTTAGATAATAACAGTTATTTTGACACTGGCGTAAGGTTTAAAAACACGACGTTTCGGGAGCCAACTGCTCCCTTTGTCAAGTGAAGGCAGAATGAAGAGTTCGTGAAAGTCCTAAGCTTATATACCCGCATGTTGGGAATCCCCATCTGAAGTCATCTGGTGCGGAGCAGTTCCAGCTGGGGAAACCTTCGCGCCCAATAACGTCAAATGGCTATTTTTAACTCAAGGTTTGGAAAAAATCCTGTAAGGTTCTGGTAGAGGTTTTGAGATGTTAATAGCATGACTCCTTAAGCTGTAAGTCCCACATGATTCCAGAAAGAGTCTACTGTCCACTAACAAGTAATACCCACGTGGTAAGTTCATACCACGTGGGTATAAAAACTCGGAACTTTCCTTTACTTTTTATTCTGCCTTCACTTAACAAAGAGAGCAGTTGGCTTCCGAAACATCGTATTTTTTTCAATCTTACGCCAATGTCGAAATAACTATTGTTACATGGCTTTGTTACACTGGGCTTAACCCTCTGACTGCTTATCCCGCGATTTCCACGGGCAACATGAATGTAACAAAATTTGCTCAATCCCTCGACTTTCGCGGGTATAAAATTTTTCCATCTTTCATCTCTCATTATCTTTGGTTACAAAAATGTGCTACATATTTTAACTCTCAAATGCATGTAGATTTGAAATATGTAATAAAAATATATGCAATTTTTGAAGCGACTTTGATAAAAAAGTTGAGCAGTCAGGGGGTTAATATTTGAAAGTTTAATTTTGAGTTCTGATTCTACGTCCTTCAACCGGCTTCTGTATTTGTTTTTAAGACAGACAAGGTGAGTCAAGTGAAGACTTCTTCAAGCCCTCGTGGACCCCATGAGCTAATATCGTGGACAAACAGGACCCCTCAGACCATAGATTAATGATAGTTATTCTACAGCTTTAGTGCCGTATTTCCCAATAGGCTATAGACTAGGGCGGCAAAATTTTGTGTATTGAGTCTGATATAACAAAATCAATACTATATTATAGACGCCATAACAAAAAAATCGATGCACAAAGGAGTTGTCCGATTGTAATGAAATTTTGTATGAAAAGATAGTTTGACCGAACATGCAAATGATTAAAATTTGGTGTCCAATGAATGAATAGCGGGAACTCCAGCGCATCGGAACTGCGCATTCAGCAGGTGTATATAAGGAGCGATTCTCAATATGTGGTCAAAATTTCTGTTGCATTTTGACTGCGGATATCTTACGTCGACTGTAACAATGCCTCGCCGAAAGATTCGTGCTCATTACGAGCATATGTCAGAGTTTGAAAGAGGTCGTGCTATCGGATTGAAAGAGGCTGGTTGGACGAATCGAAGAATCGCTGGACATGTGGGTCGAAGCGATGCGGCGATTGGACGGTGCTGGCAAGAGTGGGTCAACAACGGCAGATGTCAGCGTCGGGACGGCAGCGGTCGACCTAGGGCCACAACAGAACGGGAAGACAGAGCGATTGTCAGAGCAGCTGTCACAGCACCGGATTCGTCGTTATCAACTATCAAAAGTGTGGACCGCACACATGTGTCCAACATGACCCTCTGCAGACGACTGAGAGAGCGGAATTTACGCTCGCGCCGACCGTTACGCCGCTTACCTCTCACGCCTTTACACCGTCAAGTCCGATTACAGTGGTGCCGGGCTCGATCAACTTGGAACTGCGCTGACTGGGGACGTATAGTCTTTAGTGACGAGTCCCGTTTCCAACTGTGTCCTGACGACAACCGCAGACGTGTCTGGAGACGTCCAGGGCAGCGTGGGGATCCTGCCCTTACTATCGCACGCCACACATGCCCACAACAGGGCGTTATGGTCTGGGGTGCCATCTCCTTTGATAGCCGGACCCCTTTGGTGGTCATTTCTGGCACACTTACAGCACAGCGGTACGTAGACGACATTCTACGACCGGTTGTGTTACCGTTCCTTTTGCGACACCCTGGACTTACGTTTCAACAAGACAATGCCCGGCCGCACACGGCACGTGTTGCTATGAATTGTCTTCAAGCTTGCCCAACACTTCCTTGGCAAGCTAGGTCTCCTGATCTCTCTCCCATAGAGCACATTTGGGACGCTATGGGAAGGCGATTGCAACCATCCCGGAATGTTGACGATTTAGCCCGACAGTTGGAGACAATTTGGCAAGAAATTCCGCAGGACACCATCCGGGATCTTTATCAGTCTATGCCACGCCGGGTGACAGCTTGCATCCAGGCCAGAGGTGGACCAACGCCTTATTGACTTCCTCCCTTTGTAACGGTCAAACTCTGCAATAAATCATTCAATTGTTCTGAAATTTTAATCGTTTCTTTTTCTATGTATGTTCTTCATATCCACCAATTTTTATCGCAATCGGACAATTCCCTCTTGGTGCGTCGATTTTTTTTGTTATAGAGTGTATAATCAGATGTTTTGCCGAGAAGAAAGCTAGACGTCATGCTTTCCATTTAAATACCAGTGTTCGATAGGCTTTTATTTTTTGCTAAAATTAAAATTTATTTCAATAAAATTGAATTTGATTTATTATATACCAAGAAGAGATAATACTTCAATATAAGTTAATATTGTTTAATGTTTATGTTTCAATTTATGTATATTTTTCAACATATTTATTGTCAATACAAAAGTTTTTGGCGAATATATTGAATGTAGCAATTTTTATGTTCCTACCACTGTCTGGGAGGAGTAGCCGGATGATAAGGGGCGGCAAAAAGTAGTCTTGGGCCGGCAAAAATAGCCTAGGGGGCAAAGTGGTAAATCCGCCCATGTATAGCTTTAAGTTTATTACCCTTTATTGTCCGGTCAGTGTATGTTAAATATCATGCAGAGACGGTTGGTTATTCATGAAAACCTAGATTTGGTTTGTTATTGTTTTTGGTTACTCCCCGTGTTTGGCATGCATATAGCAGCACTGATTTTGGGTTATGTGCAATTGTTTTTAGCTTGCCTTCTTTCCCCCTAGTTTTTGCGTATCTTAAACAAATAATTTCAGCTTGTGCAAAGGCGCTTTTGGTTTTTCGCATTCGCTGTCTCACATCTTTCCCTGTTTCTAATTCTCTGTGGACACGCCATTTTTTCTGTTAAGGTATTCGAATTGTTTTTAAAAGTTTTCAAAATTTGAATTCTCCGAGTATTATTAAATATAATTACAGTGCTTTGTACTCAATGATTTAAAATAAAAGCAAATAAAAGTAAAAGATAAATCATGTTTCTTTTGTAACAAAATTTTGCCTGTTCAAATAACAAAACTCTACTGTAATGCATATACAAGAAGTTCACGAATGAGTGTTACGCAGTTTGAGGGGTAGTAGGTAATATCGTAGTAGGCGTAGAGTTATATTGGATCAAGATTTTTGTTAAATAAATTGCAATTTAACATACATGGTAATACATGAACATTCATAATATGTGATAGGGCACCTCCAAATAATTTTGAAAACTTTACGTTGATGTTCATTGTGATTCCAAAGACGTTTACATTTACACTACACAGCACATTTACATTACACTACACGTTTACATTACACAGTTAAAACTCCATTCTGGAAGTGTGTGGTATCCTTTAAGTGCTATTATAGCTGAAGTTTCCATAAATTGGCAAAACTTTATTTCGATCAGGCAGTTATGTCATAAAACCTTTAAATTTTGACATCTCTGGAATGAAGTGTTTTTTTAAAAACTGCGAACGGCTTTGTTATTAAAATAACGAAACCTACCATACCTCAAACGTGGTAACACTTACTCGTAGACATCTTGTATACATTTTTAAAAATTTGAGATTGGACCATAATGACTGTTCTTTGCGTCATAGAATTTAACCAACCAACCGACTAAAATTAGGGATTTTAATCCAGCACACACACACACACACACACACACACACACACATATATATATATATATATACGCACAAATAATAATAAATATATATCGTAGATTCCGCCGCGTCTATTTATTTAATAAACAGACGTATGAATATCCCGCAAAGCTCTATGATGTATATTAATAGACGCCGTGAAAGTCTTCGTGAATGTAATAATAAATATATTAATATTTCCTCTTCATAAGAAAATCGCGATACTTCCGCAAAAAATCAGAATTTTAATTCTCAAAAGATTTTTTTGATCTCTTTGGTAATTCTTTTTTATGAGTCAGATTTCTCTTTCGGTGAGTATATTAAATTTAAAATTTCGAGCACCGCGTCACATAATTTTTTATTTCCATGTCTGAAAATCGGAAGCCAAATTCTTGAAATACGACAAGCTTGTTTTTATTTCTGTAAGAAATTTCTTGTCAAAAGATCTCGTAGGGGTTTTGATAATGAAAGTGAATGTAAAGGGCGATTACTTCCCTTGTGAAACGATTTAAATTTATTTAAGATCCCGACCAATAATAATAATGATAATTACATACACCAGACCAGACATAATCCTAATGGGTAAAACCAATAAAACGACATACATCACAGACATAGCAATACCCAACACAAATAACATTCAGAACACATACACCACAAAAATGACTAAATACCAAGACTTAAGGTAGGAAATTAAAGACATGTGGTACATGGATAAGGTAAACGTTATCCCTCTTGTCTTATCAGCAACAGGTATAATACCAACCACACTCCAAAAGAACTTGGAGACACTTGAAATTGAACCAAACACATATATTGATATGCAAAAAGCAACAATATTAAACACCTGCCGAACAGTCAGAAAATTTTTAAACCTGGCACCAGAATGAAACATACAAAATTATTTTCACACTGAAGGTAGACTTGAGAACTTGGCACCGCCCGTCTTAAGCTTAATCCGCCAAGTGCGAGAACGCACACAAAAAAATAATAATATTGTTGATTTGTCATTGTTACAAATAGCAAACAGCCATGAATTACAAAAAAAAAAAAATTATATGCCATATAAGAAATCAATCACAAACACATGAGTGTAGATGCTCTTGCAAACAAATGACGGGTCTCTAGTAAAAAATAAATTTTAACCTGCTGGAGACCCAACAAATTAAGAAGACACAATAATACTATCAGATAAAAATTTAAATAACCTTCTTTTAAAATAATTTCTTACTATTTATGTCTCTAATATTATCATGAATTTCATTCCAGTATTTGATTGCCTTGTATTCAGTTCCCATCCTGACTAATTCGATCCTAATCCTTGGTAATTTTATTTGATTTTTTTCTTCTCAAATGTACATTACTATTACAATTACCAAGTTCTGAAGATCTTTTAAAAATCCATAGGTACAGATCTGCAGATATAATAAATGATCAACAGATCTGCAGATACAACAAAAGATCTACAGATACAAATCTACATTACCGTGGAAAAATTCCGAGTTTTTACTGCATTCCGATTATAATCGATTTAATCGATAGAATCGATGGGAATTTGTGAAGCACGAGTTTGAATGGTAAATAAGACAAGATTTTAAATGAAAAATTTATTTAAAATTTCTTATCATTTATATTCGAATCGTTTAAAAAGGTGGTTATTCTTTGCAACGTATTAATATTTGCATGTAATCTGTATGTCTAATGCCCTATATGGTTACAAACGCTATCTTTAGGCCTGAGTTCGACTCCTGCTAAGCGTGGTTGTTCGTTAAGTTATTGCAGTTCGGAGATTACGCAAGTCGTTGATCCCGTTCCAGCTGATTTATAGAGCAAACACTCTTGCGACGTAAGTTAAACTATTCAAAAAATAGAATTTTTACGTGCAATGGCTACTTTTTTTGCAACTGAACTCAATAGACGCGGGAAAAAAAAGAAAAAAAAAAAGATTTCTTGAATACTTTTGCTGAGACATATTTTAATTCTAATTTTGAAGGTTTATAAAGCGAAAGTACATCCATTAGGAAAAAATTCTAAGCGAAAAAGAAATGAAAGCCATTTTTTCCGTCCAATTATGAAATTATTTCAAAAGAAAAAGTTCACTTTTTTGGGATTAAAAAACAACGCACAGCAATTATATCTTTTCAGAACAGAAAGCCGAAGCTTAGGGTTCATTTTCTCGATTAATGAGTTAGGTTGAATGGCCCAAAGAGAGTTGAGAGCATCATGATCATATCGAGGAGCAATTTTACCTTTTTCAGGATTTTGAAGATCCAGGCCTTGATGTTAGAGTAACTGCTGAAGGAGATGGTTTCTATTGTAAAAACAGGTCCGAATTTCTTCCGTTTTTCTTTCTCCGATGGATAAAACTGCGGGTAACTCTGTAAAATGAGAGGAGGAGTATTTATATACACTGAATTTCATTGCAGTAGTGCCTATGTGTGCACTTTTGGGGAGAAGAATCATTGCATACTCCAAGGCTGATTTAACATTCTAGTAAATGTACAAGATACTGAAATACTACGAAAAGAATTGATACAGCTTGACAATTATACTCGCGGCAAAGCTAACCTGGAACACTGTTAAGGCTACGGTGACCTATTGATGCCCGGGAAACAAGTATTCTTTGGCAAATTGGCGAAAAATGAGGTAACCCTCAACATTATTAGGTTATTTATCGCCTAATTTGGAATGCAGAAAAACGCAGTCGCCAAAATTCCAGGCGCCAAACTTCCTGCCAAGCAAACGAAGTCCTCTGAGTGGTCAGTTACTTGAATGACATCAGCGCTAGTTATAATGATTCTTTTTCCTAAATTTAATAAATACCCGATTTTAATTACACAAACATTGCCTATGTTTTATGTATTTGAGCATTATTTTAATGTTTTATGTACGAAATATATCTTCTATTAACTCTGTTAACAGACTGTTACTATCTGTAGAGGGCGAAGTATATCGCACTGGCGGAATCATACTGCTGTGGCCTTGTAAGTGTACCTGGTTAGCTTTGCCGTGAGTACAGTAATTTTGAATCGTGACTGTAAAAGTTTTAAACACAAACGCATAGCAGAATCGGGCGAATCAAATTTCTGAACAAGGGCTGGGGTGGAGGGGGGGCTCAAGATCCTTCCCCCCATCTTTCATTGTATTATTTGTCTGAGGGTCATAACCCCCAAAAATATATTTTTTTACTGTAAAAAATTCCAACTTTCATGATAAACGAAAGCTGTTATTCCAAGAACATAGCAAATTTTGTCCTCGACTCCCCCCCCCCAAATGAAAGTCTGTGTCCGGTCCTGCTTGTAATCGGGTAATTAGTATACTAAGCCCCCTGTCCTGGCTGGTTCCACACATCTAAGCAAGCATTCAGCGTTTTTGTGTGGATTACCTTTCTGTGTATATTGCAAACCGGTTATATGTAAAGACCGCATATCTATAGATCATATATATATATATAGATATGTATAGGTATGAGACCGTTAACGTAATTTTTTCAAGATAAAATGTTTTAACCGCTTTGATTTGACAGGAAGTGATAACAAATAGCCCAGGAATATTAGAATTTAGATACCAAATTTTTTACAATAAGCTAAAAATTGGTATACATGTTCAGTAGTATGTTTAGTATAACATGCCGAAACTCCCCTCCTCTCCCTGGCTTGTGTCACGAGATATGGCCTTTCTCCCCCACGCTAGCGCCCTTACTGCGCGGCTTATCACCAATGACGTTGCCAGATAGAGATATGCGACAAGGAAAAAAAAAGTGTTACTAGAAATCCCTCATATATTTCAAAGAAGGGATATTTCTGAGCTTGAATTAGATCAGTCGTCAATAGCGGGATCGTAGCCAGGATTTAATTGTGGGGGGGCGTCAACAATTTTTACTGTATGTATCGATACAATCAGAACATGCAAGGCCCTAACCACGTCCCATCAAAAATTCAGTTTCGGAAGTGGTGGGCGGTCCCTAAGATCCCCTATTTGGTTAAGGGCATGGTCAATACTAAAAAAAAAAATGGAAGTTTTATCAGAAGAACTACAATACAGAGAAGACTCCTCAAGCACTGCTCGGCTGTGGGTTCAATACTTGAAATTGATCAATATTATACATTGCTATCTAACAGGTGAGGCAAATTGAATCTTTTTTCCCTTGTTCATCAAACCTTCTAACAGATACATCCAAGAGAGGACTGGATATCCTCTCAAAGGGCGCAAATCCTTGCCTATTAAAAGGCGCGTGTACTATTGGCCATGAGGGCCGGCTGGCCGGCGGCCCAGTCGGCCCCTGGACACATCTTATTGTCTTGACTGTGGATATCATTTACATGACGTCACTTTGGCGCCACGTCCTGCAACTTACGAAGAGGTTTGTGATTCATATATATAATATGTTGCGCATAATTAAGAAACTTCGTGCACAGTAGTTTTTGACGCTTATAGAGGTGACATTAGTACAAAAACTGAGGAACAAAAGCGTCGAACTGCAGGTAAATCGTGTGCAGACATAAAAGTGGAAATACATTTACCAACTACGACTGGAAGAGACGAATTCTTTTATAACTCGGAAAACAAAGCACAATTAATAGTTTTACTGATGCAAAAGCTATCGGCCATTGAAATAGTCACGCATCAAGCTGAAACTGACGCAGACACGCTTGTCATTGATACAGTATGTAGTTTCTCGTTAACTAAACCTTCTGTAACGATTGTCAGCAAGAACACTTATATTTAATGATACTGGTAGCAAGAACTGAAACGACCTTACACATTTATGTGTTAAAACCTGGGAGCGGAAAAATTCCAAGTAAATTTTATAATATCGCGGAAATAAAAAATAAAATGGGGAATCTAAGTAATGTGCTGCTTTTTGCACACGCGATGTCAGGATCTGACAAAACATCGTCATTCTTCAGGAAAGAAAAAACATTTCAATGTGTAAGACGAAGTACAGAGTTGCAAAAGACGGTTTCCGTACTTAACGATCCTCGAGCTAATCGAGACGACATTGTAAGTGCTGGAGAAAATTTTGTACTGCATCTGTACGATAAAACGAGCCTCAATATTGATTTGGATACGTTGAGGTATTATATAATCAGACAATTGCGCGGCAATCAGTAAAGGATAATTTTCATCTCACTTCTCTACCACCTACTAGAGACGTAGCCCGGCAACAGTTGTATCTTGTCTACTTACAAGTGCAGCATTGGATGGGAAAAATCTTCCACCCTGTGAATGGGATTGGATTAAGCGTGGAGAAACTAATTTCGGTAACAACAGACTTACCCCCTGCTCCTGACCACTTACTACAACTAATCAGCCGCGGTTGTAAGAAGGGATACTGACGCTGGTGTGAGTGTCGGAAAGCAAACTTGACTTGCTCAGCCATTTATCGCCAATGCATTGGTCTAACCCGCAAAAATTCCTTAGAACCTAGATATGATGTTGGGATTACAGCGCCGCCTCCGGCGGCCACCCTTCCCAATGAAACCCTTGCACAATTCCTCCTCCTCCTCCTACATATGCTGATGGAACTTTGTAATATATCTATGCGCTATTAGTATAATTTTACAACTAAAAATATTCTGTAATCTGCCATGTACACCGATTTCAGATTTAAAATAAAACGTTTCAAGCGCCAGTCTAATATGCAGGGTTCCTAAGAAAGTCCGAATGCGGCCAATAAGATTTTTCAAAGGAAGTTAGATATTGGTAAATAAAGTGATTATGCACTATCGGATAAAATAAACAGAAGCGCCCCTGGTGGCGAATTGAGGAAGTTAAAAATTTTATTTCGAAAAATAATAAAGATAAGTAAATATTTTCAATGAGAAATTTGTAGAGCATCCTACAGTTAGTAAGCAAAACATACGGCTTACATGCACTATGTACACGTACTGCCACAAAGTGAGGTGTTCCGAATGTTTCAATACATCGCTTTCAGTTAATGCTTTCTGATAGCTTAAAAGTTGAGTTGAAGTTCTTATAGGAAAGAAATCGTGGTCTGTCTCCTACGCGAACTTAAACTCAACTTTTAAAACACCAGAAAACATTAACTGAAAAGTGATTCATTGAAACTTCCGGAACACTTCATTTTGTGGCAATACTTGTACATACTGCATATGAATCGTATATCTTTTATTACTAACTGACGCTCTACAACTTCCTAATTGAAAATATTTCTCTATCTTTATTATTTTTCGAAATAAAATTTTTAACTTCATCGATTCGCCACCAGGGGCGCTGCTGTTCATCTCATCTGATAGTGCATAGTCATTTTACTATACCAATACCTAACTTTGGTTGCAATATCTGTCTTGGTTCAAAAGTTACTGGCCGCATTCACACTTTCCTAGGAAGCCTGTATATGTATTTAAATATACAGTATATATATGCAGTGTGATCGAAAATTCGCGTAACTCAACATTTAAAAAATAGTAAAAAATCCGAAATAGATATTAATAGTACTACTCTATTTTACTGTGAAAAAGCAATTGTAATTGATCAATTTTTAAAGCTCGACTTGCGTGCAAAAAAGTACATCACATCATTCCTTTGCTTTGCAAAAATTGTACGTCACATAGGTCCTTGTAGCACTACATCGCAGGACGTAAGCGGGGAGTTTTTAGGGATTATTCAATACATAATCCAGAACACATGTACAAAAAATTAGCTTGTTATAACGCATTTTGGAACTTTGTCAAATTTTGACTTAAAAATCCTGGGCTAGAAAGCTAATGCAATTTTTTGGACGCATATGCGGACTCCCACAATATAAATATTCACTTTTCAGGCTTTCTTAACTGTTGCCACTTAGAAACGCAAGAAAAGCAAACTTAAAATAAGTTCAATTTCTAAAATTCTCACCATGCCAAATCGTTTCCCTTTGTTTCACATTTCTCAAATATTGTATAATTATAATTTTATTTTTTATATTTGGCAACAGTACGTGCAATTGTTTTCCGAATTCTAAAATCAAATCAGTCTTCCGTTTACCATCGAAGTGTGCACACGTCATTCTCGGAGGCTCCGCCAAAACGGCGTACTAAATTTCGTTAGCTATGTGTTCCAGTGAATTAATTTATTTATTGGCGTCTATTATTGAATTAACCTAAATATTTAAAATATTAAATAAATATATTTTAACTGGACGAAATCATTGCATTTCACCACAACTTATTTCTTCACATGCATACTCGTAGACACAAGTTGGTGATAGAATTCAGAAAATTTAGGACACACTGTACAGCGCTGATGTTGTTTTTTGTGATTATGGATAGTTTTCCGCCAATGAAGCAGCTTTTGTTACTTATAAATCAGCATTGTAAGATTCCTATTTAATATGAAAACAATGAAGTGGCGGGAAAATCAAACTGTCCATTGATATAAAGCACATATTATTTATAAATGTCATCGTCATCCTAATCATCGTCATCACCATCATATTCAACAATTGTATTTCCATCGTTTGGTGAAGATCTCTCCAATTACTTTCCATACAAGTTTATTGCAAAATTTCTCTACGTTACTCCCCCAACTTCTTTTCTTGCGTCCTCATAGATAGTCATATCTAAAATGCTCACGTTTGAAGGCGGGTGATCGTCCAGGACGACAACAGAATTGCAGTCATGGTCGTAAACCAGTGACCAGAAGTCTGGAACAGTATGTTGCATTGGCCATTCCGTTACAATGAATTCTTTCGACCGTAGGTAACCCTAACGGAGAAAAAGACAGATAGATGTCAATAACAGACAGATAAACTGTGCTTGTAAACGACAATTCATGACAAAAAAACAAAAATGAACACTCATGATTACTAAACAGCAACTAATGATTACGAAACAACAGCCCGCGATTACTAAAAGATAAGAAGGCCGTACAATACTAATTAATGGCGCATATAAAGCTCTAAAATTTCCCTAGATATACGTTAAATCGAGGAGGGGTGTGTCATGCTGTTGAATGGCGGGAGATAATCTTTTTTTTGCTTAAAAATTTCAAGGATAGCTTAAGTTATTCTGATTCATCGCCAGCTATCATTCTACTTCATCATTTTCATTTAGCTATACAGGGTGCCCCAAAAACATTGACCGCAACTCTAGTTCTTTAAATATTGATCTCAGACATACATATTAAATTGAAAAGCGACGTGAAAAAAGGTGCAGAATTTTATGAAATCAATTAAAATGGTAGAGAATTATTTTTCGAAGAAATACAAAATTTAAGTTTTTGTACGGTCCCTGTACACAAAAATGTCCAATGAGTTCAACATACTCCAATAGGTCACTATACCAAATTTCAGCATTCTATTGGAAAAAGAACCAGAGATATGAAGACCCAAAATAATGTGACCTAGCAGAATGAATTTATCATTCTTCTCGGCATGTACCTATTGCTCCCTTCAAAAAGTGTTGTAAGTCAGTTATTTTGGACTTTGATATCTCTGGTTCTTTTTCCACTAGAATGCTGAAATTTTGTATATTGAACTATTGGAGTATGGGGCACATTTTACTCATTGGAAATTTTTGTGTACAGGAAACTTATAAAAATTTAAATTTTATATTTTTTCGAAAAATAAAATATTTATTATATGCATGTATATATATTATATTATCATATGCATATTCGATATAGTTTAATATGTATAGCCCAACATGTCGAATATGCATATTCGACATATTTGAACATACATGAGCACATGCAGTGGTGGATTACCCGAAGTAGGGAATGCGGCCGCACAGGGTCTTCGCAACCGTGGGAGGGCTCCAAATGCTTGGAATATGTCATTCTCAAATAATCCATCCTCCAAAAAAAAAAAAAGGGTATTTGTAGAAATTTGCATTTGAAAATAAAATATATTATAGTCATTTTTCAGCACGTTTCCTCCATGCTAATGCGTAACAATGCCAAAGAATATCCATGTAACTACGTTCTTTGGTACGAAATAAAGCAAATACTACAATGCAATAAATTTGCAGATTACATAATTTGTGCTTCCCATTTACTACATCTTACAGGGAGATTAGCCGCTCATTCATGCAGAGTAGATGCAGATTTTTTTAGATTAGTGCAGCTTTTATATGGTTTTTTCTCTTTGTTTCCACACATCGATCGGAAAAATTGACAAATTCCTTGTCATTAAATGAATATGGAAGGAAGTTAACCGTGAAAAAAAATTATGCGAAACTAGGTAATGCTGTTATATTTAATTTATGATTCGATTCTAGAATGTTTGTTTAAAATCTCAACTGACACCTAACTTAAGAAAGAAACGAAACATGTATACAGGCTGTACAAAGAACTTTGTGTACCAAAAAACCGGTTCATATGAATCATGTGGAATGTGATTTTTGAACGTTTCAGTGCAACAACACAACACTTACAATAGGTCTCAATGTAACTGAGCTGTGCAATTGATCATTTTTAATCACTACGTAAGTTTATGTTAAATCTAAGAGAACAATTCAATGAGATAGAAGGCAAGGCGCTCAATGCATCTTTGTATAAATTGTATCTGACTGAAAGCAAAAGAAAAAAGATCTGCAAGATTTTCCCAAATGAAACGAAGAGCACTGATGAAGAAGACACAGAGTTGCTATTACAAGGCAGCACCCGCTTCAGATTTGGGACGTTCAACTTTATAACTGATTTGTGAACAGCAGCCATACAGATGCGAACTTCCCAATACATCGTTCTCAAGAAGAAGTTTGGCTTCCTAACGAAAAAGTGCAGATTTGAATGATATCAGAAATAGTGCAAAGAAAATTTTGTGTCATTATAACTATGGCTGTCCCCAAAGGGTACGCGCTGTGTGCGCCGCTTACTCTCAAGAAAATTTGAAATATGCCGAGTACGCGCCGCAACTCTCAAGGTCTCACGGAAATTTTTGTATTTGCTGGTTTTTGGGGCAACTTTCAACAAAGTTCGGCTTTTTTCTTTTTTTTTCTAGTCATTTACAAACTTGAATGGAAACAAATGAGGAAAACCATCTGAACCCCCCCCACCCCCCACCAAGCTTCAAAACGATATCCTGCGTATAACCAGGAGAGGAATAAAAAACTGATGAAAAGGACAACCTGGCGCATGTTGCCAGATCCCGGGGCAAGTTAAGTATTGCGCCCACTAAAACCCATTAGCACTCCCTTTCAACTGTCCAGTATTGAAATTTTGTGCTCAGTGCTTTCGCTCCGGTGGCACCATCTCACGCAATGATACTGGTGGCAACTGTCACCTTGGGCTTTTATAGACGACCAGTCAGCGCGGCGCCGTGACGTCACCAAGTCCAGTAACCCCGCAATTACAATACTCTTTAATTAAGACAGCACAGCATACTCTCAATAATTTTCTTCAGGACATCTCCAACTGTAATGAGGATATCGACGATACTTTTCCAGAAGAATTCATGTAATTCGTACATTTGATAAAAGAGAAAATAGATAACCCTACTGTTGCAAATTTATATCAGCTACTAAAAAACAATGACCCTGTTTCTAAATTCCCGAATGTGGACATTGCATTTAAGAAATGCCAAGCACTTCACAAGTGTCAAATGCAAACGGGAAATATCGTTTTCTAGAGTGGAACATATTAAGAACGAAACACGCTCAAAAATGGCAGACAAAAAGTTAAATTTATATTCTTTTCTTTCTACTGAAAGCGATTTGACGAGACAGTTAAGTTTCAATGACATAATAGAGGAGTTCGCGGTTTCAAAATTTCGAAGTTTTTATTTGAAAATAATGTACTTGTGAATACGGTCCCATTCTGTATAGAAGAATTATATTAATTGCACACAAATAAAAATATATAATTCTTCTTATAAACTCCTTTTCACATATAAGTAGAAGTTATGGCATCCATACAGCGGAAAGCCATGCCGGGACGTAGAACCGCGCACAAGCCCCGGTTTTCACCCTATCGCTTAAAACATGTGGCTGTGCATCTGGCTTTGCTTCTTTTGCTGGTTTCGGCCATACATGAGTTACAAGCGTAACTCCTGTATGGCCAAGACCATAGACTTAAAAGTGCATAACTATGGCCAGAAACTTAAAAGTGCATAAAGATGATGTGAACAAAGTTTGTGGATGAATCCAATAGTTTCGGACATGTTCTATTGGTTTGTACATCTGAAGCAAGAGCATTTGCGTCATCATTGTAAATATTCATCCTTTGCCATGTTCAACGACTTGCTGACAACGAAAATAAAAGTACTTACCTGACTATGTATCTCGATTTCCTACGTTATAATTTCTTGGAGTCAGATGCACACAGTTCGCAGCGGCGGTGGGAGTTGTAATTTGGTAGTCGTAGTACCACAGTCCATCACTTTAAGCCAATACTACTTACCAGCTTAAGCTGCATAATTACTCTCACCAAATCGGTGACAAAGTACGAAGTCTTCCTCCTGCACGTGAGTGTTTCAGCTATTTACGTTGACGTATTTCCGGGCTATTCTGTGGTGCTCTCGTTTAAAAATATACGGCTGGGAAGGGAGAGAGAGGGGCCTCAAAATCTAGAACTCGAATAGGGTCACAAAATTCCTTAATCCGACAGTGAGCACATGCATGTTCGAATATGTGGAAGCAATTAGCTTCGTACTTTTTTGACGAGTTAAAAAAAAAAAATAAATAAATAAAAGAGAAAAGCAGAGGATATATATAATTTTGCCATTTACGTATGTGATTTCGGTTGTTTACTTTTGTGGTTAGAGGGCATAAACATGGAATTAAACGTAAACAATTAAAATTGTGTACATAAATGGCAAAATTATATATTTGTATGTTCTCCGCTTTCTTTTTTATAATACATCAAAATATCTCATTTAAAAGACCATCTCTATGGGAGACCACTTTTTAAGGAACCTAGGGTGGTCACCTTATAGATACTTTAGCCATAACTCTGATTGCAATATATGTATTATGACAGAAATGCATTCATCCGCGAATTTTATTCTGAATGTTGTACAACTTAAATATCTAAGTATTTTTTTTTGTCTCTCTAAAGCTTTATGATTCGATAGAACTCATAAATAGTGTTTAAACAGTGATGCCAAATTGACGAAACAATGGGGGTGCGCGAATGGCAGACTCGAGATGCGCAATTAAGTGAGTCAATTAGGGATAGGAAAACATAAACATCAACAGTTAATATATTGCCTTTCTCACCCTTTTAACTATATTTTGCAGTTTCTCAATTATTGTTCATTAATTTTGGGAGGGCTTAGCCTGCCCAAGGGCAGACACAGGGGGTAGTCACAGGGGTCATGACCCCCAAAATATATTTTTTCACTGTAAAAAATTCCAACTTTCATGATAAATGAAGGGTGTTATTCCAAGACCATGGCAAATTCTGTCCTTGACCCCCCAAAATGAAAGCCTGTGTCCGCCCCAAGCCAGCCCAATATTTTTTGAGGACCGAAAACACCTCCCCCCTAGATTATAGTTGGTAACCCTGTTGTAAAACAACTTAATAATATAATTAATTCTGTACTCACATCCACAAAAACAGCATTTATATAATCCGTGCTGTCGTTGTTTTGAAATGAAGACAGGTAGGGTCTGAAATTATCAGCTGCAAATAAAACATACAAATAAAAAAAGGTTCCATTATTTTATTTTTATTACAAACACGATAAATGTTTTCATACAAAAATTCCATTAATGTAGCAATTTTTATAGTTTAAGCTTAGTATAAATACAATTTTAGTAAAACAATTATTAGCATAGTAAATGTCCAATTGATGCGTTAATGTAAAAATTATTATAGATTAATCTAAAATTAGCACATTAATAATTCAATTCGTATAGAAAAATGTCCAATTGATGCATTGATACTGAAATTATTGTAGACAAGCATCCAATTATTTTATGATTTCAAAGATAGATATCAGCTATAATTAAATTGTGACAATGCCCTTACGTGGAACAGTTGAAATGGTCCTATTTTTGTCTCTGTTCTCAAGACGATGGCCACCAGCTCGATCACCAATTGTAAATTTTGATGACATGTTACAAATTTTCTGGAAAAAGCAGAAGAAACACTTCAGTTTCAGTAGCTTTACAATCGAATTAAAGAGAATATTTTACGATATTTATTAATAAATAAATAAATGATCTGCATTTAACAAATGTTTACGTCATTTGTGAAGAAATTGCATGATGGTGGATAAAACTGTTATGAAATGATCACAGATAAATTATATAATAAAGTTACGTTTATAACTTTCTGAAAAATGGCGAGAGTTTTGTTGAATAATCGATAGAGCATTTTTAATTGAAACTTTGTGATACCTTAAAAAGTAATTTATGTGTCCAAAAGATAACACTTATTTCGAAATATGTAGTGTGAAAAGGAGAATTCAAATTGGTTATTTTTCGTTTTTGTTATGTTAGAATTAGTTTTAAAATATTTATAGTTAATTAACTAACTAATTAATTAACTAATTAATTAAAATCGAGAAGTTCGTATTCATAAATCAATATGGATCTTTAGTAAAGTAGTTCAAATGGGATAATAATATACAGGGTGTCCCAGATCTACCGTACAATCTCTCCATAGAAGTATTCCTTGAAGAATTCTAAGCAAAAAACTGAGAAATCAATATTTTCCGAGTTATTGAGGTTTGAAGATTAACTAATGAGAACAAAATTTGACCACTCTTTTCTTGACGAAAGCCATTTACGAAGAAAGTCTTTCAATAGTAAAACATTTTTTATATATAACGCTACTTCCAACTAACAAAATTTGGACGAAATTTTAACTAAGGAGGGGGGAGGGGACAAACCAAAATACGTATCACAGTGAAATTATTATTAGAAAATAAGCGGTTTTATTCATATAAGCACATGTTGACTTAGTTTTCTGCTGTACGTTTTTTTGTTTATGCGTAGTTTCGAGTTGGTCTCTTGAAGGACGCCTAAATGGTGCCCAATTGCATTTAGGGGTGATCATGTTCCGGGATTTCCGTAAATTTGGGTATTTCAACTTGCCTCTTCCGGGATTTCTTTTTAAAAATTACAAAATTTTCGTTTTTTTTCCTATAATTTTTTATATTCCTTTGAAAATCAGTATCTTTATCAAAAATATTATGTAACATTTCAGAGAATTTTCAGGTGTGTTCAGGGAATCTAGTTTGGACTTAAAATCTCCCCTGCTGTATTATAAAACTGCACGTTCTTTGCGATGTCCAACGAAGAATTTACGTATAGGACAAGTAGGTCCGGTCCTAGGGGCCCCCACTATTTTTGATTCCCGAAGAGCTCAGGTGTTTCAGCCGAAGCATTATTATAACCTTGTTTATTTATAATTGTCCCAAAAAATTTCCATAATCGATAAATTCAAATATTCAAATAATGAACTTCAAAGAAAAATTGACTGAATATTTCAAAGGCCACATTTTTTGGGCCCCATTTCCTATCCTTCCTGTCAAAGGGCCCCAAAAAACAGTAATCCAGCACTGGTGACATCGCCACCCTATCTTTATGTTTATCCTTTTGTAACAAAGCAATGGATTAAAATGACAATGCGAAAATGGATGAGAGTGGTACGATAAAATGTTCAAGACAACGTAAAGCGGGTAAAGTACTTTTATTAAAAACATGAACCAGGCTTTCTGCTGTTCAATGGAACAGCCATCATCAGATACACTATATTCTGCATCTGATGATGGCTGTTTCATTGAACAGCAGAAAGTCTGGTTCATGTTTTTAATAAAAGTATTTTATCCACTTTACGTTGTCTTGCACAGTTTTTCGTATTACTTCATCAAGCAGTGGTATTCTCTATTTTCTTCTCTGGATGAGAGTTTTTGGAAGATATTAATGAGAGAGAGAGAGAGAGCCCATACATCGTATTCCCTTTGATATTCGTTCTGTCTTGTTAGTGGGCTCTTAACAGACTTTTGCTTCAACCTCTGTGATATCTCTGAGACTGGAAAAAAAGTTTGACCACTAATGAGTGCTTCCTCGAGACATTCATATATAAAACGATACTGGTTCTGCAAAAGAAAAAAACAACCAACCACCACATTATGTAAATATATCTTAATAAGATCTAATGCACCAATGATGTTAATTGATTTAAATTAATAAGTAATTAGAGACTGAACGAAGAGTTAGAATTTACCACGTCTTCGATGACTCCCTTGCGACTCGCTCTAAGGTTGCTGGAATAACCAAACACATCCAATAAACCATCTTCTTCGGCCAATTCTAAATTGGAGTCGATGCAAATGTAGGCGCCCGTTCTCCCGCAGCCATCACTAGAACAAAGAAAATAATTTTATTTTTACGACAATTGTCGCAACAGTTCGTAAAAGAAGACGATGGTGCGGGGTAACATGATAAGGGAAATCGTATTAAAATGACAGAATAAATTATTACAAGATTCGAAGACTGCATATTATTTCGTGAAAAATGTTTTATTATTGCGACCGTTTTGTTGAACCGTGTTTATATAATTATTATTTATTTATTAATTAACTCTTATTTAAATGGTAAAAAAGTTTGATCAAGCATCGTACCAAGCTTATATTTACGACAATTGTCGTGCATTCAATCGATAAGTATTGACTTTACGATAATAATTTTTATATAATAAACAATCGCATCTAGGAATGCGTAATAATTATCGAATTATTCTAATAAATAATACTGAAGGATACTTAGTGTATTTTTGTAGTTATCAGTGGATATTCCTAACATCTATGATTATATTACACTAGTATTACATTACACTAGTATTACATTACACTAGTATTACATTACACTAGTATTACATTACACTAGTGGGCAAGAGTGGCCGCCGAAGGCGGCACTGTAATCCCAGACTGGACCCTTAGACGGCGCAACCAACCACTAAGGCGGGTTGGGGGAAATGTGTTCGAAAGTCGACCATATACAGCACACAAAGATGCGCTTTTGCATAGGTGTCGTGATTGAATGTAAACCGAAGCCAGCTGCTAGTACGGCCGCCACGGAGAACAAGCACTGCCGTTGGACCGGAAACAAACCTCAGAAGCTGGCCACTGCTCTTACAGGGACCAGCCAACCCCAGAAAGGGAGGTGTGAGACACCGCCAGGAAAGCGGCGCAGAGATTGGAGGATCTATAGAAATCCAAGAAGTTGGACAGACCTGGTGGGATCGAAGACAAGACACATACCCCAGAGATGGCCGTCAACCCTCCAGGAACCGGACAAGCACATAAAGGAAGGTGCGAAGCGCCGCCAGGAGAGCGGCTCAAAGATGGGTGGATCCAGAGGGATCCAAGAGGTCGGACGTGGTCCAGACGGCGCCGGGCGAAAATAAGCTCGGCCCTAGGCCTTAAGGTGGAGGTATGCCGGGCATCGCAGTAGAATGTGTTCCAGAGTTTCGTCAGCAACTTCCTGACACTGGAGACGTATGGGTGACGGCTGTCGCCTAATAAGACATAAAAATTGGTTGGTGAATATACAGCTAAGCCTGAAACGATGCAGTCTGGTCTGTGCCTCCTCCCCTTCTTGGGAAACTATCGGGGAGAAAGAATTAATTTTTTCACACCTCGAAAAATGATCGATGTGATGGTATTCAGGTATAAACATGGCTGGATATAAACCAATAAAAATGAATCAACAACGTTGAAAGTCCGGTAACTATACTGATTTACCCAAATGTTGAAATAAAATATTTTTCGTTCAGGGGAAGGATTACCGAAAACTGCTTTAGTAAATGCTTGTCTATCTTCATATATTAACAATCCCAGTTCAGTTGGAAGTCCTATTATGTGCTGTGGCCATAATTTATTTCTTATATTGGGTTCATTATTATTATCATGGTCACATTGTGTAGGAATAAGAGACTTTCCCTAAAAATAATTCAGTTTTAAGGTGAGTTGTGGTGGATGTTTGGGTGCAGGACAGACGGCTTACTCTATTCATAGGCGTAGGCAGGAAGTTCACGAGGGAGAGATTATAAGCCTTATAGGGAGGGGTTACAGAGCTACAACTCATATATTCCTATGTTAAATATACAAAATTTCATTGCGATGGGGGTTACAACTCCAAAACCTCCTCTTGGCTACGCACATGACTCTATTAAAGCAGCAAATGCTATGATTATGTAATGAAACGTCCTTGTGTGATTGAAGAGAGTAAAGTTGATTACACTAATCTGCACATTTTCACTTTTTTTTACTGTTGTTTTGAAATAAAGAGGTGTATCAGAAAGGATTTTTATCCGCAGGTTATGAAAATGACCTTAAAAAATCCATATAATATCAGGTTTTTTCACAAATCACGAAAATGTGAAAATGTAAAAAATTATAACTTTTAAATGACATCGATACATCACAAAGTTTGTAACGTATATAAATGTTCTCTGGTGGCACGGAATGCACGTGTAACGAATAGATGCACACAGATACATCGCAGATTAACGGAAATGAGTCATACCTAGGCATGAGAGCGAGACCCCCCCCAAAAAAAAAAACCAATGCTGGATATTTTTTCAATTTTATACACCAAATTTGAAGAGAGAAAAAATAGGGAAATCTCACTAGCTCCATTTCCTGGATTAGTGTGCAGTTTTAAATTATACATAATATTGTAGACTTTTTTGAAAAATCGGGTCAACCCGAATCCAACCCGCAAGAGTCAAATCCCGACCTGAAACCATCAAAGTCAACACGAACGAACCCGACCTGCAGCGAAAAAAATAAGTGACCGAATGCAGGATGTAGTGCCGTGATGAAGCAAACGGAAATCTAATTTCATTTAATATAGTAAATGGCATTCATCTTTTTTCCCTATATCCAGATATATGCATTAATCCACTTATGTAGAAATTATTTATGAAAGTAAATTTTTAAAAACATTCCTGAGAAAATATTTCCCAAACAGTGATTTTTCATTGTAAAAAAGACGAAAAAAAAATTTTTTTTTAAACATAAAAATGATAGCTGCTCTGAAATAAATAAATAAATAAATAAAGAGAAATCACAAACGTTGAGAGAGACGTACGGCAACCTTAAATTTCTGCTGGAACATGCCAATTATGTGAGGCAGACGTATGCCAATAGAAGCGCCATGAATGGTTTTTGTGTGGGAATTTCAAGGTAATCGGAATTTTGCTAGGCCAGCAAGTAGGCTACACAAAATTTCCGTGCCTTTTGTGTAAACGGGACTCCAGAGTAAGGAAGGAACAATGGGTTCGGAAGCAATGGTCGGTCAGAAGTACCTTCACATATGGCGAAAAAACATTGTTTCAATTCCATTGGCTAATCCTTCGAAAATGCTTTTGCCAACGTTACACATTAAACTAGGTTTAATGAAGCAATTCATGGCAGCTTTAAGCATGGACAGCAAATGCTTTCAATACCTTGATTTTAAGTTTCAACCGACTGCATCGGAAAAAATCAAAGCTGGCATTTTTATAGGCCCACAAATACGAAATTAATGGCGGATACTATATTCGAGAAAACTATGGGCAAGTGCGAATTGTGAGCATGAACTGAATTCAGGAATTTTGTGCACAACTTTTTGGGATACACGAAGGCTGTAAATTACATCACTTTAGTAGATGAGGTGTTGGAATCCTACAAACAGCTAGGTTGCAAGATCAGGTTCGGAGTTCATTTTCTTCATGCTCATCTAAATTACTTTCTTGACAATCTTGATCATTTTACGGAATAACTTGAAGAGCGCTTCTACAAGGATATTAAAGTGATGGAAAAGAGATAGCAAGGTCAGTGGACTGTCATATGATGATCGACTATTGTTAAATGCTGAAAAGAGACTATAATGTAGAACACAGAAGAAAATAAAAAAAGGTGAAGTTTCAAGAGGAGCACAGTGGTGAATGTTTGGTATGTTTGTATTGAAATATGTATTTGTGTTTCTCTATTCGTTACACACGCTTACTTTTCTGCCAGAGAACATTTTCACACGTTACAAACGTTGTGATGTATCAATGTCATTAAAAATTTACCTTTTTTTTTTACATTTTTGTTATTTTTGAAAAAAGCTGACATGGTACGGATTTTTAAGGTCATTTTCGTAACGTCCAAAAACAAAAACAAAAACGAAAAAACTGTTCCGACAGACATCGCCATTTCGAAACAACGAAACCTTGCATATTAGTGTATTCTCCAATTGAGATGCTTACATACAGATCACTGGGAGATAGCAAGTTATCTCTGAAATAGAAAGTTTTTATTTTTTTTTATATGGGAGTAATGCAGTGCATGTGTAAAAAGTATACATTACATCACTATGTAACGCATGCATCAGACACTTGCGTAACGTATACATTACAGAATTATGTAACCATTGGTGTAGCAATTCAAAAATTATGTGAAAGGGTCCAAGTGGCTTTAAAATTGACCATGTAATGCGGTGCTAAAGAGAAGAATGCGTCTTAATAACCAATGGGGGAGATTAAGTTCTTTTATTCCCCCTTTCTTACGCTAGTGTAATATATTCATTACACAGCTATGTAATGTATGCATATTATATAACTACTCAACGTACGTATTATTTTATAACGTGTTTTACTATGTAACGTGTATTGTTACACAACGTGTATTACTACGTAACGGGTATAGCTGTGTAAAGTGTATTACAATGTAAGGTTGGCGCAGTATAGCCCAGATGCTCTTGCGCCATAAAACACCTAAACAAACAAACAATGTAACGTGTATTACTACGTAATGCGCATTATATCACTATGTAATATATGCATTAAACCACCATGTAACATACGTTATTGTGAATGTGCTACAGACTGTTTTTAATATTTGAATCCTGAATGTGTGATATCACTATTATGTCTAACAATTAGTACTTTCGAAACGACAAGTGTAATTCTTGTAGAATATCAGCAAAATTTTGAATTTAATATTTTCGAAGGAATATTTGTAAGGATTGTCGGGAGTTAATGCAATTCTTAAGACAAGATAATAAAATATGAATTCTTAAGACAAGATAATAAAATAAGAATTCTTAAGACAAGATAATAAAATAAGAATTCTTAAGACAAGGTAATAAAATAAGAATTCTTAAGACAAGATAATAAAATAAGAATTCTTAAGACAAGATAATAAAATAAGAATTCTTAAGACAGGATAATAAAATAAAAATTCTTAAGACAAGACGCCGTAAGGCAATTCTTAAGACAAGACGCCGTAAGGCAATTCTTAAGACAAATGTATCAATTTTAATAAAGTATCAATTTTAATAAATGTAACAATTTTTGCAGAATATTAGCAAAATTTTGAATTTAATATTTTCGAAGGAACATTTTTAATGAGTATCGGAAGTTAAGAACTGAAATTACGGGAAGAAAATTAGGAAGCATTTAGACATAATAAAATCCGAGTTTTTTGTGTCAGTTTCTTTCACCCTTCGAACAATAAAATAAGTAACATATAAACGTTAATTTAGAATGAATTACTTTTATAATTAATGAATTAAGACCACATTCATACCTTTAATTTTATTAGTTTAAAGATTTGAAGAACATCTTATTGTTAACTTCGTAGACAAATTCGAGACATGATGTTTATCATGATTAAAATGCGAATTATCAAATGATATAAATTATTAATGGCTACGTCCACAGAATTTAATTTTATATCTTTGCAATTTCGTGCGAAATGCCCCATATGTACTTTCAGTACCGTAGCTAGGGGCGGTCGCACCTTGCGCCATAATCCTGGGTTGCAATTAGCCTTTAAAACACAATGACAGACGCAACAATTACGGCAATGACAATCACTCGCCCTGGGCGGCAAAATACCTAGCTACGCCACTGTATTTGATTGATTGTTTGGCTTTTTTATGGCGCAAGAGCATCTGGGCTATACTGCGCCAAGCCACTGTGTACTTTAAAAAATATAGGAATTATTTTCTTTTGTTAAAATCTTTTCTGAGGGGAATGTTTTATCATCAAATTTGATTCGCGCTCGGATTTTAAATGTGGCTGCAAACTATGGTTTTTGTGAATTAATTCGTATAGAGTTAAACTTGTGTAATTGAATTTTGGATTAAATTAGTAAGTAAACAGATGAGCAATTAAGCGACAAATAATTGGCTCCAGGCTTTTACGTTTTTCTATACACTTTGCTTTTGATTGCATTTTTCAAACAACTCCGAAATATCTTTCTTTTATTACACATTGTCGTCCTTTTTTTTTTGCGTTTGTTTTCGAATGGAGTAAACATTTTACATGAAATAAAACTATAATGGAATACGGTACTTGGAGAAATAAGTACAACAAGTGGAGGGATGGATGTAAATTTACTGGCGTTTTTATTAAAGAACTTTTATAGAAAACACATTAGCCTTCAAGCAGAGATTTCTTTAGAAAGTACTTATAATCGATCTATGTTCAGTGTACATTTAATCATCGATATATATATGTTAAGTGTACATTTAATCATCGATATATATATGTTAAGTGTACATTTAATCATCGATATATGTTGTGTACATTTTATCATCGATATATCTTCAGTATACATTTAATCATCTATATATGTTCAGTGTACATTTAATCATCGATATATGTTCGGTGTGCATTTAATCATCGATATGTGTTCAGTATACATTTAATCATGGATATATGTTCAGTGTAGATTTAATGATCGATATATGTTCCGTGTACATTTATTCATCGATATGTGTTCACTGTGCATTTAATTATCGACATATATATCATATATACATATTCAATTATAGTCATACATTTATACATATTCAATTATAATCATACATATATACATATTCAATTATAGTCATACATATATACATATTCAATTATAGTCATACATTTATACATATTCAATTATAATCATACATATATACATATTCAATTATAGTCATACATATATACATATTCAATTATAGTCATACATGCCGTTCGTTCACGAAAAGAAGTCCGATGGAATAGTTAGAAATAACGGGAGGTGACGTCATAAACGGCCTATCCCATTACAGCAGAGGAGGACTCCAATTTCAGAACTTGATTTTGGCGCCGACAAACGTTCACCAAAAGCCAGTTCTGAAATTGTAGTCCTCCTCTGTTGTAATGAACTAGCCCGTTTGTGACGTCATCTCCAGTTATTTCTAACTGTTCTATTGAACTTCTTTTCGTGAACGAACAGTAGTCTACATACATAGCCAAATTCGGTTATAACCAGGGTTGACTTTCTGCCGGAAAAACTTGTTATAACCGG
>QLNU02003225.1:65449819-65470440 GCA_006491805.2 Dysdera silvatica | reverse complement strand
TGCACTGAAGGCAGAGTGGCTATTAGACTCAATAAAATCAATACTTAAAGGCGATAATGTTGAGATCTTATTGGTGAGAATTGATTGGAAATGTATTTTTCTTACTTTTAGGTTTCTAAGACGCATCCGTTTTTTTTTTCAGTGTGTCGATTCATTTAGTAGAGACCCTTCGCACTGACGAAAAGACATTTTCTTCGTTGATGACCATGAAATCGTTACATATTGAATATTCTGTTCCCTTATTTTAGTATACATCAAGTGATTCTCAGCTAATACGCATTTTCTTTTACTGGCTAATAATTCGATTTTCCACAACATACCTTTTTTTGTATATTAAAAAAAAAAGTCAAGTTTCCAAGTCCGGTGCCGAACTAAGGACCTAATGCATTGATGAAAATCCGCTTTCCTCGTTAATGACCACCAAACTGCTATCTACTAAAGATATTTTGCCCTCGTTTCAATATTCCTCATTTTTTTAATGGCGAATGGTCTCATGCGTTTTCACGGAAAAATTAGCACCAGCTCTATAAAAAATAGGTGTGCCTAATTCCAGTATCAAACTTTGGTCCCTATTTAGTGCCGGAAATCCAGTTTTACAGAAATTGACAGCAGAGATGTAGCCAGGGGGCGGTTTTTGGGGTTGTAACTCCATCGCAATGAAATTTTGTATATTTAACATAGGAATATATGAGCTGTAGCTCTGTAACCCATCCCATTAAGCCCATAACCTTCCCCAGGACTTGTATACGCTTACTGGATTAATAGACAGGGCCGGATTATCACACAGACATCAGTGGCGTATTTTTGTCATTTATTTGAGAAATTTCGCAACAGTTTCCTCGAATATTAGAATTTTTGTATATACGTTGCATGCAAATATTAAATGTTACCTGTTTTATTTGCAAAGTTTAAAATTTAAATTCCAGAACGGATTTAACGATCGATTGGTTATAGTGAGCCTTTTCCGTTAGTTCCTTGTATACGGGTCCTACTGTAATTACTACAATGGGCCCGAAAAAAAATATCCAGGGCACCATGAAGCTTTAATCCGGCCCTGTTGACAGGGTCGTACCTAGGTTGTCACAAGCGAAGCAGTTGCCTCAGTTTAAAAGCTTAAAGGGGGCATCAAATAGCATTGTGGTCCTTCATCAGGGATCGATCGGAGTGAACCCCTGGTAGCATTTCATATCTACCAGGGCTCTACCAGGAGTGAACCCCTGGTGGACACGAAATGCTACCATGTCAAGCTACCCTTGCTTGTTAACGGCAACGCCTCTAAACGGCAGGAAATAGTGCAGAAGGTGAAAATGAAGAAAAACATGGGAAAAGCATTAATGTGAATAATTTCATAGAGTTTTCCACGCGTTGCTGAAGCTAGGGGTCGATTTATGATCATTAACACTAGCAGTTCGCTCCAATTTGGTTTCTGACGAAAGACAGTGGCGCTATCTGAAATGCGTCGAAACGCTCAACCGAATATACAGAACTTCGCTAATTAACTTTGTAAATAATAGTTAACTCTATATTTACTAACCCAGCTTAGTATTTAAGTTGGTTTTCCAGTATGATTAGTCGCTTTGATTTATCCATGCCAGTTTGTTGATTTTAACACAATTTGCACACCTATCAAAGGCGATGCCAAAAAGTGAGGAATAAAATTAAAGAAAATGAAAGAGGCAAAATGGTTACTTTTCTCACTTTTGGAAAAGGAAAGGATAAAAACACCAGCCACTGTAATTTTCCTATTTTACAGAGCCTGTAAAGCGAAACAAATTTTTGATAGAACAATTTTATTCTTCCATTTTCCGGAATTTTCTCCTTTTTTTTTTCACCGGAAAAAGTGTCAAAATGCATGATCAGTTCCGTAATACGTTTAAACCCCTGAGAAATATTTTTCGACGTTTTTGACACATTGAACTTTCCTCGTATAATAACAAGAGCCCCGGAGACAGGCCTGGCTACAATGCAAAGCATTTTTTTTACCGAGTATTTAATTTTCCGATTTAATGATATTATCTTTAAATTTCTTATATAGAGAATATATACATATACGGTATCTGAGAGGGATAAGAAGTTTGTACTCATCGTTGGCATAACTAGGGACAGGTATATGAGTGTGGGGCTAAGCCTCTCCCCCCTTAGAAAAAATTACCGATGAATGCCCCGTGTGGGGCAGTAATTTTGGGGTTTATAACCCCCATCGATCTCAAGGCTCACTACAGCACTGATAGACATAATAAAAAAAACGTAGGGGTATATCTCTGTGAATTTCCAATGGAATAGGAGGAATTTAGCAGACTTTTTTAATGACACGGTTATATTTATATATATTTTGATAGAGTGCAAGAATTTGCAATAGGTTGCAATTATTTCTGTCACCTCTGTCGCAAAGCTATTATTTATGATAGACGTCAATGAGCATGAGAAAGAGAGAGAGAAAGGGAGAGAGAGTTATTGGTAGTAACATATCATATCAAAAGGGTGATATTTAGTGACTTTGAGAAAAGATTTTTTATGATTTTATAACCCAGGTCTTGTTGATAAAAACACATATTTGATGCATTTAAAAGAACTGGATTTTTGCATGGAGACAATGATTGTGTGTGTGAAAGGTTAGAATCAAAGATTGAACTACTTATGCTATTATTTTCGATGCAATATTTGGTTTTAAACACCAATATATAAATATATAATCCTATTATTATGGAATCCATCCCGTTTCACGAAAGTACGCAGGAACTTTGAGATACACTGTAAAATAAAAGGCACTGAAAAAAACCTCCTTTAAATTAAAGAATTGAAAATTATAGCTCCCTTCACTTTAACAAGAACCGAATAGTATATACAGCTACAAATCAATTTAGTACTGTCCTACTTTATGCTTAATATAGAATTAGAAAAAGGCACTTAAATAATAAAAACCTTACTTCGTTTTTAACAATTGTTTAATTTATTATTTTGTTTTTTTGCACTAAAATTGTAGAAGTATGGTGATGAAAAAAGTTTGTTTTCCCTTTTAACTATTGTACTGAAAAATGTGCATTTCCTACTTAAATGTTTACGAATTTATAGGGAAGGAATTCGGCTTGAAATCGATCAATTTTGTAAAGAAAAGGAAACTTGTTTTATATCTCTGTTTCCCGTTTACGAGTGTTCGTAAGATTTCGTTGTTTTTAAGGATAAGGGATTTAGTTCTACCTTTTTGTAGGTTTATTATTTCGCGATGTAAGCATTTTGTGTTTTAAGGTATATTTAATCCTGTATTTCTCAAACTGGGCGGTACTGTGTATTGTGTTTAGGTTTCTTTTTCTGTGAATGGGAGTTTTGGGAATATAATCTGCTAGTTACGGTAGTTTGTATCCGTAAACAAAATCGAGGCCAAACAAAGGTCAATAAAATTATTCGTTCATATTTTTTTACAAAAAGTCTTTGATTCATGTTATTTTTTACGATGCGCGGTGTGATAATGTTTCTTCCTTCAATTATATTTTTCTGTAATTTAATAGTTATATAGAAGTTATAATATTTATTTTAAAGAGTATGTATGTCAGCTATCTAAACTAACTTATAAATTTGTGAAAAAATGATCAAAGTAGAAAGCATAAATTGCTCATTACAGCAATGTAGTTATAAATTATATTGTAAAGTAATTACAGACATTAACTGAAGCATAGGTTAAAAGAGATTATATCACAACGTTAGCTTAAATTAAACCCTTTTTCGGTAAAGTAATGAGAATTTTACGATTACTTAATAGAAAGCAGATGAGCATATTTTTTTTTTGTATGTTTGGGTATAGTTTTTAATTCAGCTGAACTTCGAAATAGTTGTTTGTTTTAAATAAAAATAGCATATGAATTGATCACTTCAATATAGTTAATATGTCCTGACGTTAATCCCTCCGTAAAGAGTTAAGACAAAATGCTAGCATGAAGATGGGTCGGGGAGAAGTGCAGATATATTTTTGGAAAGGAAGAGGTATCCCATTGCTAAAAATCAGTTTTTCCCAATTGATAATATAGAGTTACTTTTAAGCAGTTTAAAGTATACATTTGTTAAAATTAAAAAACCTTACTCAGAAGACACAAGGGCGAGTTCTAAGATTCTTAATGAAGAACAATCTGGAGAGGAGGCAATTCAAAGGCCGCACTCGCTATCCATTGAAGAAATGGATTAGTTACAAATTTTGTCAATAGATGGTGCTGTAACATTAAACTTGCGTTATTTGGATAATGTTTTCTACCCAGCTTTGTAAAAGCAAATCAGTCCCTTCAAAATCATAGATGTTTTGCCTGATCTACAACAGCAATATTAATGATACTTCAGGATATTATATTCATGTAAGATGATACACCACCACACGTCTATCGTTGCGTCTAAAGGTTGCAAATGCAGCACTTTACAGACGAATTGATCATTAGCCATTGTTGACGGATATCTTGCCCACCTGGATCACCAGACCTCATCACATGCGACTTCTTTTATTTTAAGAACATTGGGAAGGATATCGAACTCCGTCATGTACGAAAAACAACATTAGACGTCATGTGCTGCCTGGTTGACAAAGTTACGTTCTAATATGGAAAATGCGTCTTTCGAAAGAAAACCGCTTTTGACCACAATGGAGGGTACACTGAACTATTTTCTAAGACTAAACTAGTTTCAATGATGTATCATTAGTACCACAACTTTCTGGAGACCAATTTCGTAAGTGCTTTCCAATAAATGGCGGATTACCCGCATCGCAACTCTCTCCAATCATCCTACCTTAAGCGCATAGAAAAGCTTCTACTTCTTGTCTCAACAACTTTGTACACATTACGCTTATCACTGAATTTTCTTGTCACCTTCTCCGTTCGGTGTAGAAAAATCTGGAATCCTTTTAATGCATTGAAAGAATAATTTAACGCCATCTGTACCATTGGGAAAGATCGTGCAGTTTCTCGAATCGCTTTATTCAATTATACTTATACAATAGTTGGTTCCGAACATTTTAAAATTTGAAATCAGCTGAGTAACAGAGTTCCATTACTCTTTATTCCCCACCCGAATTGGTACTTATTTTCCAATGACAATTTTATTATATAGAAATCGAGGGCTATATGTTAGAGGGGTAATGGGGTTTCATCCTACCAATTACTACTCCAAATTTCGATAATTTGAATTAGAAAATATGTGGGAATGAAAAGATAGATGAAATGGAATTGCAATATATGGATGACAGGAATTGTATCAGCAATATGGATTTCACGGCGCTACTCTAATTCATCTTTCATCTATGGTAAAAGAAACTTTTTGTATACTTTTCAAATTAGCCTTCATTAAAAAATACAAGAAGCAAGTATTTTCCTTTCAATGTTTGCATAACACAACAAGATTCAAAAAAGGAAAAGAGTTAAGTTGCTTCAAGAGAAGATTCCTTACAACAAGAAATTTACATCAAGAACAGAATCAACACACCAGTCAACAAGATCCCAATTTACGACGGAAAAGAAAAACAAAAAATTAAAAAAAAAAAGTTTTTGCCAAGTATATCCGAGAACTCTTTTTTGGCAAAGAAAGTGACGAATCTTTTCACTTTCACGAAAGAAGTTCGTTTATCTTTCTGATGCAAACCCGTTTCCTTTTGTGGATAAATGAGTCAGATGAACTTACGTTTTTACGCAAACTAATGCAGAACTTGAGTCATGAAGTTTAGTCTGACAAGAGGATAGGAAAAACGACATTAAAAAAGTTTGCTAAAAAAAAAGTAAAGGAAGGAAGAGAAATAAACACTTTTATTCGCTTCTTCTCGGTTGCCCTGAAAAAAAATGTCGTCTGCAGAATATTTATTATATTCGTAAACCTATATTCAGTCATATATAAATATGAATTTCCTGCGCCATTATATAAAACATTTTGGCGAAAAATAATTTTTTGAATTTAAATTTTTTGAAAAGCAAATTATTCAATGTATATTAATATTGAATGGAGATTTTAAAATATACTATTTTGAAATATTAAGGCCCTTATCAATTTACCTTTTTCAGTGATATATTCTGCTATTTTTTTCGTAATATTTTTCTTCCTCTTCCTTCGCATATAACATGAAGGTATTAATTATTACCACATAAGCATGCGCAAAGTTACGTAAAAAAAGGAATTCTATAAAAGTCGCCGAGAGAAAACTAAAGAGTTTGAAATAAAATGAAAGCCTACGGGTATGTAACTTCAGGCAATGACCAACGAAGACCACGTGAAGAATATATCTGACGCTAGGGAAGAAGATTGAGACAAAACAGACAGGGGCGTCTTAAAGGCCGCCCGGGGCCCCGTTTGGATGAGGACACCGAACTGAAGTCAAGTTCAAATTTTTTTTAATTGACCAAACAATAGAAAATCTCTCTAAAAAGGGAAAATTTTAGAGAAATTTTTATCAAAATTCTTTCAGATACTTTTGGCCACTTTTATAGGGTATATGGCTCACTGTGCATCTGTGAAAATCTCCTGTTTTCGCCGGAGGGGGCGCCAAAAAGCAATCTGTGTCAGGCCGCCCGGATTCAAAATCAACCTCGAGCCGCCCCTGAGAACGGAAGAATGATCAAGGTCTGTTAAGTAAATTCAATGTCCCTACTTAAGTAGTATAATCTGTTGTTAAGTAAAATCTGTTGTTAAGTTAAATCTGTTGTTCAGTATAATCTATTATTAAGTAAAATCTGTTGTTAAGTGTAATCTGTTTTTAAGTATAATGTGTCGTTAAGTATAATCTGTTTATATTGATAATAATACGAATGCAAATTAAAAAAAAAATTCTATAGAGATGAAAATGATGATGCGCCTGTGTGTGTGATTTTTTGTTTTAAAATATAGTTATTTGCATTGAAGTCTATGCAGTAAATTTTAATTTTTGATTATATATTGTCTCGCAAATGCAGTAAATTATGAAGTTGTAACTATCGCATTCTAAAGGGAAAAACAAATAGATTTATTCATAAAAACCCAACTTATTTTTAATTACAAACTGTATGGCGTTCATGACAAAAAAAATTACATTTCCTTTCTCACTAATATTTTATAAATAAACAACCAACGAAGTAGCTAAAAATGATCAACTTTGAAATATTTTAACCAAATTTTTTCTCATGTGGAAAGCTTCTGATAAATAAAAGAATTTTTCAGAAAGCATTTGAAAAGTTTAACTATTTTTTAATAAACACAATTGTTTGGGAAACTTCAGAAAAAATTCCTAAAATAGCATTAATTTTTTTATGATATGCTTATTTTGGCTTTACAACGAAAGAGCAACTAAAACAAGGCTGTGACGGATGTCTTCGTGACACATTTTATTAGCCGTGACGTTTTAGTTTAGAAATTGATTTAAAAGATGTATTTTCTTGGCAGTTAATGACGTCACACTTCGTGGAACAAAATTGTACAACAACATAATTAAATGTTTAACAATTTAGATTCAGTGGCATGGCAATTCAAAAATTATAGTGGGGGGGGTGAGGATTCAAGTGGCTTTAATGGAGATCGTATGATGTGGCCATAGAAAAAATGTGTTTCGATGTCCATTGTGTGTGTGTGTGTAGGGGGGAAATCAACCCCCCCCCTTCTTCCGTCACTGTTTAGATTTAATATTCGGGTTGCTGTATAGCAGTGTTTCTCAACCTTCTTCAGGTAGCGATCTCCTATTATAGTAGCTAAGTAATCCGCGACCCCCTTTTATATCAAATAAATAATCTGCGACCACTCCTCTGTCTATCTCGACCCCGTTTGCATAATAAAAGCATTTTTAACAGAGTAAAGAAAACACATTAAATATAAAATTACACTATATTAATTTTATATATTATATTATTAATATGTATTATAAATATAAAGTTAATAACTATTAGTAGAATACTACAACGTGGTCCTGTTGAAATATAAAAGCGTCGGAAACGTTTGGCATGAAATTCCTTATAAAAATAATTGCGATTAAAAATAATTGCGACCCCCCAGGTTTTGAACCACTGCTGTATAGGCATCTAAGCAAGTGGTGTGATTTCATTTTATTTATTTATAACCCCTTCGTCTCAAAATTTGCATTTTCTAAACGTTGTAAAGGCAATTGCATGTTAAGTCGGGTAAATTTGCTTTTAAGGACAAAGATTCAATGTTTAATAAAAGCAAGTTCGGATGTAATGATAACTGGGTTATTATCACGAAATTCTGAAGTCGTCTTACGGATTATTCATGCCTAATTATATATTAGCTATTTACACATAAATATGCACTAGTTATTTATAAATAATTATGCATTAGTTATTTATATATAATTATGTATGCAGCGACACTCACTTATAGGGCCAAAATTTCTGTGATCCTTTGAATGTCGTTATAACTTATTTAAACTGTTGATTTAGTTGCACTTACACAAACGCAATTTAATACGTAATCTGACGTAGTTATGATAGGTAATCCAACAAATTGCTAATCCAATAGGTAATAATAATAGGTAATCTAAGAACTAAGAATGTGTAATCTAATAAATAAGAATATGTAATTTAATAAACATAATAGATAATTAAATAATAATGAAAAATCGCGAAGCCAAATTTTTACCATTAACTTATCATATTTAGATAAAATGTGTGTTTACAGTCAAAGATATATGTATGTTTATGCATATTGACGCATGTTAACAAATGTGTGTGTGTTGCAGAAGACGCAAGTATCTCTGCAACACACACATCTCAAGACTGCACATGTGCAAGTATATTCATCTATTTAATTAAAATTGACATTATATTCTTGCTAATATGATCATCATTATAAACAATCGAAAATCAAAGTGATAGAGGAAAGTAACGAGTGCTATTTTATGGCGCAGATATTGCACAAAGCATATGCACATTTAAAAAGTAGACATACTATATTGCGCACTAACTGAATCTAACAGTTCATGGACAATAATTTCACAATTCTGAATTTAGTGAACGTACAACGCTTCCTTATCAGAGGGTCATGATTCACATAAGCAGGTAACATATCAATGTTACATCTCACTGAGATTCATCTTATTTCGGGAAAGTCTATTAACTAATTGCTTCAGTATGAAGCGACATAATTTTCCAATAGTCAATATTAACTTGATGAAAAATCAGGGGCATAGAAAATGGGCGCAAGCCCTTCATTGGATATCAAAATACATTACTTTCTTTTAAAGCCGTGTCATGTGATCCTCCTTAAAGCTACTTGATCCCCATAAATTTTGAATTGTTACGCCATTGAGAGGATGCAGTATATTTTGGCTAATCTGGCCTCCAGCTCTGACGTAAGAGAGGCACGGTTAGGCTTACGTGTGACGTCATGAGCTAGAGATTTAATAAAGGATTAACGACTGCTACTTTATGTATTCTCAACCATGCGAATGATCGGACCAGCGAGAATCTACTGCAGTTGAAACTACAAAACATAATCAAGATGCAACAACATCAACGGAGATTGCAACAAGGGAAAGCATCTCCTGCAAAGTAACGAGGTATGGTGCAATAAAAGGTTGAGAGAAAACTGATGAAACGACATAATTGATTACACGACAAATAAAGAGAGTGGTTTAAGATTACAACTCTCATCTCAACAACTGAAATAGGGATCACAAAACTCTGGGATCTTAACCTCGGGCCCTTTCCAAAATTAAATCATTTATTATTCAAGCTCTCGATGGCCACATGCTTCACGGTGAAGGCGGAACCAGCCGGAGTGGTTGTGCACACACATACAAACAGAGAAGAAGAAAGAAACACTAAAATCCGGGAGCCTCTCTTGTGGCGGGAAAAGCTCGCAAGAATATTACTTCAATTTCCTAGTAATAGAGCGATTTCCAAGAGGAGAGAAAGCCTCTCTATAAACTATTCTGTTAGGTCACGGTTAGGTTCTTTCTGAAATATTTTTAGGTTAAATTTATTTCGGTTTAGAGTTTGAACGAAACTCCTTTAGTTTGTTTCCTAAAAGTTCGTCTGTTGCGAACAGTTTTTATTACCGCAGTTCGAAGGGGAAACACCGAGAAAAAAAAGATGAGAAAAACGAAATTGGTTAGAAAACTGAAACAAATATCTTATAACTTACGTCTATAAAAGATGCGTTGATATAATCGGAATCAGGAATTCCCGGCACAGCTTCGAGAACTACCCGGTTGTAGTCATCTGCAAGGAAAAAGAAACGTTTATATAAAACAGGATTACTTAATAGTAATTATACTAACGACCATATTAAAATTGTGGTATAACCATTAATGGTTAAAGGCAAGGCTATGAGGAGGGTTTTCAAACGAGGACGTTACTTAAAGTTCAAATTTCAAAGTGGCGCCAAATGGGTTAGTAAGGTGGGAGTGTATTTGTATATGTTTCTAGCCAGACATGTATGTTTTAGAATTAAAAAAGGATATATAACTCATAATCTAAAATAGCGAGCGTTAAAAATTAACCTTTTATATTGCACCGTTTAACGTTTTGCCTCAGGTATAAAGGTTTTTAGGCATAGCCCTGTTTAATGATCATAAAATTGCTACCTATTGAACGTTTGGTTCCTCTGTTTTAGTGTTCTTAACGCGTTTCTCAATACGTGTTTTGTTTTCATAGAGAAAGGTTCCATTTTCTATAGTAAACTATCATTTTTAAAGGAATAAAAAAACCCTACCTATATTCCTCCGAGTCTGGTATTAATTATGCAGTGTCAAAAAGCTACCTTTTCCGTTGATAACCCGCAAAATACCAGCTATATTAACTCTTCAATTTATTTCAATATGTCCCTTCGTTTGGTAAGACAAAAAAAAAAAAAAAGACGACTTTCCTAAGTCGGGTATCGAACACAGGACCTTATGTAATAACGAAAACCATTTTTCTCTTTAATGGCTACCAAACTGTTACCTATTATATTTTTAGTTTTGTTATTTTATTTTGTTTATTATATTTTAGCGTTTTTTAAGTGTATTTCAGTTAATACATTTTTTAATGGCGATTTTTTCCACTTGTTCATTACGAAATTCTTTATTGTTCATCACAAAAGAACTTCTTTTTGTAAGAAAATTAAAGGACAACGTTCCCAATTGCGGCATATCAAATTCCCTGTACAGTGAAGGAAATCTACTTTTATATTCCCAAAATAAAGTTTATTTGGAGATTCTCAAATAGCTGTCAATAGTTCTTTGCTTTGTCTTGCAAAATTTGCATTCATTAAATTTTCAGCGATAAACAAATGGCTATCAGTGTAAACTATTGTCTACAAAAACCGTTTACTGTAAATTGTGTATTGTGTATTTTGAAACAAATTAGAAATTTTAGAATACATAGATTTATTTAAATGCTGAAAATTTTGTTTCATCATATTCGCTTCAGTTAAAGAATACCGTCGACGCAAGACCACTTATTTATTTTAAACGTTAATTGGAATATTTATAGTTTGTTTAAAAATCTCGCCAGCTTTTCTCGCTAAATTCTGAGACCACAAGAGGTTTTGTTATTTAAAAAAATTAAAACTTTTACTTCACTTAATCATTGTGTCAAATAAAGTCCATATTTTTCTCGCTAATTCTGGAAATTTGCTAAATGCGGACTCTACTGTACTGTAAATAATATATATCATTCTTTTTTAGTTTAAGTAACATCCTTAAAGTTACCGAAGAATATTTTCCATGCTCCCAATTCTTTGCCTCAAATAAATCAATGTCCACGTCTTGACGCAATCTAAAACTATAGATCTTACTATTGTTTTATAGATGGTAAGGTTTAGTTTTTGTGAAACTCTTGTGGAACTTAAAACCATTTGGAATGCAAATTAGTACTTACAATTTGCTGTAAATCTTGCTTTAATCTCTTTACTAATCCCATTGTCTGCTTTACAATGGCTCCTAAATATTTAAACTGTTGTATCTGTTCAAGGCTACGATCTTGTTCTTCTTCCTTCATTCCTAAGCTTTTCGCAAAGTAGAACCTTCTTTCATCGCAAATGTTGGCCACATACTTAGCCTTGTCCACATAAATTTCTAACCCGCTTATTTTGCGGAATTTTCAAATTGTTATAGTGCGCCTGCTACGCCAGGGTTTTTAAACTGGGGTATGCGTACCTCTGGTGCTACGCGAGAGAAAATCGAAGGGCAAGAGAACGAGTTAGCACTTTGTCCCTTTTTATGAACCTCCTGTCCTTTTTCCAAAATAGAAAGAGGCAATTTGCTTTCTAAATTCGCCGCTTCACTACTTCTATATTGTCTTTTGCTATTCCCATCAACTTATCGTCGCGAATAAAGTTTTCCAACAATGAATATGATCAGAGGCGGACTGGGTCCCCTCAAAGGGCGCATACCTTGGATATTCAGAGGGCGTGAATCCTATTTCCCATGAGGGCACACCGGCTCGGGGGGAAGCCCGCTGGCTGGCGGCCCAGTCCGCCCCTGAATATGATCGAAACCAAATACGTCTCAAAACTGTCAACTGAAAATGATATGCATGTTTGTCTCTCTGAAACGGTTCCCAGAATTGTTTGTTTGTTTGGATTTTTTTATGGCGCAAGAGCATCTGGGCTATACTGCGCCGTTCCCAGAATTGATTTACTTATTGAAAAGAGCCAAGCTGATCCATCTCATTAAATACGTAACTACACATTGACTAAAATTATAAACAAATATTATTTGTCTGTTCTATCGCATCCATACATTTTATATAACATTCTTCTCAGTGGGTAGGTCAACATACTCGGACAGGACGGAAGGGTATGCTAGAGAAAAAATTTGAGAAACCCTGTGTTAAGCTAATTGGCTTTGTGATTATTAAAACTATGCGAAAGCTAAGTACTGAAAGGGTTTACAAAAAATTGAGCTAACTGGATTTACCTTATCTATAAAACTTAGTTCATGCAATTAAAACTACCAGATAAACTTTCTTGTCAAAATGAAATGATGGTCAAATCAAATTGAATTTTATTGAGAAGGATACAGTTATTTATATAAGGTGATAATTATTTATAGTGTATCAATCGAGTTAACTTGTCTGGGCAAGCAAAGGGTAAAGACCGTTGGGTTCGATAAAGCCTGGCCGGCTCAAAGTTCGTTATGACAGGTATAATGAACGAACAAACAAATGAACAAACGAACAAAAGTATGAACTTGTGGATTAAGATGGGTATGGAAAGTGTAAATTATTGAAGAAATGATGGTATCATGATTTTCATAGATATCTGCTGATAAATAGTTTAAATTGAACAAATGAATAAATAAATTTAAGTGAGTTAGGAAGAAGGTTCTGTATCATCCTAGGGCTAAAGCAACCGATGCGTGCAAGTCCAAATGTCGTCCGTGAATAATCTGGTATCAGATCGTTAAGATTCCTGTATAGTGGATACGATCAAACGAGAGAATGAGTGCAATTTCGTATGGTGTTAAACATGAAGATGGAAGTTCTGTAGGAAAATAATTTTTCGATTAATAATATCTGATAACCGCAAGATATTTTAGTGGTTATGACAGTATAGCTTTGATAATTTAGGAGGCGGAGGTTTTTTTTTTTAAGTTTGCTAATGGAAGTGTACCTAAGTAAGTATTACCTGACGTTTCGAGTTACTTCAACATATTCCTATTAATTTTATCACGAGTATTGTTAATACAGTGGACTCGCGTTTTTACGAACCCGTGGGGACCGTAGTAATGTTCGTAAAATCTAAAGTTAGTAAACAGGAATTGCCTTTTAAAAGGAAAAATGCATTTTGCACTTACCTTTATTTGTAACATGTTAAAAGGAAATTAGTAATTTTTGTTAGCTTAATAACAGCACTTTGCAAAATACACGACTCCATAGAGTTAATGCTGGCAAGCATCTTAGAATTATTTTCTGTTTAAAAAAAAAAGCAGTTTTGACAGTTATTCTGTGGGTTCCTTGATCGTAGGTCTAGATGTCAGGAGTGTAATCGTAAATTAAGCAGTGTTGAAACGCTCTGTCCTTTATGGTATTGTTGCAGGGGGGGGGGCTGAGGGACAGAATGTGGTGCGGGAAAGGCCTTAAAAAAAACAATGGCGAAACAGTGTTCCAGTTCTTCTACACCCAAAAAAACAATGGCGAAACAGCGTTCCAGTTCTTCTACACCCCTGCTTGAGATGGCCTCGTCACATTCTTCGTCCTCATCGGATTGTTTTTCGTTAATCTCATTCATTTGATTGACAATTTCATCATCTGATATTACTTCTCTGCATGCTTGTACATTGTCATCTAGAATCAGAAAGTCCTTAAAAGTAGTCTTCAGGAACTTGAGGGTCCCTTCGACGAAACCCCTGCATTAAGGCTTCGTCTGTACTGGGATCGCCCTTGGACGTTTCTTGTAGGCCTTCTGGAACTGCAAACCCTGTGCATGGAAACGAGTTAGCAATCGTTGCTTGGGAGACGTCATTCCATGCACTAACTGATAGATGTATCGAACAGAGTACATCCATCTCATATCGTTTCAAGTTCTAGATTCAAAATACCCTTTTTTTTTCAGAAGCGTCTGCCTATATTTTTGTTTAAAACAATGGAAAATACCCTGATCCATGGGTTGTCCAATCAGTTGTGGTTTTGAAATTCGTTCAAATTTTTGGTGCCCGAAAAAAAAAAAATTAACGGAACTGAGTTCGTAAAAAAAGAGTTTTCTTTTTAAAATTTTAGTTCGTAAATTGGAGCAGAAATTTAGATTAGTTCTATGGGATAACTTTTGGGACCAACTCATTTGTTCGTAAAAAAGAATAATTTGTAAATTGGAGGTTCGTAAAAACGCGAGTACACTGCATGAACATTTGGGTGGATTGATAAGTTAAGCCAAGAAAGGTCGTGTTTTGTGAGAATAAAATAATTTTATCAATTTTAATGATATTAATTTGGTTAGAGTCTATGCTTTTTGCTGTTAAAAGACGCCTTTGAGCCATTAAATGTTAGGTAGTTACTTTTAAAGAAGTTATCGAAGTATTCGATACTAGTATTAACGAAAGAAAGTAGTGTCTCGATTTCAGTGCTTTTAAAAATAGTATTAATATCGACAGCAAAACAGGTAAGTTTATAAGGAGTTGGTAGTTGGAAAATGCCATTAATGTAAAAGTTGAACAATAGAGGCCCCAAGATTGATTCATGGGGAACGCCGCAGATTATACGACATAGTGCGGAGCGGAAGTTCACCAAGGTGCACAAGTTGTTCTCTATTTGTCATGTAGTTTCTGAGAAGGGTACTGGGGGTAGCCACGGATACTGACTAATTCAAGTTCGCAAAGGAGTCTGTCGTGATTAGTAGTATAAAAAATTCTTGATAAATCAAAGAATACACCAACAGCATGTTGATTGGAATCTATAGATGAACAAATAAAATTATTGGCTGAAAATAAAGCCTGCTCAGTGGATTTACCTTTAATGAATCCAAATTCATTTTGGTGAATTGTTTTAGGGGATGAAAAGAAAACACGAAGTCTAGTAAAGGTCTAGTCTACTAAAATTTTTTACGGAAATTGGTACAGCGTTTGAAATGCCAGTTCTAGAATAATTTGTACACATTGGAGTAAAATAGTATTTGGTTATTATCAGCAACGTCCCTTTTAAAGACTTTAGCGACAAAAAATAATAATAATTTTTAAAAATAAATGTAAATAGTAAGGTAATATTAATAGAAATAAATAGTAGAGCAATCTATATAAATTAAAAGTAATTTATTTACAATTATCACTAGAATATTGATAATATGTGGTTAGTTTGAGTTTACATTTTAAGTATCCGTATACGAATATAAAAGGTGGGACAGTTGATTTAATATGCCTAACATAATCTGCTTCAGCAACGATATCACAAATGGGAAAAATCCCCTGAGTTTAATCAAATTCACAATTACTCCCACTTTCGTTTCCACTTACGTACACACACAGTACTTACATATAATGCCGGTTAAACCTTTCCGCTCCTTTAGCTATAAACATCAAGATCAGTAATTTTCCTGGAAAATATATTTACTCTGTTTTTTCGCAAGTGATGCTTTAAGCTGATGAGATCCAGAGCAAAACAGTCGGTTGTAAGAAATGCTATTTTTGCAATACTAAGTAAGCTGTTTCACGTTTCCGTGTAGTTAGTTTTAAAGGTATATTTATTCTTATCGATTCACATTATTTCTAAGATTTTCAGAGGCAATAGTGGAAAGTTTTTTACAGGTAACCATTCGGCCTGTCATTAATACAATAGCTCAGAATAAAATAACACCTTTTAGCTAAAGGAATCTTGTTATGCTGATTTGGATAGTACCTAACTTCAATCCTAAAGGTGTCAAAGTAGATTGTAAGGTGTGCAAAATCATTCATTAAATGAACCAATAAATGATTTTGCCTATCTAATGCACAGGGAAACACGTATGAGAGAAAAGAAAGTTTAAAGATAAATTGAATTATTGTAAACAAATTAAGGCTGCCTCAAATAAAGACATACAGGCAATCATCAATGAAATTGATACAACAAGCGAAGAAGTTGGATTTACTACTATTGTAAAAAAGGGCAGCGTATTACTTACTTGCTGCTATTAGTAGCAGCAAGTAATGTAAAAAAAAACAAGGCAAAAACTATGCTTCTTAGCAGAGCAAACACCAATAACACTGCCTACTGTAAGAACAAGAACAAAAAAACAAACAAGTAAATTCTTTATGCTATTTGGGAAACCATTTTGGCACCAATAATGATCAGACAAAAGGAATTAGGTGCTGAAAATTGTCCTGGCTGGAGCAAAATTCAATGAAATGCAAAAGGTCCTATGAGAGAGAAAACTTAATCTAGAACTTCTTTTGAATCTTAATTCTAAAATGTTATATTTGGCATATTCTGCTTTATGGTAGCGAGACCTCTACAATAAAAGAAGACGCCAGGAACAAAATTGAAGCTTTTGAAATGTAGACTCTTAGAGGACTATTGAATATAAAATGGCCTGACAAGATCTCCAACTAAGAAGTCCCGAAGAAATCTAGTACAAAAGGAGCTACCATGATGACAATTCTGAGAAGAAAGTTAGCATATTGCGGACAGATAGTGAGAGGAGAAAAATGCATGCTATCCCAATTGGCAATGGAAGAAGATGTCATAGGGAAGAAATCTAGAGGTAGGGGAAAAAAGAGGCTTAGACCGAACTAGGCATAGAGTTCATTATCTATAAGAGAAGAGACAGGGAAATGTGGTCCATATGTGGCCGCCATCTTCCGAATCAGCAAAGACACTTGATAATGAGTGTATAGTGAGGAGGAGAAAAATGCATGCTATCCCAATTAGCAATGGCAGAGAAAATGTCATGGGGAAGGAAATCTGAGGTAGGGGAAAAAAAGCAGACGAAGACTAGGCATAGAGTTCATTATCTATAGAGAAGAGACAGGGAAATGTGGTCCATATGGCCGCCATCTTCCGAATCAGCAAGAACCTTGATAATGAGTGTATAGTGAGAGAAAAATGCATACTATCCCAATTGGCAATGGAAGAAAATGTCATAGGGGAAGGAAATCTAGGGTAGGGAAAAAAGAGGCTTAGACCGAACTAGGCATAGAGTTCATTATCTATAAGAGAAGAGACAGGGAAATGTGGTCCATATGTGGCCGCCATCTTCCGAATCAGCAAAGACACTTGATAATGAGTGTACAGGGCTATTAAACTATACTTATTCAAAGGGCTTCGTAGCGAGTTTAAGGTTCGTGATGAAGAGAAAATTGGATAGCAAGTACTTCAAGAGATGTGTCCATCATTTATTGAAAATGAAAATAGTTACAAAATCCGAATTAGAGGAATTATATTATACAACAATAAATTCAATACGTTACATAAAGGAAAATATAGGGAACAAGCTCCAAGAATAAATAACTAAGAAAAATTTAATATAAAATTTCCAAGTTTTACTTTCACTCTTTGTAAAAATAGAAAGAAACTTAAATAAACAGAATAAGAAGTGGTTTCACAATTTCAAATTTATTTATTGTTTATTTATAATATTTGATGGTGTTGTTCACGTTGGGATTAAGCTTCAACACGATTGCCGTTGGTTTGAGCCAGAAATTCGATACATAATTGGAATTTTAATTTTCACATTTTCTTAGTGTTTTTGTATTTCTTAAGTTATGTATCACTAAATGTTGTATATTGGATTGAATGAAATTATTATTATTACTATTATTATTATTTTTATTATTATGTCATAGTGTTGTGGTGCCTTTTTCATCTGAACTCCTCGTTATCATTATTGCTGCATTATTCTTGGATATTTTTCACTATCAGCAGATTTTGTAACTATTATTTTCTACATGAATGCCGAACACATTCATTGGAGTACCTGCTTTCCAAATTTGTTTTCATCACAATTAAAACTCGCTCCAGAGCACTTAAAATAGGGATACTTTAATTTGAACAATTCTGTAGACAGCTGCTGTGTCTTATGGGCTTGCTTCTCAAATAAAAGAACATCTGTTACCTTTACATAATTTACAATATCAAACCATACTCAACCATATTTAAACCAGTGTCAAGGTATTTAAATTTACTTAACGTTGGATTGGTAAATAACAGTTTTTGCATACCATTGTGTTTGAGGTTTTTTAAAGAGATAAATGCCATTTATGTTATTATGACACAATTTGTCGCTTGTGTCGTAATATTCTGACGTTTACGTCATTACGTTTGAAGTTTTTTGAAGAGAGACATTCTTAAGAATTCGGAAGCAGATAATCGCAGCTATCGATGATTTTTTTCCGGGAATTATGAAAGTTATTCTTTCTACATGATAAGATTATTATTATAGTGAGAGATACACATATCATCACGTGTTAGGTAGGGTATCCGAAACAATCATGTGGAACAGGTTATTTATACTTCGACTGACTTCTCAGATTCGAAGATTGGCGGATAATATGGACCACAGAGCTCTATCTCTGCATTTATAAATAATTACTTCTGTACTTAGTATTTCGTGATGAAGTCACCTGCCAACCTATCCTCTTTTCTTCTGCCTCAGGGCCTCTTTCCCACCCTTCGTTTTCCCCGTCTAATGCTGATTATTTAAATATGTTTAAATTAATATAAAAGACAAGCTTTTACTTATCGCAGAAATTGTAATAATCATAGACGTTGCGAGCTATCATTAATATATTTAATTATTACTATTTCTATTTTGGTTTTACATTTTCTTTAGTTTCAATTTACTCTAAGTTGTAGCCCTTGTCAGAATTTCCAGAAATTGTTGATAGAGTGAGTATCATATGATGCCTCAACTTTTATATATTTATCTATTTAATATAGAATATATTAATAGGATTAATTTAATACTATTAACTTATTCTCCTTAAGATATAGTTATTTGAAACCCTAATTATCGAGAAAATGATTTGTTCCATTTAATATAATGTTGCGCAGAATATACGATTTAAATGTTCCTTACTTACTTTTCATATGAAACGAACGAATTTCATATGAAATCGAACAGTTTAGTATATACTGAATAACTGTAAAAAAATTATTATCGAAGATATTTATGTGGGGAAAGAATAAGGTATATGAAATACCATATATAAATTATCATATACAAAATATCATAAATAAAACATCATATATAAAATATAAATGAAACATATCATGTAGAATATCATATATAAATAAAAGATTCTCTGAGCATCCATTCAGCCGTTTATTGTTTTGGAAAATTATTTTAAAAATATCTCCAAGGACCTAGAAAATTTTGACGCTCATTTTTAATGGAAGTTTAGGATAATTTAGTATTTTCGGCAGCTTTAGAAAAAGATATTACATGCGGATGTATAATAACATTACCATGGCAAATCGAAGCAGTTTATTTCTTCTGTGGGAATATCAGGATTTATATGTAGCCCATGAGAAAAAGATACGGGAATAGAATGACATTCATTGGGGTACAGTTTTGGCTCCGGCGACCACATTGAAATTCCGAGCAACCGACAGAACTTTCTGGAATTTCAAACAAAGCGAAATTAAGAAACAAAATTCCGGGACTCGCTGGATCTTTAGTACGTGAAGTTAGCGAAGCTGCGGAAATCACCGTGGTTTCGCTAAGAAAAATGCCTTAATTGGAGTCCCGATTGAAATCCCAAGCTTCTTAGGAAAGTGAAACTGATGTCCTGCATCACTTTCAAGAGCAAGAAAATGCAGACGGTGTATCGGTTGCGGTGACTTTGAGGCCCAGCGAAGGAATAGTTGTAAACGAAATATAGATTTTTGACGATAAATAGAGTTAGAAGCAGAATTGTTTCGATTTCGACTAAAACTAATAATGGAAATGATATTTTTCGATATTTCTTATAAATCGACAGTGGCCTGTATATGCATTTTTTCCACCTTTTTGATTTAAAAATATATACTTCATTTAAACATTCATTACATACCACGGGTGCTAAATTAATATGTTAAATATTATGATTCGTAATATATGTTATATATATTTAATTGACAATACTTAAGTTTACATATCTGTGATCACAGGAAATAAGAGGTTAAGTCGAAAAATGGCAAAAATAAGTGCACTGTGATTTCAGTGCCCAGGGTTTTGGCAAATTAATTTTCTTCAAACAAATTGAATTTAGAACGTTATTTGACACACATTGATGTCAACCAAAT
>QLNU02003225.1:65410231-65440459 GCA_006491805.2 Dysdera silvatica | reverse complement strand
GTTGCTTCATTCAGGACCGTAAGATATTATTACCCTCCGCAGGGATAACACAATTGCCAAATATGGTCAACACAGAAAAGCCTCCGGGGCGAGATTTTTGTGAGTTTTCGTGGGGGAACCGTCTGCATTTTAATCTTTTCTTATAAATTTGACGAAAAAGACACTTTTTTTAAACGTAAATTGCATGACAATTTGAAGCACGTGTTGGGATTGCAGAAGAATAAAGAGGGTCTTTTGGGAAAGTACTGAAAATGGACACCGCATATATTTTATTACCGAAAAATATATACGGGATACCGAAAGCTAAAGGAGCCAAGTGACTTTATCTGATTCCTATCAGACGCCTGGGAACAATCAGCCGGAATGCCTGATGGGGTTGCAGTGGACAATGGTGCCCGGATAGTTGTCTGTTGAAACGTCCGCCACAGGGAGTGGGGTTGAGTGAAATCGGACGAGCGCGGACCACCAGGGAAGGTGGGCTGCCAAATCATGCCGACGTCCTTTGTGAATGGTCCCTTAGAAGGTGGCCGCTATTTGAAAAGGTTAGGGGTAACAAGCATTGGGATAGAGAGTTGGGAAAATATGCGTTAAATTGGGATGTCCACTATAAGGAGTGTCCGCTTTAATGAGGTTCCCCATATTATTATTATTTTTATACTAGCATATTGCTATTCACATCTTTCATGAATGGCGGATGTATATCTCGCATATTGCACTTGTTACTTGCTTTTACACATAGATACATGTAATATTTCATGTATTAAAAGTAAAGAACATAAAATATCTATGTGTAAAAGCAAAAAACAAGGGCCTGTAACGATATAAACGTAATATGCGTAACAAACGTAATTTGCGTAACAATGAAATTATCATATGGATAAGTCAATATTCATAATTAAACATTAATGGAAAAGATGAAGAACGGCAGTACAAGAAATTAATAACAGGATATATTAGCCTTTAATAATAATTAATTAAAATATTAGCACATATTATGATAATACAAATAAATAATGTTCATAGATGAACTGATAACAATATTAATGAATAATAATGGAAATAGATAGCAAAGATAATAGATTCCAATATCAGTAGGTACCAATATTAATCAATGGATACAATATATTAATATATGAATTAATAATATTATTAATCGGTAATAATATTAATATTATTAATGCGCATACATTTATTAATAATGGTGAGAGAATAGAATGGAAGAACGGCCGCGCTATTGATTCATAATGGAAACAATACAAATATCGATCAAAGAATTAATGATGCAATACGAAGGAATTAGCACGTCATTTCTGCACATTTATTTATGGTGCCAATAATATTAGAATTATCATTAAAATGATAATCATGATAACAATAATACTGCCATACAATGATGCAAGCTTTTGACAGAAAAGCCTATATTTTGACATGGAAGTTCTTGAACGTAAAATTATAAGCATTGACAGGAGTAACACGGTATTTGCAAAAAAGAGAGAGGGAAGCAAAAGTAAAAACACACTTTTGCTGGTAATTTTCTCGAGAAAAGAGTTTGTAAATTTAATGCATAAATTTCGAAAGCTGAATTGGAACCAATGACGTGAGAGCTGTCCCACTGACGCCTGTTCGTATCTGAGTTCCGTTCTGTTGGATAGCTCGATGTGAGTAATAATGGCCCTCAATAACTCGATATCTGAATCTTAATATCGAACACCTGCTGTGGATCCCGCAGACAGCTGGACCAGTAGGTGGTAATATAGAAGGGAGTCCTTCAATAAGCGTCATTACGGACCCCTCTTTCAGTTAGTTGAACATCGATATCGCCAGAAGTAATCGATAATACAAGGCGAAAGGATTTCGATATTTTCTTCATTTTCTTTACGTTTTAGCTCTGAAATTTGGAAGCGAAATTTCCGTTTCATTGACGATGGAATTAGATAACGACATATCATGTAAGATTTCCCAGTACTATTAAGTATATGTTGTGCAGGCATCACACATATATTATAGTTTATACTTGTATATTAAATGCTGTAATTCTATAATACATGCTTCAAAATTAGTACAGACACAGAATACGCGGGCGTACATCATCACAGTCATCATAATACATCATGCAAATGCATACGTCCCTCGAAGTCTTATGCCGTACAAATTTCACTATAAAATATATCCATTAAACATTTTTTTTGTTCGAAAATGCTCATTGTTTTGGCTTTCAAACTATTCGGTGTTTGCCATTTTTTTAAATTACCAGATATAGGCAAATAATTAAATAAAATATGCATTTTAATAAAATATGCATAATGCCCCCTGTCAAAACGATGGGTCGTTTTGACAGGGGGCATTATGGTTGGCGACTGCTACTACTTCCGTTCCTTTACAGACAACCAGTTTGAACCCGAAGGCGGAAAAGTGTTGATTGAAGTTTCAAGGCGAAAGGACGAGCAAAGGTAATGGACATGACCCCTAGACTATTGGAGCGCATTAGATAGTAATGAAATTATAGTAATATGTCATACATATATAACGTAATAACTGAAATTTACATATGTTATAGAACTGAATTTAATGATTTAGTATTTACAGGATATTCGTAATATTCATGCATTCTATGTTTCGAGACCCATAATACACCGGTGATCGCAGAATCAAATTACATGCTTAGCGTAACATCATGCAGTCTGTGTTTAGAGATACGGTTACAGCCCAAGATTATGGTTGTTGAAATAGCCATCTCGTGACGCAGTCGGGATTTACGCTGGGCTGTGGATATAGCTCTGAAGTGTCACGTATTTTAGTTAGACGCTGTTCTCCCAGAATAACATCTGAGTAACAGCGGTAACGAGTGGGTTTGATAGCCGAAAAGATTACCGACAAGATTAATTCGAAACGATGGCAAAATGCGGGTTGGAACTCTATTAGGGCCTCCAATGTGAGTGGATGCGAAAACAGAAGTGAATAATAAATAAAGTATGAAAAATTCTAGACCGCGAGAGACTCTTCATGGATGAAGACATATCTCTGCGGGAAGAACGTTAATAGGATTGATATAACGGTATATTTTCCAGTCTTAAAAATGCATTTTTAAAACTTCTATCCATTTTTATTTGAATGCATATTTTAGATAGATATCGGTAGTGGTATTTCTTTTCCATCCCTTTGCCAGATATCAGAGATATAGCAAGTGGAAGTTATTGGATTGGAAAACTTGGAGAAATGTGTTTGCATTTGCGAAGAAAAAAAAAAATGTCAGAAGGTATTTTATATCTACAGTTACACACAGTTAACGCAAGCGTATAGGGGGCCAAAATTTTCCTCGTTTGTGTTAAAAGTAGTTCACCGTAACCGGATAGGATGATATTGTATTACTAAGTTAGTTATTCCATCTCTGGCTAACATATGAATATTTTACCATTTGCATGTATATATTATCAGTCATATTATACTATATACATATTTTATCGGTTATATCATACCATATCATATACATATTTTATCAGTTATATTATACCATATACATATTTTGTAGCAAAAATAGAAGTACTATATAAGTACCTTTAAAGCCTAAATTATGTACAGTAGATGATTCGAATAATTCTTGTCATATACTATATGTAAGATATGCATCTATGCATATACTATATGTATATTTTGTTATGCACTCAAATTGATAGAGAGATAGTGAGAGGGGAGAGAGAAAGAGAGAGAGAGAGAGAGAGAGAGACAGAGATTAACTACACAAGAAGTTTCATCTTTTCTTTCTCGACATTTTTTTAAAAATCTTCGATAACGTACTGTTTACAATCCCGAATTTAACGACAATTTCTGTTTCATTAAACTTTTCATAATCCACCTCATTTCGTATTTCTAGTTAATTTTTCTTAATTCAATGACTTCCGAGCTTTATGATCGATTTTTACACTTAACGTTGAGGGAAACCCGCATAAAAACACTTCAAAATGAACCGGCTTTCGACTGTCTCGTAGTGTGAATATGGGTTGTGATGAAAATGGAACAAATCGTCCCACCCTACTCAAAATGACTCGGTTATCTCAACTCTCTAGAGTTATCAGAACAAAAGATATTCTCTTTAAAAGATGATACTATTTTGACCTTCTTCCGAATTCTCTATTTCGAAGAAGGAATAGCACTTGAAAACAAACCACTGGCCTGGAGCCACTTGGAAAAGCGTGTTTTGCTTGCGTTAAGCGGAGAAAATTTTCTAAGGGCCATTGACTGTAAGTTCCTATTTCAAATGATATTTTGTGTTAACCGTGTTCATGTTAAAAGAACAGAATAAAAAAAAAACCAAAAAAAACCAGAGGAATTACTATATAATTTGACTGACAGCCAGCGCGGTAGGTAGTGGGTGGCTAGGAAGGTCTATGCCAGAGACGCAGGATTGAGGGGGCGGGTCTGAAATAATTCACAGGCGAGAATATATCTGTGACCAGGACACTCAATCTGGACGGTTTTGCAGGATGATTTAGCTACTGTTCTGCTCGCAGCACACAGTTCGTGTTAAAAGTACTTTGCGTTAAAGAGGTTCACCTGTAATTTGTTTGCGGATATGAAAGGACAGTTTTGATTTGTGTCCATGATTTTCGTCATGTTGAGCAGAGCCAAATCGATTTCACGTCTCCGTTTTATGCATTAGTTTTAAGTTTTCACTCTTCACGGTATTTTAGAACTGAATAATGGATGTATTTCTCAATAAGACAGGTTTAAAAAACCTAGGTTTCATTTTTGACATTACGTGGCTGTGTCTACCGCGGTTAAGTAAAATGTCTATAGCGGTTAAGTGAAATGTTTATTGCGGTTAAGTGAAATGTTTATTGCGGTTAAGTGAAATGTTTATTGCGGTTAAGTAATGGGTCTACTATTGTTAAGTAATGTGTCTACTGAAGTAAAGTAAGATAATATAACGTTGCGCTGACGAATCATTTAATTTGCAAATTATTATATGTAATAAATTTTGTAAATTATTCAATTTTGTAAATTATTCAATTTTGTAAATTATTACATCTTACAAATTATTCAATTTTTGTAAATTATTACATCTTACAAATTATTCAATTTTGTAAATTATTACATCTTTACAAATTATTCAATTTTGTACTATTCAATTTTGTAAAATTATTCAATTTTGTAAATTATTCACTTGTAAATTATTCAATTTTGTAAATTATTCAATTTTGTAAATTATCCAATATTGTACTATTCAACAAATTATTCAATTTTGTAAATTATTCAATTTTGTAAATTATTCAATTTTGCAAATTATTCAATTTTGTAAATTATTACATCTCTCAAATTATTCACTTTTGTAAATTATTCAATTTTGTAAATTATTCAATTTTGCAAATTATCCAATATTGCAAATTATTCAATTTTGTAAATTATTAAATTTTGTAAATTATTTAATGTTAATATGAAATTGAAGACAGCTATTTTATTTGTGTTTCGTCTTGTTATCACAGTTCTTCTTCCGAAGGCTGTGGAAAGCAGAGAAGAGAAGTTTTCGTTTTTACGAAGACCTGTGCAGAAGCAAGTTGAAAGGTTACGAAAATAGGAACAGCAACATGGGATATGAACTTGAAAATACCCATTTATAATAACTCCTTCCGCAAAACTCTCTGTGACGGCAATCAAATTTTGTATGTTTTTGCATTTTTCCTGGCACGACCCTTACGTTTTATGGAATTGAAAAACCGTCATTACCTAATAGTTACCTTATTTCTTATAACCCTGCTATAAAAGAAATACCGGCATATTCGGGTGCAAAATTTGACTAAATATTACTTCGGGTTATTCTAACGCATTTATTTCATGAAAACGAGCTCCAATTTAATCGCTACATTTATGATACAAGTACTAAGCACATCTGCAATGAAAATTGTAAATACAAAATGATAATAAACATCGATATACCTTAAAATGAGAAATGAATAAGCAAGTGAAAGAAAATTGCCTAAGGTCGATATTTAAATTTAGCGGGTTTCAATTAACATTAATTCATGACCCTCTAATTCGCCATTTACTAATTCTCAAGTAACTCGGTAGGTTTTCAGCATTAACAATAGCCATCATTATTGCATTTACGGAAGACCTTTACCTTACCCTTTTTATTGCGTATAGACAGGCAGACAGGAAAGCCAAAAGCAATAGTGGGTTCAATATCTATTGAAACCTGCTAATAATTATTACCTTGCATTACTAATGACTAAATAGACATTCATGTACATGTATATTAACAAATGCATTTGCGTGTATGCCATTGCGTACATGTATGCATTTGCGTACATGTACGCAAAAACATGTTCGTGTATATTCATGTGTGAGAATACCAAATGCAACGGTGCCAAAATTAAAATCAGATCGTTAAGTCACTGACACATTTCAGCTCCTATCGAGCCAACATTTACTTGATTCACTCTCATAAAAGCCGATGCCTTTTCCTTACGTCTTTGACGCTTAGAATACTATATAGGCATCTTTTAATAAAAGAAACATCTAAAAGTGCTGTCTGAGAAAAGCAAAATGCATCCCTTTTATGGAAAAATCGATCCAAAACTCGAAGAAAATCTTTTAAAAGAGCGAAGTCAACTTTGTTAGAAAAAGTACGTCACTCAAGTAAATGTCTCAACCAGAAACAAAGTTAAAACGGAAAACGTTCTTATGTTGTAAAAAAAAAAAGTTACACATCAAAATAAAGCCATTACATCTACCGGGTGATATTACATGTACCGCGATACATTTGCTTGCCAGCTGCTTCTTGATGAAAGGACTAGATGGCCATGTAATAAAAAAAAAAAATCCCTTTTCTTGTTTCATGCACATTTAATGATTTGGGAAAAGCTCATAAAATATTTAATGGGCATTTGCCTTTCGCGCGCTTCACGACATGGAGAAGAACTTGTTAAATACGGTTTAAAAAACCCCTTTTATCCACTTGGAAAGGAGGTTTTGGAAACTACTTTGTGTTCTCTGAAATCGATGAGAGGGAATAATTATGATCCCTTTCTTAGAGTAAATTTAAAGCCATGTCGAGGATTTAATCGTCCACTTAAATTGACAATTTAAAACGAGCTTGCCAATTAGGGTGAGTCATCCCTTATCCGACTCTCAGATTGTATCCTGGCATTCATCGTTTTCTTAATGCTATTGCTTCTTACAAAGCAAGCACCTGACGAGATCTCACAAATTTGCTGGAAATGTACAAAATGGATTCAGGCCGACGTCTGAAGCGTAAACTTATCCGGCATTCATTCGAAAATTCGTTGATGCAAATAATTATTCATGCACCATATTCATGTGCTTCATGCTTATTTACTTAAAGTTATTTATATTAGGAAGAAAATTTGCCACAATTTTTTTTTGTTATTAACGGTTGAAACACCACCCGGCCAGTTTTTAAGTAAAAAATGCGCACCTGTGCAGTTTCCCATGCCGACATCGAATCTCGAACATTGATTTATACAGCTTTGCCATTAAAAAAGTGCAGTCGTGCACGTAGCGAAGAAGAAGTGGTGCATGTGCTGACTGATGGAAAAAGTAGAATTCAAGACATTTAAATAAACTGTAATTAAATGACGGATCGGTTAGTGAAGAAGTCTTCGAAGTGATGACGATGATGATGATCAAAATGAAACCAATGTAGAACAATATGCACATCTTATGAAAGAAACTGAACTACATACAAGCTTTTATATGACATTGTTGTACATAAATATTGGAAGAAAGCATAGTAACGTGCTATGCACGGGAAGCTGCGTGCATGTATTTGCGATTATAAATTCGACTGTGAGTGGTATTTTAGACGTTAGTAATAGAAAAATAACGAGAGTTTCATTCCAACGTGAATAACCTTTCATCCGCTAACTGGGGAGTGAGAAGTTGACAGGATTAACCTAATTAAGAGATAATTAATTATAAATTAGATTAATTAACGGATATTGACATGAACTACACTCATGTTCAAAATTAAGAGAATACTCAATGTTATTTCAACGATATAGGTACGTATTTTGCTCTTTAACAGTCGATGTGTTTTACTTATAAAAAATAATTTTGTAGAAAATTAGTGAGCTGTAAAAATTTATCAGAATCCTAACAGATAACATTTTTTCAGGTTTCTTATGAAGGAGAATCCACGATCAAAATTCGCACAAAAATGAAAAGTCAGAAACGAAAATTCTTAAAAACTTATTTAGAATAAAAAATTTGCTCATATAAATATGGAAACTTATTAAAGAATGATTGTTGACGTTCATGAAAGCAAATTTGTTATTCTAAATCAATTTCCCACGGATTTTCGTTTGTGATCTTCAATTTTTGTGAAAATTTTGATCGTGGATTCTCCTTCATAAGATGATTGAAAAATGTGATTTGTTGTGATTCTTAAAAGTGTTTACAGCTCACTATCTTTCTGCAAAAAGGGTTTCTTTATAAATAAAGCATATTGACAGTTAAAGAGCAAAACATGTAGCGCTCTTAAAAATAAGTCAAATAGTGATACACTGCGATAAACTAATAAATAAAAATAAAAATTCAAATTAACGCAGTTTAATTTTGAAAATATTGACAGCTGTTTCAATAGCACGTGGCTATTTTCGTCAAAACGATACAACTAAGACGTTGGTTACCGTTGCTAATCGAACAATGCCATACCGTAGAACATAAACCGTAGAAAGTAAAAAAATAAAATTAACTCTCAAGTCGATGGCGACGTCTCCGATTGCGGAATCGGTAAATGCGAGAAGAAGTCCATGGAACAATCTCCTCTTGTAGCACGGGAATCCGAAAAAGTCAGTCAAATTTAAAAAGGGTGACAAATAAAACTGAAATAAACGGAGCAAGCAAAATTAATGGTTAATTGGAGGGAACAATTTCTTGTAGTAATCGAGGAGAAACATCCTTTCACCCGGATCATTCACGGTGTGTGTGTATTTACCCATGTGATAGATGTGCACGAATGAATGTGCACGGCGAATTGCTTCTATGCACCGGAGTTTCAACTTCCGGGTTGTCTTCGGTCCCACCGACAAGACCGGTTCCACACAGCTGAAGGATACCATCCCCGATGCTGGTAATTGCGGCGTTTACAAGATAGAGTGCAAAGACTGTGGAAAATGCTATGCTGGAGATCACAGAGAATTAGAATTATGTTCGCCATCAAGAATTCCAAAAATCATCTATTGCAAAACATTGTTGGGGTGAGAGTCACCGCTTTGCTTTCTCCGATGCCAAGCTATTGGAACGAGTTTGTAGTCCGTCCGACTTGAATTTCTTAGAAGCAGTGCAGATCCATTAAATGGGTAAATACACAAGCCGTGAATGATCCGGGCGAAAGGATATTTCTCCCGGATCACTACAAGAAATTGTTCTCACTAATTAACCATTAATTTTGCTCGTTCCAATTATGCAAATTTTATTTGTCACACTTTTTACTTTAATTGCCTATTTAGGATTCCCGTGCTACAACAAGAGTCTGTTCCATGGACTACTTTTATTTTCCGATTCCGCAACCGGAGACGTCTCCATTGACTTGAGTGTTAATTTCAATTTTTCCTTTCTATGGTTTATGTTCTACAGTATGGCATCGTTTGACTAGCAACGTTAACCAACCTATTAGTTATAACATTTTGACGAAAATAATTCATAATAATAAAAACTCTAATAATGTAATTCAATAATTCTAATAATGTCATGCGATAATTCTAATAATAATAATATTTAATAATAAAGGGTATATAATGATTAAAAATTTTATCCAATATTTGTAAGTTTAATTATCTAAAAGCAATATATCATGCGTTGAAACTGGTGTCTGGAATTGTACTACAAAATCTCCATTACCTCATTATGAAAAAATATTCCCCCATTTTCTGATCGTTTTGGATATCTGGTCAACGCTTTTTTTCCTTACGAGGTCGGATTTTCGAGAGCAAATTTAATTGTGTTCAGGGGTGGACTGGGTCCTCTTAAAGGGCTCATAACTCGGATTATCGGGGGGCACGTGTCCTATAGCCCATGAAGGGGCACCGGCCGAGGGGTTAGTCGGCGGCCCAACACGCCCCTGATTGTGTTATACAAAAAAATGATCTTTATAGAGGATTTCAGAGGCCCTCTGAACTCGTCATGGACGTCTTAACACATTCGGGGACTCTGGGCTCGATTCTATCTTCGGGATATTTTCATTCTAACTTTTAAATGTCAACATTTTTGCAATAAGAAAAATTTAATATACAATAATCTGCTAATTTGAAGGCTCCGGCCCCCCATTGGCCCCTCCGTCAAGACGCCACTGCCTGAAGCATGAATACTACAAAACAACTAATACACTTTCACGGAATACAGTCTCTGAAACATTAAACAATATTACACAAGTAGTTGAGAAGACAAGTAATACATAAATGAATACAATTTTAAAAATACGGATACAAAATCGCTTAGAAGGAAAAAAACGCAAGTGAAAACAAAGGCGCCAAACATCTAATTTTCCTTTAGTAAAGATTTTATTCCATTATGTAACTATACACGTTAATTGGGTCTTATTTTATCATTATTTCTTATACGTTACAACAATTTCACGGAATTATGATCTTATATTTCTGCAATGTTGTATTACGGCGATTTTACGATCGGGTGCATATTGTCCAACGACCTTTATTTACGATCTTTTGATGACGGCGTTTTGTTCATGACTTTTGTTGTAGGCTCGATAGAAAATAAAAGGATGTTAAGGGCTTCTGTCTACTTGCCTTGCGAGAAAGCTCTTAAGAACTTCGCTTTGATGTAACACTGGTGCGCAGGATGGAAACTTCCACGTTGCAAAATTTCGGAGCATTAACTTCCGACCATAAACGCCATGGGATTATTTGGAGTCATTGTAAGTTAAGAGTGGAGTTGAGAAAGTTCCCTTTCATTAGAGGATTTCATAACGTTTATAAGGAATACGAAAAGCTTAGAATGGTATGGAGCTAGCGGCGGACTGGGCCGCCGGTCAACCGGCCCCCGAGCCGGTGCGCCCTCATGGGCTATAGGACTAGCGCCCTCCGATAATCCAAGGTATTCGCCCTTTGAGAGGGCCTAGTCCGTCCCTGTATGTGGATGGATCAGAAGCAAATAAAACTACGTTTATATAGTCTCAGCGCTTTTATATGGAGTGCTCGTTTACGTAACGACTGGCAATGAAAATTTTACGAAGAGTGGATTTGTTTCTTCGTCATCTGCGTTTTTAGTATTTCTTAACGTCCCCTGTTTTGCGTCGTGCAGAATGTCTTCGGAAAAACCACAGTATGGTTTTTCCGGGGATAGGAGGAAGGTTTCTCGCCCCAATCTTGAAAGTTGAGGGGCGAGAGGTATATTTCGTCCTCCCCACACTATCGAGGAATACTATTAAAATTTTAATTTCAAGAATAACATTAAACATTTCCACTAATGTAGCAAAGCTGAAAGAAACTTAGATTTTAATTTCATTTCTTGTCAATAAATGTCAGCACCATATCGTCAATAATACTGCTTTGACAGCATCCCCTCCCTTATCTATTGTTTAAAAAATTAGCGTCTCTTTACATGTGTGAAACTATCGATCTTAAAGCCTGGTGCTCTGCGAAATCAGTAGAAGTGTAACTCTTTCAAATGGTTGTTATGTGATGCTTTTTAACTTTTTAATAAACTAATTAAAAATTAATTTATCTCATTAACATTTTACAATAACTGTTGGTGATTCATGGCAACAGATGGTGTCATGAGTTTATGAGCGTAAAAGATCTCTCGCCCCCACTCTCCAAAATGTTGGCACATCCCTGAACTACACTGACCAAGTTTCTCCATTTTTACAACGATAAAGAGTTCCATTCAGTTGCTTGCGTATAAGATGAATAAAAAAATGAATTCTGGATTCCTTATTAGCTTTTCACGAATAGAAGATTGAATCAAAGGATTGCAGTGGGCAAGTGTTCGGCAACATATGCCTGATAGTAACCGACTATCTGAGCATGTCTTATCTAACAAATAGCAAACAGATAGAAAAAGAATATGCATATGCCATAATCTAACAGCACTACAAACTTGCTTTAACGATGGAAACGTTTTTACTGAGTTTAAACCCCTAAAATTCACCACTTTCTGCTCAACTTTTTCAACTCTTTTTTTCGTGTCAATTTTGTCACTAATTTTTAAAAAATTTCACCAACTCTCGCGCCAAATTTGTTAAGCGTGAAGAATAAGCTAACGTTTCCAACGCTAATTCGTTTTCCATTTATTTCAAAGTTTAACATTTATTATACAGTTTGCAAATATTGCTACGTATCATACTTATCATCCTTAACCATTATCCATCACTACTTGATGAAGCTTTCGTTCAGATGTCCTCCATATGAATCGATTCTGAGTAATTTGTTTGCATGTTGCTTCAACCTATTTTCTTATTTCGTCTATCCATCAAATTTGAAGAGGTTTCCTTGGCAGTGGATGGCCTTTTAGAATACATCGGGGTATTTCAATTGCTCTTCGTTGTTTCGTTTTCCTTGCGAAATGCTCAGCACTTTGCCACATCAGCTTTTACACTTTAATGATGTCTTTAATTCTTGTTTTGTTTCATTACGTGAGGATTATTGCGATTCCGGCGAATATTTTATGGAATTACGCATATTCCGATAAACGGCCTTTTCTGATTAACGACGCTTTTATTCCATCCTGTCAAATTTCTTAACTGGAAAGCTTACCACATATATGGAAATTTGAACAACATGTAGTTGATTCCACAGTTGGATATGTAAATAATTACAAGTGTAGTTTGGATGCTTGTCTCGCATAAGGTTACATTCGATTAACTAACTACCTGCGTTAATGTGAAAGTAGGCCCCTCTACAAAATGCGTTTCCATGGCTGCAAAGGACGAATCCCTGCTCATGTAGCATTGCTAGATCATTCTTCAATCTTTTTCACAACAAAATTCTTTCTTCTACTCTTACGAAAGCAGCTTTTTCAAACCACCATCTTATATTTTTTACACTCTATAAGATGTTTCTCACCTTTTAATGTGGAAACCTTTAATAGAATTGTTTTAGCGATGGTTCTGGCATTGACTACTTATTTTTTAGTATTCTGCACAGATTTCTATATTTTTACTGAATCTTTAAAATCTTTTCTGGTTTTGGAAGATAAAGAAGCTTATTTATTGTTCTCAATTATCTGAGGAAAGTGTCCAAAATTCAAACTGTCATAACTGTAAAAATATCAACGCCGTAAATGTTTTGGAAATACTTTCAATAAGCTCACTATTTTCCAAAGAAGCGCGCGGAATTTGGCTTCGACTGCAATGTCCGAAAGCAAAAAAAAATCTCCCCTGAAAGTCATTACAAGAAGAAGGAGGACAAACGTTGTAAATTTCAGCAATTATTTATCGCATCAAATGGCGACGACAAAAGAAAATCGTTTCATGTCTTCATAAAAACATAATTTCTCGTTCTGAGATTCCAGATAACGTCATTTGCGTCGCTTTCTCGAAATAATTCAATTTAATTTTTGGCACAAATGTACTCTCGATTGAAAAAGCCACGCAATTGACAACCGTCATATTTTGGCGTCATTTTCCTATCCCGCTTTATTTGTGCTCAAAAAAGTCCGTCTCCGAACGATAATTACGCGAATTGATGAAATTAATTGAGCTAATTAACGTTAATTATGGACGGTAACGTGAAATTGCCCATTAACAATATGCAAACCGTAGAAAATCGACCAATCAAGTTAATTTTAAAGGGGCTGGGATTGGCATCAATTTCCAAATGACATTACAAAGCTGAGTTTTCCAAACGGAAATTTTAAGACCACATTTATGGTTTATGGTGATATTTAAACCCGCTTTTAAATCATTTTGACCCAATTTTATTCGGGCTTTGAATTTTTGACTTCCCCCCAAAAAAAGGCACAAAAATTTTTGCTATGTTCGTTGGCGCCGTTTCTCACTCCAACCTAAAAAGGAATTTTCTTAATTATATTAAATATCCTTGAAGTTTCATTTTTTTTATAAATGAATCTAAAGATTTCCGCTAAGTTTAGTTTAAAGACCATAAATTAGATCATCAAGGAAAGGGTCCAAAAAACCCGAGGAAATAAAAACCATAATTTTCTCCATTTTCTTGCTTTTAGTTTCATGCTTGTAAACATTTTGAATATCCCAACGTCTTTTCAGTTTTGATAGTAGTTTTTTATTATATGTAATTAAATGTGCCAAGTAATACTATAAAAAATCGAAGCATTCAATTTTTTTATTCATAGTGCACATATATTTATATATACACATGTTTATTCATACATACACTATCAGGATTGGCTAAATCTTTTTGGTCGAGTGCCACAATATGGATAGTAGGGCTTGGCCGTGCCATATTAGTATTTTGTATTCATTTGTGAATGTGGTGTATAATGTATGAGTATGTGAATTATTTATACCAGTAGGCAGTACTGTAGTATTTTAAATTTTATTGACTTTTTGTCGTTTTTTTGATAAATTTTCTTTTCTTTTTCGAGAAATTATTTTTATTTTTTTAAATTATGTCCTTCACAAAATTTCAGTTATGAAATATATGATAATAAATATATACGTAATATAATTTATATCCATCAGAAGTATTATTCCTGTAAGTAATACTGTAGTATTTTTAAATTTTATCGAGAAAGGAAGTACGATTAAGAAATAGTCATGCATTTCACAATATTCCAATACAAATTATTAAAATTTTACCAATTTTCCAATACATATTATAATTTTATCACAAATTTCCAATAGGAGACGGGGTAATATGGACCACCATTTTTTTTTCTGTAAACTGCACCTACATTTTAAGCTAATTTCACTCGTTTTGGAAATGGTTGGTTACATACGCTAATTAACTATGGCCACGACAGGAGTAATAATTTTTAGACTATATACATTAACCTCCATAATGCGATTACCAAAAAAAAAAAAAAAAGAGAAATCACTTGTTTTTTTAAGTGCGGGTATTATGGACCCCCCATGAAATAGTTGCAGTTATTTGTCAAAAACGAACTTTACTTTATTGTTCAAGAAACATAAATTATTTACAAAAGTCGCAAATATAAATTTCTTTCTCGGCTCTAGCACATTCACTATGTGCCCATAATTGACACACGATACACATACATGACCTATAGTTCTCTATGGCAGTCATCAGTAACAACTGAGTCAGGCGCAGTATAGCCCAGATGCTCTTGCGCCATAAAAAAGCCAAACAAACAAACAACAACTGAGTCACAGAAGAGATAGTTGGGCTTTCGCACATCTGGTTTGCCCACTTGCAGAAGAGTTTGTTAGAGTGAAGTGGAGGATGTAACGCATTGACGAAATTTGGTTGCGCACGAAGATATCCAGTGACGAGGCGTTTTTGGTGCCTTTTCTTGTCTATTAGTACATGAACACACACACACATACAGCTATATACTTATTTAAATGTTGCTTATACAAAAGCATTTGTCGGTGACAGGAATACGAAACAATTCAGAGGAGGGATTCCAATCCGCTCCTATACCAGACAGGGATAATACGCCGCTCTGTACATGAGTTCTTAGTCGATAGGCGAGCTAAGAAAATAAGTAACTGTTCACGAAGCGTAAAACAGGTTGCGATTTAATTACTTCAGGGCGAAGTCTCGAACACACTAAAATTTTGCACGTTTTAGAGTTTTGTCCAAATTTTGGTGGGAAGAGTTACACGGAAAGTAGAACTGTTATTGGTTGAAGAAATCTGTGCAAGCGCATTAAGATGAATTTGCAGCTGCACGGGACATGCTGAACATCACTCGATAAGAGACAGTAAAAGAGCTTAAGGCGTTGACAGGTATCCAGTCCAGACCATCTGTGCCGTTAAAATTAGGAGTTTTATGGTTTCTGTAGTGTCAAGAGAAGCACTCGAGTATCGATTTATGTTATCGGTAACGAGACCCGCATGGCATTCGTTGTGTGGTCCTTTCTTAATCTCTGACTTATTGCAGGAAAACTTGGAAATTTAGGAAATGGTGAAAGATTTTGAGAGAAGGAGTCACATAGGCAGATGTTTCTATTAATTCGAAAAGAAGAGAGGTATTCCGAAAATTTTCGGGGAGAAGTATACAAATTTAGTTTGTCAAATTTAAAGTGCAACATTAGGTGCTACAAGTGGGGGGACTGTTCATTTTCAACTTGATTTTGGTCATCACGTGCTGCAATGTAGTCTGAGTCTGGAAAACTACGACGATTAGAGTGGGTCCATATTGCACGCACTTTAGGGATCCATATGACCAGCAACACCATGTTGAAATTATTATCACATCACTACTCACAAACCTAACCAAAAACTTGAAGTCTGATTTCGACACATTATCGTCTAACTAGTGTAGTTCCAGGTATAACATCGAAATCTGCTCACCATTCAACATGAATACTCATAAAACATGTATACCACTTACCTTGCTAAATGTTCGTGAAAAGGGTTAAACTTCTAACGCTCACAACACGAATGCTTCTTCAGTAATACATGGCAATTCCAATCTCTTATCTAAGGCAGAGTAATTAAAGTTGATTTATCCCCCCAACACTAGAGTGTTCCTCTTCTCGGCCGAGGAACCGGGGGGGGGGGTCCAAAATACCTACAGAGGGTCCATATTACCATAACTTCCTCTACTAAAGTGGTTTAGAATTTTAGAATATCGATTGAAAGTGACATGTCATCAGTATGTTATATGTTACTTTCAGAGGCGTAGGAATTAAAATATCATAAAGGCTCGAATATTTTTAAGCTAGGCATGGGCGGATTTACCATTTTGCCGCCACCATCTTGCCGCCACTGTCCGCCCCCCCCGATCAGCAGTAGGAACATAAAAATTGTTACATTCAATATACGCCAAAATATGTTGTATTGGCAATAAATATGTTGAAAAACAAACTCATAAATTGAAACATAAACATTAAACAATATTAACTTATATTGAAGTATTATTTTTTTGGTATATAATAAATCAAATTAAATTTTATTGAAATAAATTTTAATTTTAGCAAATCGAAAACGCCCATCGAACACTGGCATTTAAATGGAAAGCATGACGTCTAGCTTTCTTCTCGGCAAAACATCTAATTATATCATCGTATGGTATTGATTTTGTTATATCAGACTCAATAAACAAAATTTTGAAGCCATATTTTAGAGCCTAGTATAGCCTATTGGGAAATACGCCACTGATGACAGGCCGTGTGATGTGGAAGTAAATTGAACGTGTCGTTCTGTCAAACGGAGGAGGTTTGAGTCTCTGATCCCCCCCATTAATATGTCACCGGTTACTTTTTATCTAAATTACGGATCACATTAAAATCATTTTCTTTTGAGATTAATCTAATCTTTAAATTTTCTTGGTTAATCTAATCTTTAAATCTTCTCGGTTAATCTAATCTTAAAATTTTCTGGGTTAATCTAATTTTTAAATTTTCTTGGTTAATCTAACCTTTAAATTTTCTTGGTTACTCCAATCTTTAAATTTCTTGGTCAATCTAATTATTCATTTTTATTGATTAAGCTATTTTTATTTTTTTTTATTGATACGATCTTCAATTTGTTGAACAATCTAATTTTAAATTTTTATGGATTAATACAGGGTGGACAAAAGTTTATTGGGCAAAAAGAATGGCTTATTATGCAATTAAATATGAGAGTATACAAGATTATAAGATAGTAAAACACACAAAGTCAACCTTTCTCACAAATTTGATATAATTTGACGAAGGCACTGCGCACTAATAAAATGATTGAGAAGGCAACAAACTAACAGAGTTGAATAAAATATTTAATCTTTTACAGCTGTTTCCATAGCCTTGGGCTACCTTTGTCAGAACGGCAACTGATGTAACACAATGTGTAATTCCAACTGGTGCTACAAAAAGCAGGTATAGTGTAATGAACGGTAAAAATATATTAAGTTTGAAAAGAAACGTCCCTGGTATTTTATACTGCTATTCATATTCTGTATGAGATGAAATACGCCGTGAGTCAGTAGAAACATTGGATAAAAAATTATTGTTCGAAGTGGGAATTAAGTTCTTTCAAAAAGGAGAAATGAAATCAGACGGCAACTGGTCATTAACGGCGACATCTGTGTTGGCGATTATATGTATGGCTTCAAAAAAATCAAGAACATTTAAAGAATATACAGAGTGGACACAAATTAGTTGGACAAATAGAATGGTTTATTATGAATAGCTCTACAACCAAACATGAGAGTACACACGATTGTATAATAGTAAAATACACAAAGTTGACTTTTTTCACAGATATTCGATATGGTTTCCCTTCGTTCCTCTGCAAATATCCCATTGGTAAATCAGTTCTTGCCATATGTTTGTGAGCATGCTCACGTCAAGCATGGCCACCTCGATGACCAGATTTTCCCCACCTCCCGATTTCGGTGTATGGGATTTTCTTAAAGATCAGGTTTACAGTCTGCCGCTTCCAACATCCAGTCGCGAATTAGCACCGCACTTGACTTTATCGATATGAACCTGCTCACAAACATATGGCAAGAACTGATTTACCGATGGGATATTTGTAGAGTAGTAATAAGGGCAGTCCCGTCGAACATTTGTGAAAAAGGTAAACTTTGCGTGTTTTACAATACAATATGATTTTAATGCTTTAACGCTTGAATTCTAACGCTTTAAGCGTTACAATTCTTAACAAATGCCAAACTAGACTTAAACTTTACTATCATATAATCGTGTGTACTGTCATGTTTGGTTGTATAATTATACATAATAAACCATTCTTTTTGCCCAACAAATTTGTGCCCACCCTGTATATTCTTTAAATGTCCATGACTGATTAAATTTTTAATGATTAATCTTTCTTCCTTATAATTAAAATTTCAAATTATATCCTTATTGAAGTGAATTTATTCATACATTATGATATACATTTTGGGTTAAAGAAAAGGGGGTATAAGATATCATTACCCTTCTCAGGGATGACACAATTGCCAAATAACGGTAAACGCACAAAGCCACTAGGACGAGTTTTTGTGAGTTTTCGTAGGGGATTTTTTGTGCAATAATTTTCGGCACCTACGTACAAGTAGCTAAAGTTAGAGCTTTTTTATTTCAGGAGAAAAAGAAAAATATTTGTTTTCTCCTAAAACAAAAAAAAGCTTTAGCTTGAGCTGCTTTTACACGAGTGCCAAAAATTATTGTATAAGAAGGGGTATGTTGTACGGACGAGATATTTTATGTCCTTGAAATGGCTTATTGAGACGGGACAGATGATTCAACGTAACCTCCTAATCATGACAGAGTGATGCAGAGCGAAGCTTAGCTGTGAGATGAAGCAAACCCAACCTGTCCAAAAGCGGTAAACATAACCTATCGAACCACATATACATAGGCGTACGCAGGAAGTTCATAAGGGGGGGTTACAGCGCTACAACCCCATATATTCATATGTTAAATAAACAAAACTTCATTGCAGTGGGAGGTTACGAAGTCCATCAACACCCCACTGCGTACGCTAATGAACATATATACAATTTAATATCATTAGAGACAGAAATGTTTTTAAAATTTGCCATTACACACAGGGTTAAATTATTTAAAATGTGGATGTATTTTTCGCAAAAAATTAATATATAGAAACACGCCAGTGAATGCCGGTACAGAAAACGATAATTGGATGCACATAAAAATATAAAATAGGCAGCTTTAAAAGGTTAAATGCATGTCATTTACATATTGTTATTATTATAAATACAAACTAGAACAACATAGTAAAGTATTTTATTTTACTTACTCACTGTTTTAAAATAAAGAAAAGTTAAGATTCAGCCCATGTTTAAATAGAATGACAGTTCCGAATCTTTTTCAAAGCAATTTTTAATTCTTCTATAGAAATATGACAAATATTATTGTATAAAAGTATTTTTGCTGAATAAAACATTCGGTTTACTCAGAATGGAATCTTTCCAAGATATAAATTTATTTCATCTCCAGCAAAAGGGCTCGTAGTCGAATCTCTTTCCTCATCGGACAAAAAAAAAAAAAAAGGAATGGGCGTTGACCAAGAATTCCGGACAGGGCCCATTTTTTACCTTTCGCTTTAATACAGAAAAGAATAAGAAGCAGAATGGAAACCTCGCCAACATAGATCACCTTGATAGATTATGGTACGTTTAACACAGCTTTGTGGATAGCGCTTGATAGTAGAGATCGACCAGTAATGAACGCATTAGAGATTTTATAGGGTCTTCAACAATGAACCTATCATCGTTGAAAAAGATTGCTGGAGCAGCTAACTCATTCGCTAAACACGAATGGTATACTTACAGAAAAATTGACAATATTATGGTTCTAAAGAGACAGTTGTTTAAAGACATGTTTCAGCGTTCACCATTTTTACGAGTCTTTGCATTTCTATTAATTTCTGGGTAAGTGTTTGGGAAAGTTTCTAGGTGTTTGGACAAGGCTCTACGCAAGTGTTTGAATAAGGTTCTGGGTAAGTGTTTGCATAAAGTTTTCGCTAAGTGTTTGGACAAAGTTATGGGAAAGTGCTTGGACAAAGTTTTCGGTAAGTGTTTGGACAAAGTTACGGGAAAGGGTTTGGACACTGTTTTAGCAAGTATTTGAGGAAGATTCTGGGTGAGTGTTTGCACAAGTCTTTGGGTAAATGCTTGGAGAAGTTTCTAAGTGTTTGGTAAAATTTCTAGGTGAATGTTTAGGCAAAATACTAGGTTTCGAATGACCGTAAAAAAGGGAAAATTTTAAACATAGATTAAACCGATATAAAAATAAGTTCATAATAAGGAACAAATTCACCCCACTGGTCTGTTGGGAAGGGCCCGACTTAGAAATTCTGGGGCCCAAGGCAGACACACATGAAGGGGCCCCAACCCCTCCTGTACCCACGACAGATTTCTGATTGCTATGTTTATTATAGGTATGAGCGAATGACTTTTATTTATAAGACCAAGGTCAGTATAATATAACACATTACCCAGCCAGGTAAGCTTTACTGGTCTTAAGGGAAAGGATTCAGTAAAGGATTTTTTAAAATCCTGAATGGTCTGCACCCTCACAAAACAAATATTAAAATACAAAAAACGTAAAAACTTCATTAATAGAATAACCAAAAAAATGTCATTGCTTTCGTCGCTCGTGCACTTTTTACCAGTACCTTGGACTAAATTTAGAATTCAGGGACCCCTGAATCGTGGGGCCTGGGGCAGCTGCCCCGCGTGCCCCTGCGTAAATCAGGCACTGCCGTTGGGTATAATTACCGTTTTCTGACCCGCTGATTTGGGTTCGACTACCAAGTGACCTTGGTCATAACCATTGGCGTAGGCAGGGGGGTGTTGATGGGGGTTGTAACCCCCCATTGCAATGAAATTTTGTATATTTAACATAGGAATATGTGAGTTGTAGCTCTGGTTGTAACCCCACTTAAGAACTTTCTGTGTACGCCTATGATCATACGTAAACGTACCATGACATGAGGTGATGCCAATCGAAACGACTAACAACCTTTCGTCTTCCGATGGCAGCAAAATTACCAGACACCAATATGGCTGAATAACTGCCAATGGCGGTCGTTGAAAAAAAATTATAAGCAACACTTGTTTTTGTTACTCTATTCTGAATTTGATTTTTCTTTGCAATTATTTGGAAAAAAAACAGCACTAAATTAAATTTAATGGTCAAACTATGTGCAAAAAACTAGGAAACGACGCTTTATGAAATATAAAAATATAAATAATAATATGAAATAATAATAATAATAATATACAATAATAACATATATATAATAATAATATACAATATATATATAATATACAATAATAATATATATAATAATAATATGAAATAATAATATATATAATAATAATATGAAATAATAATAATAATAATAATTTGTAATAATAATATATAATAATAATAATAATAATAAATAAATAATATAAAAATAAAATATAAATGGTCCAAGCTCATAAAAATAAGTTATTTGAATTAGAAAAAGCAACTTTAAAATTTCAAACAAATTCACTCAAATAAGATAATTAAACTATTTTTTTTATTTTCTCAGACAGACTTATTTACTCAATGAGATTTTTTTTGCTTCAAAAATTTAAATTATAATAGTAATAAAAAGAAGGTGTGAGAGAACAAGTGGGAGAGAGAGAGAGAGAGAGAGAGAGACAGGGAGAGGGAGAGAGAGAGAGAGGAGGAGAGAGATATTTGAAGCAAATATTTTGGATAAAAAAAATACTTTTGGGAGCATAGTTAAACGTATTATTAAATCAATAACAGAGTATTAAAACTGTTAAATTTATAATTTAAAGTAATTTCTTAGAAACTTTGAATTTTCTAAACAGTGGCAACATATATCATTAAAGAATTGAAAAAAAATCTTCAAATTCATTTTAGAAATCAAACGACAAGTAATCAGATTAAAATTATAAAAAAATAATAACTAAGGATATTAATTCACAAATTAACACACAAGTAGTACAGGTAGAATTAAACATTTTGTTAAATATTTTTGTCAAGAATTTACCTCTTTCAGCCCAAGATTTTATGAGAAGAATTGACTCGGTAAATCGATGTCGATCTTGTGCTTTTATACAACATGAAGTAAAAGGATTAAATTTTAAATTGCACATTTACAACAACTGCGTACACCATCTTCCCCCACGATAGGGTACCATATTAAAAGTATGAAAAATACGTGTTTCATAAATCCCACGGTCAAAACCAATTCAATATCTTAATTCTGTTATTCTTTATCCTAGCCAAGAGTGTCTTTAAAGCAAATTACAGGGTTGGGGCATCTTTTGCTTGCTAATATTAACCGAAGCAAATAACCACTTTAACCTTTTAATGTATTAAAATATTGCATATATTTCAATTCTAGGAGGGGGCAACTGAACTGACCCCTTGCCCTCCCTCAAACGACGCCCATGATCTTAGACGTCTGTCGGTCATCTTATTTGGTTCATATTGTCCTTCGTAAATGCTCAACTTCGTTAAACCGACTTCGTTAAACGGACTATCGGAATCGGATAATCGGAACTTATATATTTTTAGTCTACTTAAAACAACGCTGCTCTCTATCCATAAAATTTTATTTTAAGAGGAACATTTGAAGCATTAACATCTCGCGACCTAAAAGAACCATTGGGCAATTTTTTAGTTCGTATTATCAAGTCATTTGCAACTAGCCGTATTTTTACAGTGTTATTATGTCTTTCGTAATGGCGCCCATATTCGGCGCCTTGCCCCTGAAACTTAAGATTAAAATTGGTTTATTCTTTTCGCACGAGAAAAGCGTTTGTTTATTTTTGGTTGCTTACTATGTTGACGGTGTGAGTTGTCAGCAAAGAGGGATGGACGCGTGTTGGAAAGTAAACACTTATATTTAGCTACTGTGCGATAGACCTTGCTCTTTGGAGGTCGGAACGAAAGCTGGGTCTAAAACAAAAATCTTAATTTATTTGTGTTCCACTTCACTTTCAAAAACGAATACATACACACTTAGAGGTAAATATTTGAGTAAAGAAGCAACAGAATATTTAGTACACGTTGAACAGGGATATTAGTAATTAATATAATAATTAATTAATATGATTAATAATTGAGCAAAGATACAATTTTGCTATTGCAATTGCGTGGTCATGATTCCATTAGTCATTTAGAATGTGAAGAAATTTTTGGTGTTTCGTTTTGTTCGAAGTTTTGAAAACAGCTTCTTATTATTACGATCTTTTCATATTGTGTGAGGTATAGAAAAAAAAAATTTAATTTAGAATGTTTAAAGCTAAGGGGTCGTTCAAGTATTGCGTAAACATACTTCTGGCCATTTAATACTCCTTTCCCTTTATAATAAAAAAATAAGCAAATGCCCGCTCCCCCCCCCACTCGCATGATGACGTAAGATTTCGGTTCTTTAATTTTTGAGTGTAATTTCTTGAAATAAGAATGCAACGTGTGATGCAAATTATAATACTTATTTACATTTTTATTGTAATATTGAGCAGTTAAGGTTTAATAATAAATAAAATAATAAATAAATAAATTGAGAATAAATTTGTTGATCGTAATAAAAATTTCCCACAAAAATCTCGCCCCGGTAGTTTTGTGTGTTGACCATTATTTGGCAATTGTGTTATCCCTGAGAAGGGTAATAATATCTTACATCCTTATATACGGAGAAAGTGAGCGTTGTTCTTGCTTCGTTGGTCTAGACGGTAAAGACGGTCGCGGTTAAGACGGTAGCAGTTAAAACGGTCGCGGTTAAGACACTCCGGGCTCAAAGGAGAGACCCTAGTTCGGCTCTAAGACGGGGACGATGTCTCTTTTTTTTCCTATACCAAAAAGCTCTAGTCTGTGCTTAAACGTGGTTGTGACATTTATTAGGCATAATTGAGCACTTATTTGTAAATCTGTTATAATATTAAACGTTTATTTATAAACAACGAGTAATTACAACAACTTTTCGCATTTAACGAAGTTTTAACACGCTGTTAATAGCCATTTTGGTGGTCCTATGTCACCGTTATCGGAACTGTGCATTAGTCATTAACAAAGTTTTAAAACTGTAATAAATAAGAAGATATATAAATAAAAATAAATAATTTGGAAGTAAAATGACTCACTGTGCTGAATATATCACAATCGTAAAATAACACAATGGGCACAGTTTTTTTTTAACTATATGCTTTAATATAGCTTTAAAACGTTTTCTCGAAGGCTTTTAGCCCTCTTCGAAGAAGCTTACACAATACTGGAACTATTGAGACTCAATAGTTCCAAAAGCCTTCAAGAAAAAGTTTTTAAAGCTATATTAAAACATAGAGTTCAAAAACTGTGCCCATTGTGTTATTTTACGACTGTGAAATAAATAATTTAACAATTAAGAAACGGATTTAATCGAAGTCATTTATTAAAAATAATAAACTCATTATATATCTTATTTCAAAATGTCAGGGGCCCTACGCGTAGCACAAAAGGGACCTCTGAGCGAAAAGGGGTTGAGACATCGGTTTAAAGAATTAAATATTTAACTGCCATCATGTGTATTTTATATTTTACGTCTTTCCCCCGCGGTGCATCGTACATCCAAGTATTGCAGTTCTGTCAGGGCAGTTGTCACTTTGTGAAAGTTGTGTTAGTTTTATTATTTTTTGGGTCTTACGTAAACATGGTTCAGATCACCCCCTTGTTGCTATAAAAAATAAGCGAATCTCAACCTCTCTCTCCCAAAGATACTTTCGTAATAATTGAACGACCCCTAAAGACAGTATGGAATATCCACTATAAAGTAATTACAGTTCAAATCGCCACTATAAAGTTTTTACAGTTCAAATCGCCCTAGAAGATGATCACAAATATTTGATTCTATATGCTTTAAGAACCATAGTTTAACGTTTGTTTCTATTTGGACATTTGCTAATTATCGTTAAGACTGAGAATGAGTTTTAATTTCTGATGATGGGCAGGAAAACGCCTAGTCGAAACAATTGTTAGATTGATTGACATTCTTTAATATTACGTTTATAATTACATTTATAATTACATTTATAATTAATTATAATATAATTATAAATATTATTAATTTATAATTACGTTTATTAAGCTTGCTTTTTTCAAACTTTTATTTTGTTAACTAAATTACAGTGATTAAAAAAAAATCATATTATTCTATAGTAATTTTCATCAAGAAATGATTTTCACTGTAATATGAAAATGACATTTCCATTAACATAAAGTTTTCAAAATGTTTATTGTGGGGAAGCACATTTTATGTACGTTTATACATTACAGTATATGTAAAATCGCAATTTATTTCAGATTATTTAGGGGCTTGGGACCCACGGGTCCATATAACTTCACGCCCATGGGTACTTCTTAAATGAGCGTCCATTAATTTTTCCACCTTATCGATTTGTATCCCCACTTCATTTTAAAAATGCTCCCTCAGACAAAAGTGACGAAAATTCCTTGGTAAGATATGTGTCACTGGACTTTTCTTTCTTGTCATTACACAGATTGAAATAGATATCCTCTCCACTTCGATTCAAAGCATTTAGCTTTGCAATTACCTGCATGCAGCCAAGTTCATGGATTCGGTATGAATATAGCCTGTTGTTAGATGTATGGATAGACAATCGATTTTATACTAGAAAACTAAAGTTAGTTTTTAGAGCATTACATTTAAAACAACTAATTTTAATGCTAGTTTTTTTCTTTGTCCCTCCTGTTTTCGACAAAATAAAATTTCTTTAAGTGAAATGCAATACCTTTCCTTTTCCTTGATTTTGTCTTTACTCTATAGCAACTTGTCAACATAAACAGTTTTACACAAATGTTGCGTAAAAAAATGTCATCGGATTTTATTTTAAAACTTAATAAAATTGAAAACAAGTTCCTTTTGCACAAAATGGTCGACTCAAGGACAATAGGATTACTTCCAAAGAGCCTTCTTGTCACCAACAGAGAGGAATAAAAATGAAAAGAGGGAAAACTTTCAGGCAACGTCTTATAATTATTCGTGACAGTGTACTACAGATAGCGTCTTTAGTTGTCATATAAATTTTTCCAATAACATGATTGCCAAACAAGTGGTTAACATAAAAAAGTCTCGGGGAGTTTTTTTTTTGTATTTTGTAATGTTATGATGAACTTGTAATGATAAAAATGATGAATAATGGCACGATGTTAAAATGTTTTTTCAATGTAAAGTCGCAGCGAAGAAAATTAACTTTTTGTTGAAAATTACATAATTTGAACTCTGTGAGTGACACCTAATTTGCAATTAATAATTAAAATAAATGATGCTGGATAATAACACATGCACAATTATTTATTTGAAGACGTCGGACATCATGATTATAAATAAATAATGAAATAATTAATCATAATATATTATCTTATAAAGAATACACAGACATGTTGCGGTCTATTTCGAAACATAATTTGACTTTTAGAATTAAATACATCTTGAAACGTCTGTTTTTGGTTCCTTCCGATGTAATCATGAAAGAATGTATGAATTAAAATTTACATGATGCACTGATGATATTATGAAGCTGGATGTATAAATGGAAGCAAAGCTATCATCATACCATTATATCATAACTTCAATAGATTTTACGTGTCAAGCTATCTTACTTATTAATTGAATAGGTGCTATAATAACGACAGCTCTGACGAACTGTTGAAGTAATTTTTATAATGAATTTTCGTTTAAAGGTATTTTGGTTTATAAGGACGAGAAAATACTCCATGAATCAGAAAGATGAGAGGTAATCCTAGTGGACAGAAAGTACAACACAGAAATAAAAACAGAAATTAAAACAGAAAGTATAATAGAGATGAACAGAGGAAGAAGACGTGGATGGTGGAATGTTCCAAGAAGAGAAACATTCTAAAAGTAAGAAAGACAGAGGAGCCTAGCAACAGAGAGGAATAGAAAAACCAAAAATAATAATAGATGCGAAGTGCCTTAAGAATATGGTTGATCTTAGTTTGACAGGGAGTGATGTCCTAGAGAGAATGCGTTGGAAGTGCTCCGTCGTCCATTATGTCCATTATGTCTATTATGTCCATTATGTCCATTATGTCGTTCATTCCAAATAAAGAGTGTGTGGGGAGAGGGACGAAGAAGAATTTTGGGGTTTCAATAAAAATTGAATATAATTTGCACAGTGCGTTGTAATGATTGAGCGATGGATTTAACTTCCTCGTAAAAACTTCAAAACATTTAAAATGTCCATCGGAGCAACGATATGAAATTCAATCATCGATTTTTTATATATCGGATGAAGCGTTGTTTGATACGAAGCATGCGAAAACGTCAATAATTGATTTATTTCCTCCACGCAATTTTTTTATGATATTACGAAGGCGAACAAATTGATGAAGAGGGGGATTTTGAAGTAATTCTTCATTCCAGCGTCTACGACGTTGCATACAGGCTATACTTGAAGGAGTTGTGAAAATGAATCTATTGTTCTTTGATATTCTTCAGTAATTTTGTACCAAAATTAGGAATTTCAATTAAATTTTTATACTTTTAGACTACCTTTCTTTCAAAAGTGTTGGATGTTTTTGAAAGCCTTGTCAATTGTTCCGAGATTGGCCTATCGAACAAAGTCACAACTTCTTTAGATGACTCGTAGTAGGGATCAAGTCCATTAGTATGAGAAATTTCAACTGGGATTTGCGGAAAAGTAGCAGACAGCTTTATATGAAAAATTTGATTCAGACTGTATTAATGAAGTTAAGGATTATTTACAATAATTTTAACACATGATTACTTATTAAATAAATGTGCAAGGCCTAAGCCATTTATAGTTAGTTTATTTTTATGACTTTTATTTAAGAAGTCACTAGAGTTTAAATGTGGAAAAGAATTTTATAAACACCCCACAGAGGAATTTAGCCAAGTATGTTAGTCATCAGTGGTGCTCTGACCTTTTAAAATTATTCCAATTATGGATATAAAATACATTCGCATTTATCAAAATATATAATTTTATTCTGTTTAGATATACTAGAAGCATTCTATTTATTAGAGTAATCATTAAACACAATTAGGAATAAATACATAATAAATAAATGATAAATTTATTTGCCACTATACATTCCTGCTGTTTTAAAATGTCAGATTGCTTTCAAGCACTTCTCTGATGAAAGCAAGACGTTCCCCTGCCGAGAAAATTGTAAAAAACAAAAATGATGTACAACTCAGTAAAAACAATTTATGAGAGAGAATCAAAAATTAATTAATTAATTAATTAAAGAATTAAAAAAATTAATTTCGAATTAAATATGTCGTTAAGCAGTGGTAATGACTTTGAGTACCAACGTCTCCATTCGACAGAAAGCCACATTGTTTTGTTTAACGCTGTTTGACACGATCCATCATAAAATTACGTGAGTTTCCCCTCATAATTTTCAAATTCTTACGCTCTATGTAGTGTAACGTTCACATTTATTTTCATTTATCTGTAATGTACTCATGAGCAACTAGATCATTAATGACCGAAACGTTGGAAAATGGTGTTGGATAAAAAATACCACTTTTAATAAAATAAATAAAATTTCGTAGGGAGGTATTTTGTGTTTCATTGCTCGTTTCAAAAACTAAGCAAAACTTGTTAATTTTCGCAGAGAAATTACATGGAAGTGTTTCCATCTCTTTAGACCACTTCGTGTACTGAATCTAATGCGTGTGTTAATTCAAAATACTACTGATCATCTGTCGCTGGAACTTTACGACTACGATTGAACATCGAATAGTGTTTGGGCGGTTTCCACCTCGGCCATACCATACCACTACATGAATATGGCTGATTATGATTTATCGATCTTATAGTAAAAAAAAAATGAAACCTAAAACGGTTTTTGCAGACTTAGTAATGTTTCTTTCCTTTTCGAAATCGAATGCACGCTAAGTAGAAATTAGACGTAAGTTGGCCCGATTCTACTTTAATTGATGTTTTTGTCGTTTAAAAAAGGATTGATAAATTTTTGTGTCTAGTTCAAGGTTTCGCGAATTCTTGAAATTATTACTTAATTCATTCGATATATTTGTACATGATATATCATCTATCATAATTTATATTTATAAGAACTGAAAGATATGTAAAATTTATTGTAATAAAGTTTTATTATCTAAACTTCAATCATATATTTTTTTATTAAATTCATTTAACAAATGATTACATATAAAACATGGGCGGATTTACCACTTTGCCGCCCCTAGGCTATTTTTGCCGCCCCTTCCTACCCGTCCGCCCCCCCTCATCAGTGGTAGGAACATAAAAATTGTTACATTCAATATACGCTACAAAAGTTTATATTAACAGTAAAAATGTTGAAAAACAAACTCATAAACTGAAACATAAACATTAAACAATATTAACTTATATTGAAGTATTATCTCTTCTTGGTATATAATAAATCAAATTCAATTTTATTGAAATAAATTTTAATTTTAGCAAAAAATAAAAGCCTATCGAACACTGGTATTTAAATGGAAAGCATGATGTCTAGCTTTCTTCTTGGCAAAACATCTGATTATATCATCGTATGGTATTGATTTTGTTATATCAGACTCAATACACAAAATTTTTTCGAGCTAGTCTATAGCCTATTGGGAAATACATATATGGGTGTATATATATATATATATAT
>QLNU02003225.1:65396821-65410131 GCA_006491805.2 Dysdera silvatica | reverse complement strand
TATTGTTATTACTACTGCTATTATTATTGTTATTATTATTTTTATTAGTAACGTTATTGGTATTATTAATCTTATTGCTGTTATCACTATTTCTGTTATTGTTATTATCATTATAATCATCATATGTTTATTTATATGCCAGCGATCAGGTGCAGCAACTGTCGGTTCTGGAAGGGCCCAGTTTGAGGTTTCGGCCCCACAAACAGGGCCGTTGTAACCGTTGTATTCGGGGACCCTGAGCTGAATTTTTGGGATTCTTTTTGTACTAACTTTAAATTTACAAAGTTTTGCAATATAACATATATTAAACGGAACTTTGCAAATTTGAAGTCTGTGCTTAGGTCGGGGACCGGACCCTTTAGTCCACTTTAAAGAAGGCCCGGCCTCAAAAGAAGAACGATTTAGGTTAAATAAAATAACAACAAATATATATAATTAATTTGGATTATATCCAATCAAAATAAATATTGAAAGCGCCACTTTATGGGCTATGATATTATATATTTTTATATATAGAATGTTCAAAAACCACGGTACTAACTGCATATTTTCGTAATCTTTACGCCATATAGAGCAAATTTTCAAATCATTACCATGGTCGGATATCAATATTTAATAAGATATTTAAGATAATAAGTTGACCAATCGTTGTACACAAGCTGCTTTAGAAAACCAATGGAAACTTGAAGGTGGATTTACTGGAAAGAAGATAGAGAATTCGTACTTGGCGCTTTAGCAAAAAAAAAAAAAAAAAGGAAAGCTATATTCGCATATTTTCATAACAGAAAAAAAAAAAAATGAAATTAGAACTTTTGCTAAACATTTTTTTTCCTTGCGGCGGTTTGTGTAATTTATTAGTGCCAGATTCAGTGGGCTACGACTTGTACATTTCACCTACTGGACGGATGTTAGTGATACAGATCTTTTGGGCATAGTAATTTATTGAGAGATAAAGAAAACAACTAAAAAATATACTTATTTTGCTCAGTGCAGCCTATTTTACCCTTTGCGAATAATTGTGAGCTTAAGCTTATCTTTATCTTGTTAAAGGTTCAACTACATGTACAATATACGCTGTATATTCTATTTATTTTTTATTGACTTTAAAATCGTCTTACAAGTGCAGGTAGCAGCATTTGTAAATGTACCATTCGGGATGGCCGGTTATTTTTTCTTATACTTCTTTTGAGTGTGAGAATAATTTTAGAATTGACTTCTATTATATTCAACAGTGAAAAAAATTATATTTGTGAGATGAAAATTAAACGCTCAACATTTGCAGATTTCATGGACGGAATTTTTTAAATACTACTCTATGCTCAATGCGAAATGATATTCAGCAAACATAATACCAGTGAACATAAACTGGGACAATCTTAGTGAAGACATTTTGCATACGGTAATGTAGCATATGGTAAGAAAATAGTTCCTTGGTTAAGCATACGGTATGAAAATGGTTCCATGGTTAAGTATGTGGTAAGGAAAGGGTTCCGCGGTTAAGCATATGGCACAAAAATGATTCCTTGGTTAGTCAAGTGGTAAGAAAAGGGTTCCGCGGTTAAGCATATGGCACAAAAATGATTCCTTGGTTAGTCATGTGGTAAGAAAAGGGTTCCGCGGTTAAGCATATGGCACAAAAATGGTTCCTTGGTTGGGATGTGGTAAGAAAGGGTTTCGTAGGAAAAAAAGTGGAAGAATTATTCGGTTAGCGTGTCAACTGTATCTCGTTCATTAGAACGAAAAGTTTCATTCACAATGCGAAAGCAATCTAAATCCTACCAAAATCTTAGGTCTAATTTGTAAGTGTTTTGTAGTAGATATCTCATTTTAAAGTAAACAAAAGTCTACATTTTTCAATATAAGAATAGAAATATAATTAGAGAGGGAAAAATTGGCTCGTTATTTCCGTGAAATGGTTCATTATATCCATAACATTGTTCGTTATATCCATGGTATTCCACATATATATTATATATTGTACCAAACTAACAGAGTTTGTTCATTCGTTGCAACCGTGAATTTATCATACCCACGTTCGTTATAAAAGTATTCCGTTGTATATAGCTTTTTTAGTTGTGACGTTATTATTTACAGTATTTCGTGACTATTTCACATTAGTGATTTATTCTTACTGATATGAATAGGGGGGAAATAATGAGAGGTTTCCGACATTTTAATAGAGTTAATGTTATCGGTATTTCCCCGACGTGATATCACTGAATATATAAAATTTAAATGGAAAACAAATTGGCAACGATTTAAAAATTTAATTTTCTTGGAAGATGTCTGGGTTGAGAGTATTCGTTCGGTTAGCTGATATACGTCATTACAAAATAATAGCACTTTTTTCTCTGCAAGTTCACGGGTGCTGACGTTATTCTAACGGAGCCAACGTTTCTCTTCAACAAAAGGAGCAGATGGCGTAGACTAATGTATCGTAAGGGAAAGGTTAAATTTTGGCACCAAACGATAATAACAGAGCGGAAAAAAGGCCACGGTGCAAATCCTATATCAAAGGGAAAACAGATAAAGTCACACACAGCGATGGTTCTCGTTTCCAAGGGAGACAATGATTAGAAACATCTTTGGAGTCAGTGCCATCATCGACGTCTGGTAGAAATGTTTTTCCTTTACGATGAAGATATTATTGAATGAACATTTTCGTCAAAATATAATCATTGTATCGTAATTTTTAACACAATAATGTTATCATTGTATCGTTAGTTTTAGTGCAATAATGTTATTGTATAATTTTAGCACAGTTATGCCATTATGGTATCATTATTTGCAGTACAGTGATGCCATTATTATATCATCACTTTCAGCACAATGTCGTCATTATTGTATCCTCATTTTAATACAAAGATGTCATCACTTTCAGCACAACAATGTCAGGATTGCATCATCATTTTAGGCACGATGATGTCATCATCATAGGTGCCGACTTGAAAAATTATTGTGAGTTCCAAAAATTTTAAATCGAATAACCGGCACACATTTCAAAGGATTCAAGTATAATTTAAATTTCATTATCAGATTATCTGGTACAATAAGACACCTGAAATGTTAAAATGAAGCAAATTATAGTTAATTATAGAAAAATATTTTTTCTCTAGATAATTATTTAATGCCCCACCCCCCTAAATATACACATCCTTCATAATTTGACGATTGCTGCTAAAATACTCAGATGTATCCAATATCCCCCTCAGTCTCTCTTTAAAAAGAAGGTAACTGAAATAAAAGATAGATTCCCCAGGTGCTCCAGGGCTACTTGGGGGGCAAAACAAAGAAAAAGTAAAGAAATATGTGGATATCCCAGCTGTTAAAAGATACGGTGGGTAAAATATTGGACAACATATTTTCGCTTTTATCACTATGACCGCGGTTCTATGACTAAAGGTTCTAGTCTCTAATAGTCTCGTGCAAAACTAGAGTCTAGACTTTTGTATTTTTTTTTAATCTAGACGAAACGAAAAATTTTCTTTTATAAAAGGTGCAGTGAACAGGGTATAAATAATGAAAATATTGAAGAATTTATTACAAAAAACTTTGTGCATACATTTCCGTACGCGTATTTTCCCCACGAGCAAAAATATTAGGGGTTCGAGGAACCCACAACAAAATTATTGAGGGTGCAAAAAGTGTCTCGAACCCATGAAGTCGGCGCCACTAGTCATAATCAAAGAAGTCGGAAGTTTATATAGTTTTTGAATAAGAAAGTAAGTCAAAACTAAAATACAAATAAAATAAAATATTGATAAATCGAACCTTGCAAATTCGAAATTCTTGGTAAACCGATGTGATTCTCATTTTTCTTAAAATGCCTACTCAATCTCGAAAACTGGAAAAAAAAAGCAAATCGAAATAAAAGCAATTTCTTTTGAATTTTGAGTAATCAAGGCTCCATTGTGATAAAATATAAAATAAATTATTTAAAAATGAGAAAACTCGAGTTCAGATTTTTTTTATAGCAAAAGAATATATAATAATTGCCTCAGAAAACGCTAATTAACGCACTGGCTATAAACTCACGAACTATATATTTTGCCGTTATTTAACATAATAAAAATCCATTGGTTTCTTTTCCACGAGTTTAGGAAATTCTATGTAAAGATAAAAAAAGAAATTGAGAATGTATCAGCAATTTCTTGACCAATTAGGCACTCTAATAGTAAGAGAGTTTTGCAAATCATGGAGTTTCTCGTTTCGTTAAGCATAAGTTAATTGGACGAGCGTGATCATTCACACCTTGACAAGGATTTATGATCTAATATTGTCGATTTCACCCTTTCAATTCGCTGTATCGGAGAAACCCGTAATTATTTATACGGAGCAACGATATAAACGGAAACTGATTAATGACTTTCAATTAGTGGATGCAATTTCCGAATATATTATGCAAATATGAGACAAGTGAGGATTTATTTCCCACAATTCTTATAACATAATGAAGGTTTTAGATAAAAGTATGAGTTCCCTTTGATTATAAAGAGAAAATATCAGGCATAAAAAAAAAATAGATTACATGTTAACTATTAGTAGGTAATGAATACGGCGTCAATTTGTATAATTGGTTCCCTCTTACGTTTGATCTAACAAAAACAAAAAAATGAAGAAATTTAAAACAAGCTGAAGGAGTATGGAAAGTGGCAGGTTTGAAATGGCTTGGAGAAACCGGAAAAGAAATATTTCGAAGAGCGAGAGAGAGGGAGAGAGAGGTGGGGGGGGGCGAGATCGGCGGATATTATTGGAAGTCAGCATTATAAAGAAATCTCATAGACGTGTGAAACTTGGTTGGTGTGCATTTGTAGGAAACTGTTTTACCTTGAAGGAGAAACCCGCCTTTGTATCCATAAAGAAATGTCTTCAATCAGTGTCTATTGCCAGTTACCTATCATGTCTCAGAGACATAGAGTTTAACGAAAGAAGTAATACGGAAATGGCAAACCACCCAAAGGAGCATAGAGAGGTGCATGCATAGAATGACTAGGAGGGATTGACAAAGGAATATTGGGGGACACACACACACAAACACACACACACAAACACACACACACACACACACACACGCACGCACGCAGGTAGGCAGGCAAATGCGATAAAAAAAGCCAGTTAATAAGACGCGTAGACGAATTTCCGAAGAACAGACGCGAAAAAGGGCACTTGGAGATATTTTTTATCTATCAGTGGTTAGATGATAGTTAAATATGATGGAATAAGCCATTAACTTCTACACGTTAGGGAAAAATAGAGCAGTTATTCATAAGAGTTAAAATTAGTAAATACGGACCACACACATATTTATACATGCAGGTTAAAGTTATAATAATAGGCCATTTATAAACACAAACTAAAATTAATAATGGGCCATAAATAAATACAAGTTCAAGTCAGAAATTGGTCATTTATAAATGCAAGTGAGGATTAAAACGAACCACTTGTAAATGTAAATTCATAAAGGCCATCCGTTAAAAAAAAAAAAAAAGAGTTAAAATGAAGAACGTGTGTCATTTATAAATACAAGTTATTTGTGGCTTGCGGTGGCATTGTGGTAATTTGGATACCATGCGAAGGATCCTGGTTCGATTCCGAAAGGTGCTCAGGGCTTTTTTTTTCTGCAGGTCCGTGATCTGTGGTTTGATCCGCTTGGCGTGAAAAAAAAAAGAGATTTGGCTCGGAAAAATTGCAGGTCTTGACGTCACATGGCTTTAGCTGTGATTACGTCATGAAATGTGAACAACAAAGCGGTATTATTAATAATTTTAATTATATAAATGTTAACATCTATATATCTGTAACTTCTTCGTTACCTTTACATTGCAAACTGGAATTGGCATTCTCGTTTAGGTATACGGAAGAAGTAAACGCTGTTCGAAATTTAATCTTTCTGTACTGTATTTGGCAACAGAGGCGCCAAGAGTCGACGAGGGCCCCTAGGCTCACTTCAACCTGTCCCATGACACCTTTCCCTGGGCCGGACCCCCGCAGCATAGGTCCTTACCAGCGCGGGGCCCTAGATTTCATCCGGACCCCCCCGGGCTGCAGCCCCTGCTTCCCCCCTCGTCGACACTGTTTGGCAGTACAAAAAAGTATTTTGGTCTGTTATACTTGGGGTAATACTGCGTGAATGAGATCCACAATAAATAATTTTCTGTATTAGTTAGCTTCTGTATAAGTTGTATTAGCTTCTTCTGTATAGGTTGTATTATCTTCTGTATAAGTTGTATTAGCTTCTGTATAAGTTGTATTAGCCTCTGTATAAGTGGTATTAGCTTCTGTATAAGTTGTATTAGCTTCTGTATAAGTTGTATTAGCTTCTGTATAAGTAGTATTAGCTTCTGTATAAGTTGTATTAGCTTCTGTATAAGTAGCATTAGCTTCTGTATAAGTTGTATTAGCCTCTGTATAAGAGGTATTAGCTTCTGTATAAGTTGTATTAGCTTCTTCTGTATAAGTTGTATTAGCTTCTGTGTAAGTTGTATTAGCTTCTGTATAAGTTAGCTTTCAGAGGAAGCGTCGATATAACCAAGCTTTCTCTAAGAACTAATTAGATTAAAACCGCTAAAGTGAAAGAGGAGAAAATTCTTTTTATCCGAAAAACATTACTGGGATCTCTTGTAATTGGGACGATGTATTTACAGATGTAGGTTCGGGGTCGAATTGCGGGATTTCCGTGAACGAACAGCACGACGATAGACCGATTTATCGGACGAATAGCAGACGAACAGTCGAGGGAATATAATTGCAAAGTTAGTGGAATGTCGGCTAAAGTAACCATGGTAATTTTGAAAGCTTTTCACGAAAATATGTTAGGGAAAAATTGATCGTAAAGTTTTGAGTACATGGATGCAGACGTTTTAGAGGGGTGCAAAACGATTCACTAAAAGAATCACTCTGGTGAATCATCCTTTCTCTGTATTACGTTCTACTGCAATCAGGTTGACAGCGGAAATGTACATTACGTTGACATGAGTTGTCAGGCTCGTTCAATGGAGGTTTGTTGATGACACCCTGAGTGATGGAAATTGTCAGATAAAGTTTCTCAAAAAAATTATGTCAGAAAATTGAAACTAGGGTTAAAGATAACTTTGTGACATTCAATAAAATTGATATTTCCGCCACAGAAGTGTCGTTCTTTAACTAAAGAAAGTCTGTACGTCATGACATAAGTAATCGTTTTCCCTTTGAATTGTGTGAAAATAAATGTTAGGTTTGGGAAAAAACCGAGCGGGAAATCTGACATTCAGTAAAACTCCACGATAGAGTTAAATCGATATTCAAAGGACGATATATTTTCTGTAAAGAATTCTAGTTAATGGTTTTAACATAAAGCGGATGAATCCACCATCACATTTCATCCATCAGTTCATTTTAAAATATTCTCCAACAGTTAAAAGAGTTCAGAATGACAGGTTTTGGTGAGAAGAAAACCGAAGGGAAGACATCATAGCCACATAATTTTTTTAAAATACAATGGACTTTCGTTAACTCTTCCATCGAATGTTGTGGATAACTCGACTTTTCGTAAGCTTTTTTCTTGTCTAATTTATTTTATGTATGGAGAAAATTCCCACAAACTCGACATCACAAAACGGATACTCACTTAACTCCATATAAATACATGTATTTACTTATTTTATAATGTTAGTCGCAAGAATTTGATCAGAAAACGTTTAGAAAGAACAAAAAAAATTTTGCTGGTTCTCGATAACTGCATTTTCTCTCCTCGTGTAGAGAGTCTCCCCGCAGTCAATTGAAATTTGTATTTATTAAATTTGTATTTATTAAATTTGTATTAATTATTTGTATTTTGCAGTGTAAGTCTGCTTTATAGCCTTTAGACCAAGGCATTATTTCAAATGTCAAGCGTGTTTCCTGTTGGAGATTCGTACAAAAGTTTAATGAAACAAGTATAATAAAAAAATTTTTTTTTAAAGTCAATTCCTTCAATGCGCTGCTCAAATAAAAGGGAAGAAAGGGAAAAATTGCGAAAAGCAATTTTGGCGACATTTGGCTGTAATTGGCGGCAAGCATTAATCGCCAAATACACCAAAGGAAAGCAAAAAAAATTCATTTAAATTTAATTAATGAATTAATATTTGAAAAAACTGTATTAACATCAAGTGTCATCCACTACAAGTTTAAAAAAATTTATTTGAACTTGATTGGATGGATAGAAAGTATTTTATTAACGATTGAAAATTTGAACAAGATATATATAGGGAGAGTGTGAGCTAATAGAAGAATTGAATAAAGGGGTTAGTGTTAATATTAAAATTACGGTGTTGGATGCTATAGAAATGATACATATTGCCTGGTACTTAGTTATAGAAAGCACAATTAGAAATTTTCTTTTTATATGCGGTATTATTCTTTGACATTGAGGTAGATAAGATAACGGATATTAATTTATGGAAAATGTATATTCAAAAGTTAACCATATCTGACATCTGAGGCCTTGAAAATAACAATGGTACAAGTCCATTTTTGCTTAAAATGAGATAAGAAAGGATTTGCGTCCATCCAGTTTCGTGTTGGCCAATAGTAACGTGGTGCTATCCTGCAACAACTTATTACACTATGGTCATATACTAGTGTTGCAAGCAACAAGGCAACCCCAGAGGGTACTTCCATGGATTTAACTCAATTTCATTTCTGTGACTTATACCACTGTTGTTTTCAACTCCTCATTTGATAGTGATCTTCTATTGCAGGACATGCGAGTGACAAAAGACAATTTATGCATAGCAAAGCGTCGTGAGTATATAAACACTCCTGATGAAAAAGGAAATTTGGAAGATGAATTGGATATTCTAATCCACAAACAAGCTTTGCAAGTCATGGATACAATTCTTCGATTCCCCGAGTTTTAGTACAGAAGCGATTTTGAAACACACTGCTTATTTAATAAAACACCTTTGAAACTTACACGGTATTGAAGATAGTTTATGTTCTGTTGAAAAATAAAAACAGTTCATTTTAAGCGCATTCAAAGCGCTATTGTAAACAAGTTCAAACGTACTTATGCATAGCAGTCGGTGCAGATTTGTTATGCAATTTAATACAAATAAAACATCATGAAAATGTCTGCAGTAAAGTAAGAGAAATAATTAAAAAATTAAAAAAATTTTGAAAATTTTAATTAAATTGCTAGAAGTCATTTTATTTTAAATTTAGCTATACTTCGGTAATTCCACAGTTGCATATCTCGATATGAATTGCTTACCACATGATTATTATTATGATATTATGACTATTATTACACACAATTATCAACACACTACTATTTATAACATTCTGAAACACATATGAGCTATTTATAAGATGTAAAAATATTGAGTTTTGATTTAAATATGCTAAAATTGATAACGCCGATGTGATCAGGCAATTTTAACGAATCGGCATTTGGCTGTGATATTTTTGGATCAGCTGTTTCGAATGCTGTATTCTCTCTTTCTCCTATTAACGATTTTCAAGCGCCGGTAAACAGAGAGAAGACGGTAACCAGAATGGGCGAAATTCTACTGTTTTCCAAGACCGCAAAATTCCGTCGTTAAGTAGGAAACGTCTTAAACTAAAACGTCATTATTGAGAGAAATTCTGTAATTTAATTTTTACACTTTAAATATATTGCTTAATATTTTTCGAATACATCGAAACTGATTACTTTTAAGTATGGTCACGTGACGTCACGCATGAGCAGTAAAAGCAATGAATGAGATACATTAACCATTATAGGAAAAATTGCTTTTAGTCGATTTTGCTTTAATAGCTATGTTTCGAAAAGGAATGGGATTTGGATTTTTCTGTTTCAAACGAAACAGAATTCAAAAGTAATTTAATCAATCTTTAAGAATAAATTAAATTTTATAAAGTGTTTTTAAATTTTCAAAAAAAAGGCAGCTTCGGGGTCGAGCAATTTATGACAGGGAAGAGAAATAACTTCGCAAAATATATTTTGATTATGTTCCTTATTTGTTTAAAATATTTATGAAAAAATTCTTTTGCTTCATGAGAGTGAAAGTTCTCACCAGATAGCCCTTGAAGTGAAAGTTTTTTTTTTTAAGTGCCTTCAATTTCTTCTTTTGCGTCAAATTCGCGATTGCCAAAAAATTGTGAAAGTGACAGAGCCAAGGTTAGGGTGAAAAAAGCTGCAAAAACGAATTTGACAAGACGTATCGATGTCTGATTGTACGTAACAAATAAAAGACTGGCTTAAAAAATTTAAAATTTTAGTTACATTAAAACCATCTGAATATAGCGAAAGCAATAAAAAAAACAACACAGTAATTTATTGCTCCAAGAGAAATTTAAAAAATATATGGAAGGTCTGTCAACAGTGACTGAAAATAACAAGCGATAAACCAAAAGACCATAAAATATAAAAATTTGTTGAAGAGGAAAAAAAAAAATGAATTTCTGAAACAAGAAAATGAAAGAGAAATCCCATTGAAAATATATCATGGTACCTTCAAGATTTTTTAAATGATGATAAATAACTAAAATGTTATCAAACTTGATAATGAAGAGTTACACAAATGTTAAATTGTTCAAGAACCAGAAGAGAACGTTTAAAGGATTTAAATTTGTTCGAATATGACTTATATTGCGTGAGCTTGAATTTTCCTTTACTACTATCTCTCTCATATGAACAAATTTGATTGTTTAGAAACCAAAGTAAACGCTAAAAGAAAGCGAATTGCGGATGGCTATGAATTGAAAAAACAAAACAGTTTCAAACTCTTTCCTAATATTACGCGATTGCCTGTATTTAACGATTGGTAAACGGAAAAAGTTTCGTAAATATTTATTTAAGAATCAGATGTATTAACAGATTCAAAATGAATCGATTCAAAATTTTAATATTTTTTTGCATTTATTTCTCAAAATTCACGATTCCGACCATTTTTATTGTGATTTAGCAAATAATATAAGAAATTGAATCTGCAATAACTTTTAACGTTTCGTATACGCGTATTTTCCATTGCAGTTTGGATTAAAATAGGGGATAGTCAAACCAGAGTGAAAGGTTGTAGAAATATTTAATTTAGTTATATACAGTAGAAAGCGGAAAAGTGAACACATTTTATAAGAGAGAAATTGTAGGGACTCAGCCATGCCTATACCAAAGTCTGTCGCGTAAAGTGACCACCTGTCTATGGCGATCATTGCACTCCAATCCCGTTTGAAAATGTAGTACATGGATTCATTTACGTATATATTACGGGAAAATGAGATAAAGGTTAATATAGGTGGTCACTTTAGGCAGGTTTTATTGTATCTAGGTTTAGACTCGCGTCAGAATCATTTTGAATTGAAGACTTCTTTTGCCTGTCAGACCAAGCTTTGGCTGCTAGATATCAGAGCGGTAATACGAAGGCCGCCTGCTTGAGACAAGGTTGAAGCATTGCCATTTTTTAAGACTCTGAGAAAATACAACAGATGAATTATAAGATATATATATATATATCATCATATTCAACCATTATCTATCCACTGCTGGATGAAGGTCTCTCCAAACGCTTTCCACACAAGTCTATCCTGAGCAATTCGCTACCACCTTACCCCAACCTGTTTTCTTATTTCATCCACCCATCTAACTTGAGGACGTTTTATAAATCTTCGGTGGTCTCTTGGAATCCACAGTTATATATATATATATATGGCCTGCAAAAGGGTTGCTGGTATCTAACTGGAAGGAGACCCACACGCTGAACGTATGTGACGATGTGTGGAACCGGCCAGGCCAGTAACCCTGAAGTGTCCCTGCGCCTTCAGAGTAGAAGGTTGCGAAGCTGGAGCTTTTCTATTTATGTATGGAAATTAATGTGCTGCACGAGATGAAAGGCGGGAAGGGGCCACCAACCCGTCTAGCCAGCGTGGTGAAATTATGGCTAATTCCTCCATTATGTTGACACACCAGAAACCATGGCCCCTAGTCTCCAGGTGCTGGAGTGCTCCTGATCAAGGCAGCGGTCAGTGTGGCATGAAAGCAGGGGGTGCTAAGAATCACTGGAATGGCCCAGGCTGCCGTTTGTTATTGACCTTGGCTACGTTTAATGGACGATCCCTTGCTTCTGAAGCAAAACTTCAGGAATTGGAAGAAGAACTTGACAAGATCAAATGGGACATTGTAGGACTCAGTGAAGTTAGAAGAAAAGGTGAAGAGTTGGTGGAACTTAAAAGTGGACATTTGTTTTATTATAGAGGAACGGAAACTGGAAGAACAAGTGGTGTTGGCTTCTTAATCAACAAAAGAATTAAAGACTGTCTTCTGGAAGTTGAAAGTACATCAGATCGAGCAGCGAGGCTTGTTGTTCAACTAACCCAGCGATACCAACTTCAAATAGTACAGGTATATGCACCAACATCAAGCCATACCGACGAAGAGGTTGAAGAATTTTATGAAGAAATCAAAGAGTTACACACCAAAGGGAAACAACATATCAAGCTCATCATGGGGGATTTCAATGCAAGAATTGGACAACAGGAACAAGGAGAGACATCGGTTGGTAAATACGGATATGGGGAAAGGAATGAACGTGGCGATCAACTCATCGAATTTGCAGAAGCTGAAAACCTTAGCATCATGAATTCATTTTTTAAGAAGAAACCGCAAAGAAAATGGACATGGAAACACCCAAATGGGGGAACTAGTGAAATTGACTATATCCTGGCAAACAAGAAATCAATTATTGAAGATTGCAGTGTACTGAACAGATTTAATACTGGAAGTGATCATCGAATGGTGAGATGTAAAGTGCACTTAAATACTAAATTAGAACGACAGAAGCTCATTAGGAAACAAGTAAGTAAGAGGGTGGATCTAATGAAACTGAAAGTAAATACCGAGGCATTCAAGTTGGAATTAAAAAATCGCTTTTCTGCACTGGAAGGACTTATTGATGAAAGTGATATCTCAGAAGCAAATGAAAACATTGTTAAGACAATAGTTGAAACTGCTGGGGAAATTGGTGGTGTAACCTGTAAAAAGCACAATAGCAAATTATCTGAGAAGACGAAACAGCTCATGAAAAGGCGAAGAGATATGAAGGTGGACAATCGAAATACCAGTTCCAGGATTGAGTACATAGAACTTTGTAAAACTCTGCGCAAAAGCATGAAAGAAGACATAAGAAAATTCAACTGTGAGTTAGTAAGGAAGGCCATTGAAAATAACAAGAGCCTTAGGGTTGTTAAAGGAAGTTTATCTGTTGGGAAGAAACACATCATTGCATTAAAAGGAGAGGATGGCACCGTAACAAGAAATAGGGAAGAAATACTTAGAAGAGTTGAAGAATTCTACA
>QLNU02003225.1:65382822-65396721 GCA_006491805.2 Dysdera silvatica | reverse complement strand
AAAACCTAGTTAGTACACAACTTACATTTTCGAATTCGGCAGCAGGGTGGAAAAGGTTCATTCTAGTATTATGTAAGCACATTTTTTGGCCAGTTTATACAGGTCATTCCACGTCAAATCAACCAAAAAAATACGATTTTCACCCTGACCATTTCAGATTTTTATGAAATTTGGCTCATTTGTTCCACTTGCAGAGAAATGAATAAATGCCCAATAATTAGTCCCTATTGGTATTAGTTTTTGAAATATATAACTTTGAAAATGGGTTTATAGCTCAAATTTTAGCCTTTCTTGTACGAAAAATTTTCTCATAACTTTCGTCCTAATTAATGTAGAGACTTGATATTTGTATCTTTAGAAAGTATTTAATGTGGGCTTTCTTATGATATGCCACATGAATATATATTTCAAATTTTTATTTTCAAGGTCAATGCATTTGATCTCAATGCATTTTTGTATCTCAAAAACGGGTATTTTAATTTTTTAAAAAAATGTATATGTTATTTTTCCATTTATTTTCTACAATGTCTGCGAATCTCATTCTGGGACAGCCGTGGGATACCGAGTAATTAATTTAAACATACCATGTTCGCATCCGTTTTCATTTAAAAATCGTTTTATGCACTAGTTTTCTGTCGTTAGGTCTAAAAAGGTGGGTTTTAATGAGTCATTAATAGTAAACAATAAGCATGGCTTTACATTTTTTAATACACAATAAGGGGATTATATTTGAACTGATGTATTACAGTATTGAAGAATCTAATAGGTAAAAATCAGTGTGATGTAGTTGAACATATGACTTAGGATAACTTAAAAAAGAAAGAGAAAAAAAACTCAAAACCTATGAAAAGAGAAAAAAAAACCTACATCTTATAGACTTTGCTAAATTATCAAGTAAAAAAAAAAAAAAAACCCACCCAGCTTCATTCACTAAAGTTGTCAGTTGTGGCATGATCCTCAATAAAGTCATCACGATTGGCAGACAAAGTTACGAGAACTGAGCAATCCACATTTAATCACTGTTTATATGTTATTGTTTGTATGCTATTTTCATGAAAAAAGCATTTTGGTGTATTTTCTAAATTCCTTAAGTTTAGGGCAATTTTCATAATCTCTTAAGTAACAAATTATTTCTGCAGGATTACACAGTAATAGTGTCGTACACATCTTGCATGACTCAATAGGAACATTTTGCTCTTTACTTAGTTAGCATCCCGGCAGCTTTAATTTAACATTTTGATTAATATGCCAAACACAGATAGCATGTGTTCCACTAGTATCAGCCAAAATGCAGTTTTTTGGTCTAAGTTCCACAAATTTGGAAAATCCAATTTTAAGTTTTGGGTACTCATCTGTGAAGAGCTTAAATGCTTCATTTAGATTACTCAGTATCAGTCTTTTCTGTACATGTGTCTTCTCTCCATCAACCTTCATTGAGACAAAGTCTTTTTTTTTTCCTGGCATAACCCTGCTTATGTGATCACTGCTATAAAATGTTTACACAAGGCTTACTGTTTCTTAACTCACGATCTTCCCAAATTTTGGGTTAGGAGATGTTAGGATTCCTTTTTTCTTTGACCAGTTGCTTAGCTTTTTCTTCACCATGTAATAACTGACTCCAAATTCTTTTTCTTTTTAGCAGACCAACTCTTAGGGAAAATAGTTAAAATTTGTATATGTAAAATTCTGTTCTCAGTGCTCTTGAATTTTTCTTTTAGCTGAGAAATTATCTCCAATTCAGCTGAATCAGACGGTGAATGACTCTCAGGAATAGTCATCACCTTTCGTTTTAAAGTTTTGCATATTTTTTTAGTTTAATTCTTGGATATTATAGTGCAGCAAGTCTTTTCTTTTTTATTGGTGTTTTCTAAATATTTTTCAAGCTCTCATTTAAATGAGATATTGTTCTTTTTCTTTCATAATCAGAAGTATATGATGTCTGATCACCACATTTGGCAACTATCTCGTGTTTCTTAGCAGAAGTTACACTTGTGCCTGCTATAGCAACGGGAGATACAACCTCACTTCCTGAGCTATTTATTAACTGCAGCTTCTTCGGACATTTATCACAAATCATATTTCTCCCTCTCAAAATGGAATTTTTTTTTTTTACCATCCAAGGAAGAACATTCCTTAAAAATTTCTGACATTTGAATGATCTGGTTCATTGAATGAGTTGCAATATACACTGGCTATTCCAATTTCTTTCAGCTCAGAAGCATACATCCTTTAAACAATTTCCCTCAAAATCCCCAGAATAAAGCATATAACTGAAATGCCAAAAACTGAGTATCAAAATCTTTAGTCTACAAAATCTGAACTATTTTAACTGGGCTCTCAGCATTGTTTGCTCTTCTCCTTTCCCCTTAGCATTTAAGTGCCAAGACCTCCCTTCGTGAAATGTGACTATTGAATAACTTTAATGAACAAACCCCCATGGACAGCCATTTGTTAACTGAAGCTTTGATGTGAAACATCTGTAGTTGCTTCAGTTAAATTGTTAGTGAGTGGAAATAACAGATAATGTTAGGCACAGATTTGCCTTTCTCTGTTCTCCAGAAAATTCTATCAAAATGTCCATCCTAACCCCCCCCCCACTTGCCTACTTAGAATGTTTTATTCATGTGAAATGGGTAAATAAATAAGATCAGTAAAAATATGTAAAACTCTTTTTAACAAGGCATGTTTAGGACTCTGATTGCAACCAAGTCTGTAATCTGCCAAGATCTGTAAGTATATATATATATATAAATAATCTTAATCTATACGTAATTCTTTTGCATAAAAAAGGTGATAAAGAGGATTTGAAAAATTACCGACCAATTAGCTTGTTACCTGCTATTTATAAAATCTTCACAAAAGTGCTAACACATCGCCTGCAGAAAAAATTAGATGCAGCTCAACCAAGAGAACAAGCTGGATTTCGAAGTGGATTCAGTACAGTGGACCATATTCAAGTATTAAGAGAATTAATTGAAAGAACACATGAATATGAACTTCCATTGTGTGTTGCATTTATTGACTATGAGAAGGCCTTTGACTCTATTAAAACATCAGCAGTCATCAACTCTTTAAGATCAACAGACATTGAGGATGTGTACATTGACATGGTGAAACGTGTGTATAAAAATGCAAGTGCAAAATTTCGGTTACATAAAGATACCAAAACTATCAAAATTGGTAAAGGTGTGAGGCAGGGAGATACCATTTCTCCAAAACTTTTTACTTCAGCTTTACAGATGATTTTTCAGCTGATAAATTGGAATAACAAGGGAATAAAAATAAATGGTGAATATTTAAATCATTTGCGGTTTGCTGATGACATTGTTATTTTTTCAACGAACCCATTAGAACTCCAAGACATGGTACAGGAGCTCTCAACTAGAAGTAAAGAAGTTGGACTCAAGATGAACCTACAAAAAACTAAGATCATGTTCAATAATTTTGTAGAGGAAACAAAAATACAAGTTGACAACATTGAGCTAGAAATTGCTGATTCATATATTTACCTTGGCCAGCTGATTTCAATGGATGGCAACATTATGAAAGAACTCAACAGACGTATTAAACTTGGCTGGAGTGCATTTGGAAGAAACAGTTTTATCCTGAAGGGGAAATTGCCTTTGTGTCTAAAAAGAAAGGTCTTCAACCAGTGTGTATTGCCAGTCCTCTCTTATGGATCAGAGACATGGAGTCTAACAGTTGGAGCAATACGAAAGTTACAGACAACGCAAAGGAGCATGGAGAGGTGCATGCTTGGAATAACTAGGAGAGATCGAAAAAGAAACACTTGGGTGAGAGAGCAAACTAGAGTAGAGGACATCATTGTTAAAGTAAAAGGGCTGAAATGGCGATGGGCTGGGCATATTGCAAGAAGAACTGATCAACGATGGACAACAGAAATTCTGAACTGGATTCCAAGAGACCACCGAAGACCTAGAAAACGTCCTCAAACTAGATGGGTGGATGAAATAAGAAAACAGGTTGGGGTGACGTGGAAACGAATGGCCCAGGATAGACTTGTGTGGAAAGCATTTGGAGAGACCTTCATCCAGCAGTGGATAGATAATGGTTGAATATGATGATGATGATGTGTGTGTGTGTGTGGGTGTAAATTCTAGATTTTTAAGTGTTTCATTTTGACGTTTCTTACAAGTGCGGAACACAATGTTAAATATGGAAATGATGTTAATAACGATGTAATTATATAACTGTGTTGTTATTGGTGTTATTTAGGTCATCGTAATTTATAAAAAATAATAAATACTTGTTGTAATTTTTATAAAGAAAATGTATTAAATACCATACTGGTGAAACTAGTCTCGAAGAATAATGCAATAATACAAGTTTTCCAGGAAGTGAAGTAAAAAGAATGATTTTCAAGAAGGAATTTTTCAGAAAGAATTTTCAGAAAGATTTCCAGGAAGGAATTTTCAATAAAGAATTTTTAGGAAGATTTCTAGGAAGGAATTTTCCAGAAAGAATTTTTGGGAAGATTTCTAGGAAGGAATTTTCCAGAAAGAATTTTTGGGAAGATTTCCAGAAAGGAATAAAAAAATGGAAGTAGGCACCACCTACTTTCATTTACGGTGCACATAAGCTTATACATGTACACTCCGTCCTTTATTGGCACATGTTTGTTTAAGTTTTTAGAGAGAGAGAGAGAGAGAGATAGAGAGAGAGAGAGAGAGAGAGAGAGAGAGACAGACGTTAATGATATTTTTTAGCATGAAAAGGAAGCTTCCCTTCCGGGAGTTCTGAAGAAACATCCTTTAAATATTTCCATTAAGAATTCAAAAATTGCATTCGCTGTGAGTAATATTGTTGGAAATATTTAAATGATATTCCTTATTTCTTTATTGGGCGACAATTAAGATTATTAACACATTAATATTTTTATCATTACCCCTTAATTACCCAGAACGGCCTTCCTTCCTTCCTTTAGTGGCACCGGCTATAAATAATTTGTAGTAAAAGCAACAACAATTAGCATACTTTAAATATCTCGCTTCCTTTCAAACCTTTAGGATATAAATAACCAAACTTTTGATTTTGAACATAAAGTACTTTACAAGAATAAAGTGCATAAAGTTTGATCTAAAATTTCATTTGAAAGTTGGCCAAAATTTCACCGCCATTTTCTATTTTATTGCATGTACGTAAACCGTTTTCTTTTCCAGGAGCCCCACCCCACCTCTAGTGATGCGTTAGTTTTCCTGCTCACGAATATTATTTCTCATTTTTCATTTCTTATTTTTAATATCACGCATTTCTTCATCGTCATTACAATCACCAACTTCCTCATCGTCATTATTAATACCATGTATAGTTATTTCTATCAATAACGCCTTTCTCATTAATGATGGATTTTTGCGATCTCAGCAAATGCTTCAAGGAATTATATACTTTCCGATTTATGTATTTTTCGGCTTAATGAGGTTTTTTCCTCCATCTCTTGAAGGTCTTTAATGGGGGGATGGTTATACTTCATCGTTAACGCCAAAATTTGGCACCCCTTTATTATGTACTATTAGGACATGTACAATAGTTTTATGAATAGAACTCTTAGGTTAATTTTCTGAATACAATAAATAGAATAATTCTTCTAGAATGTAGTTCAAACATTATTTTACATGGTTAAATTATTGCTATTTCATCATAATACTCTCACAAAAAATAATATTTTGTGCTGTTTCAAAAATTGATATCTCTCAATATCTCAAAAATTTATATTTCGGACTATTTCAAAAATTGATATCTCTCAATATCTCAAAAATTGATATTTCGGACTATTTCAAAAATTGATATTTCGCTTTCTCAAAAATAAACCTTTCGTGTTAATTTAAAAATTAATACTTATATTTATTTATATTCTAAGTACCTCAAGCGTTCAGCGTTTCACCTACTACTACTAATTAAATTGCTTCCGTAGAAGGTTGGATAAACAAAGCAACAATCTTTCGTTTCTCAAGGTTAAGAGAAAGAAACGAGAGTGCGTGTGAAAAAGTCTTCACGTTGGGCGCACAAAATAGACTTAGATACACCTACCGCGGGACCAAGACAATGGGAAGAGGATTTGGCAGCCATTTTGTTCTACAACGCTTCAGAGCTCGACCGAGTCTACAGTGATAAATAAAATTTCTGGAAGTAAAAAACTCTCACTCCCTTTATAGCTCTTATGTGCTGGCTATTAACGCAGTACTCTTCCATTCATGAACACTTCTACTGGAAGTATAATACCTGTACATGATTAACGTAGAAGTAACAACGCGAAGCGTCAAATAGAGCGGATAGTGTCTATATAAACTTTTAATTTATATACTTACATAAGCAACTTACGATAAAGGAGTTACTTTATAGCGCTTTTACATGCTATATAAAGCGTGTAATATATAAATATGTATATGATATATTCAGAGCCGTATTTGCCATTAGACCGAGTAGGCCCGTATGTAGAGCACAAAAATTTAAAGGCGCAAAATTAAAAAAAAAAAAAATTCCGAATTTTTTTTAAGTTAAAAACTTAAAAAACAAGAGCGAAATAAAGGGTCTTCTACGTCATCCCGAACCTATGCATAAATAAATTTAAAAAAAGCAAGAAACATTCATCTACCTTAGCATAGAAGCGCCCGAAATCTGCGCAGCCATGACACAGCACGGAGCTAACATCTAGTAGCGCGTCAAACATTACCAGAGAAATTCCATGAGATATGTCAAATTGAACGTCCTGGCTATTCTGGAAATCGAAAGTGACCTGACATCTACACTCCACCTTCAAGAAGTATTAGATAGGTTTTCTAAAACTAAGCAACGTCGAAAGTGTAAACAAACTGAAAGTGAAAACGATGAGAAAGACTTTCATGATACATATTACTTCATGGACCAAATCCTTTTTTACTATTCTAATATGTTTAACGCTAGCCTAAGAAATTTAAACAAAACTAATCTCTCTCAAGACATCTGTCCATTTCTTATTTTTTGTACAGTACTTGTAGCATTTAGTAAATGGTGTTTAATTGCAATAAATTGTTGATTACTAATTAAGCTTCATTAGTTATTTTAGGGAAGGAGGGGCGGAGAAAGAGGGAACAAGAGGGGATGGAATTGTCGAAGGGCGCCGATGGCATCAGCGCCTATGGGCGCTGAGCTCCTAAATGCGGCCCTGGATATATCGCGCACTGATTACTATTTGTGTAAATATATATACCGTGCAATATTTATATTGTGGTGACCCTTATTATAACGAACCTCTTTTCCAAAAAAATCCCTTTAATTCGAAAATAGTGCTGATTTACGAGAAAAAAACATATCTAACCAAAAATGTCCATAGGGTAAATTATTTTCACAAACTAAAAAATCCTTATATCATGAAATGAGAAGTCTCAAAGCCTGCGTAATTCAAGTTTGGTTCATAAGCTTTTCATCCCTTTATTTTAGAGGAAGAATTTTGGCATCTTGGCATTTGTTCCATTGTGGAAGAATATTAGAGCAATGCGGTAAATCGCTTCAGAGCCAATGATTCAACAGCACCCGAAGGAAATACACTTCTTACAATCGAAGAATATGCTGCAGAACATAGAAGCACTGTGGGGTATTGCGCTTTTAGGCCTTCTGTTCCGTGCATTCGTAGACTTCAACTATGATTCATCGGCTCTTTGCCAATAAAGATATTGTGCCTTCCATTGCATAAAACTATTCAGACCATGAAGAATGGTTGGATTTTTATGGCGAAAGAATAACAAGGGTCATTTGGCGCAAGGGCCATGAAGGAGAAAAGGAATGTTGTAAGTAGAACATTGATGTCGACAAATGAAACAGACTTCACCAATCTATAAGTTTATTTCTAAAAAAGGTGAAAAACGTAATAATAGGAGAAAAATATGAGACATTATACTTAAAAATCTGACAAGTATTGAAAAGACTGCAGCCCTGAAATAAACAAAAATGAAAACAAGAGAAAGTTTTCGAATACATTCGGTTGATGAAAAATTTTTTTAATCACCTGAAAGTTAACTAATTTAGTAAGATCAGTTCAATTATAAAGTAAACTAATTATTACTCTTCTGACTGCTAATGTTCTGAACCAATTGTCGGCAATCCGTCGGTCGCGACCCCGGTTTAGGTCGCTTGGTTAACATTCTAATTCCCCGACCCAACATTTTTGTAACGGTCTTCGATATTCTTGGATTAATAATTTTTAACCCTTTAAAAAGGAGAAAGGTTATCGTAAAACCGTAAGTATACAATTATCAAATCATTAAATAATGTGGAAGTGACGATAATCATTACGTTATGCTGCCACAATAATATTACAGCTTGGGAATACAGGTGACAAATAGTAAACTAAAAGCCGCGTCATTATTTCATCAGTTTCAGGACAAAAATTAAGAATTTTCGAAAGTCATTTCATGAAGGTGTATTTATTCAAAAGCTAAGAAAATTATTCTCTTTATTCCAGAATCATCTGTATCAGTATATATGATATTCTTCATCGTTAATGGATTGCCAAGGGCGGTATTGTTTTAAAAAGTCTTGGACACAACGTATGATCAAAGTGTAAAAAGCACAAAATTATCGTTCTATACAGGTTCATTCAAAAACAAATTATCGTTACATACAGGTTTATTCAAAAGCAAATTCTCGTTATATACATGCTCATTCAAAAACAAATTACCGTTATATACAGATTCATTCAAAAACAAATTAATATTATATACAGTTCCATTCAAAAACAAATTAGAGTTATAGATAAGTTTGATAAATGTTCCTACTATAGGAAATCTGCCTGAATCGTCGTAAACGTCGTTATAGAAAGGTTTATCCTTATAGACAGATTTTACTATAGGAATTAAGATTAATTTTTGAACGTTTGTTCCAATGGTTTCCACTTCCAGTACTACTGTACGGCAACATACGATTTTACGTAACTTCCTTTTTTTTTGTAAATAAAAAAAAGTTCTAACACACTAAAGGTCTGATATTTTTCTCGAATAAGATTGTCTAAAAATTATTGATCGTTTCTTTGATTGAGATTGACTGTTTTGCAAATTTCAAAACATGAGACAATTTTTAAATTTAATTAATTAATTAATGTACTTAATTAATTTATGAAATAAAATTATGAAATTATTGCATGATTGATTCTGGTTTATAAAGGGTAAATTGGCTTCGTATGAATTTCTTTTACTTATAGGCGAATATTATTAACTAAATGTGACTTCAACTCTGTTAATCCACTTTCGTATTTTTGTTTACATTTGGTATCGGAAGTTTTGAATAACAATTCAATTTTTTTTGCTCGGGATGATGGATGCAGGAACGTAAGGAAGCGTAAGATAAAAGACGAAGGAAAAAAAAAAGAGAGACAGAACAAGATCACATAGAAAAAGCAACATATCATCTCATAGATAGCGTATATATTAGCTGAACATCAACGGAGCGTTCAAGTGGAAGAGAAATGTGTCTACGCGGTGGTTATTGAAAAAATATTTCTACTTTCAGTTAGTAAGGAGAAAAATTCTAATGTAATGGTAAAGGTTTGTTTGCAGAGTCAGACGAGAAATAACTTAGATTAAGAATATTTACAAACTGTATTAGACTGTAAATTATTTCCTTTCTTATGATTTCTCTGCACTTTTTTCTTGATGTCATTTCATTATGAAAGAAAAATAAAGTAAGCATTGAACAAACATACAGTTCGATAATATCGATTTTATGGATAGGTTTTCGTGAGCTGAGAACGTGTATTATGATGGCTCTATAAAAAGAAATTCCGGAGAACATTCTGTCTAAAGCAAATATCATGAAAAATGAATTAATACGTTAATAGATGTATTCGAGCGGATGCGAGGAAAGAGCAGATAAATATCTCATACGAGCTAAAAATAGATATGAATGATTGAAAGTAACATAGACAATAATGAACGAATATTCTAAAGGCAAGACCAAAGGTGATGGTGATTAACCCTTTAATGGCCAACGTTGCGTAAATGGAACAAAATTTAATTTTTTTTCACCAATTCAAATTAACTTTTTTAAATGAAATGATAATTTATTCAATTAAATAAAAGATTGAAACATATTCCTGAATTATTTCAAGACTGTTTATATGATTGTTGTTATTTATATAAAATATTGAAATTGCCCGTTTTGAGGCAATTCGACCTTCTGATATTAAATACTATTTTTCTCTTTCTCTTGGAAATATTAATTATCAATTTTTTTAAGACATACATTAGATGGAGGGATAGTGAATTAGTAAAATGATGAAATAATTTGGTTAGATAGCACGCGAGTGACATTTAAATTTCGATGTTCCATAAGTGGAACATTGGCCATTTCTGGTTATGGTGCGACCCTGTGTGACCACGTTTCGCCAATTCCAAGATGGCTGTACTCCTACAGCCAGACGTAAACATTTTGATTTACCAGACAAACATTTAATCAATTTCCTTAAACGATGTTTCGGAACTTTCAGTTTCTTTTAACTGCTTAAATTTTCTTTCTGTAGAGATTGAATTCCGTTTCTGCACAGAATTTTCTGTTGTTTCTTCGGAGTTGTCAATAAAATTGAAAAAAAATTGAAAAAAAAAAAATATATATATTTCAAACAGTCGACGAAACAGTAGATTATTTTAATTCTTTGAGTGATTTAAAATTATCAATTAATTCGGAGGATCATTACGATATTTCTCAACTGCCGTATGTTGAGAAAAATTGAGTCCTAGATGAAGTAGATATTGACGAAAATGAACTTGGAATCGTTCATCCGTCCTATGTACGTGGGCAGAAGTGAGTCTACTTTTAAAATTTCACCCTGTAGGACCTGACGAAGCCCCTATTTCTACTCCCATTGAATGATAAACCATCTACGTCAATAATATTCTCACCACAAGCACAATCTCGTTAAAAAAACACAAAACACAATAAAACTTGCCCCAAAACGAAAACAAAAGGAAATATTCCAAAATGGAATTAAAAAACTGCTTTCGACAACAATAGTGCAACAGAAAAATATGTTTTATTATATTCATTGGTGGATTCAGGGAAGGGTCCGTGACTTTCCCCTCAGATGGGCTGAGGAAAGACTAGAAAAACTGATTTATTATGCAAAATTATGAAATTTGACGGAGTTGTCTATGCTCTGTCGCCGCACAGAAAGATCTCTGCTTCCAGAATATTTTCCTGGATCAGATTACGATTATATGTGTATTTCTCGGGCCTGTAAATAAAGGGGGTTGGATGTTTCCCTCCCCATTAGAGAAATCTTAATATCAGTCCTATGGGAGACAAGTTAAAACGTTGAACCAAAAATATATCTGATTTGAATACTTCCCCCCGCCATTGGGAAATCTTGTGCATACATGTGTATATATATATATATATATATATCAGATTTGCATACAGGATTTACAAATAGGAGGTAGAAAAATTAGGTGGGTTGGAGGTAAAACACCTTCACTTGGCTCCTATAATGCTAATATTTTTTTTTAAATATTGTGTATGTGGTGTGGGGGGGGGGACGTGTATGACCTTTATATACATATATGTGTATGTTTGTATATATACATGCGTATTTCCCTCTATCTCTCTATATATATATATTTGTTTTTATTATATGTTCTATTTTTTAGCAAATTGAGTTTTCAATTTACTCTCAAATCTTGATCACTTCGTATAAACAGTAGTGGCTAACGTTTCACCTCTAGAAGAACATAATGGAAAGTGATAATAGTAATTACAGTTTTTTTGGATTGAATATCTAAGTTGAAAAATTAGAATGCGGAAAACAAAGGGAAAAAAAATCAAAAATGTTTTGAGATCTTGGAGCGGACTTTAAACGGTTAAAATTAAAAAAAAGATGTAAATAAAAAAAGAGAATGTTTGCCGATTAATTTCTCATTATAGTCAGGAGGGGTTGGAGACCTAGAACTTAAAAAGTTAGGGTCCTTCAGAGATATGGATCCTGGCACGACTCGAGGCCGGGGAAATATCTCTTTTTCTTCTGTACCTGAAAAGCGATAGTTTGAGCCCAAACGTGAGTATCAAAACCATTAAGTATAGAAAAATGCAGTTAGGAGGGTGTTGGAGACCTAGACCTTAAGAGGTTCATGTCTCTTTTTCTCCTGTACCTAAAAGCTCTGGTTTGAGATCACACTTGTGTGTCGAAATCATTAACTATAGAAAAATGCAGTCAGGAGGGGTTGGAGACCTAGACCTTAAGGTATTCATGTCTCTTTTTCTCCTGTACCTAAAAAGCTCTGGTTTGAGCCCAAACGTGGGTGTCAAAACCATTAACTATAGAAAAATGTAGTCAGGAGGGTGTTGGAGACCTAGACCTTAAGAGGTTTATATCTCTTTTTCTCCTGTACCTAAAAACTCAAGTTTGAGATCAAACTTGGGTGTCGAAATCATTAACTATAGAAAACTGCAGTCGGGAGGGGTTGGAGACCTAGACCTTTAGGTGTTCATATCTCTTTTTATTCTGCGCCTAAAACGTTCTAGTTTGAGCTCAAAGGTAGGTGTCTAAATCATAAACTATAGAAAAATGTAGTCAGGAGGGTGTTGGAGACCTAACCCTTAAGAGATTCGGGTTCATCAGAAAAATGGATCCCGGTACGACTCCGGGCAGAGGAAAATGTCTCATTTTCTCCTATACCTAGAAAGCTATGGTTTGAGCTCAAACGTGGGTGTTAAAATAATTTACTACAGAAAAATTTAGGTACACTGCTATGGTAGTATAGCGGTGACACCTTCGTTACTGTACCATTAACATGGGCTCGACTCTGATTGGTATTCCAAGACGCCCGCCATTTTTCTGCCCGTTGTAATCCGGGGCGTGATTCCCTTGTTAAGAGAGGTTCTGAACCCCCGGAAACTCGTGGGTTTCAAATCCATAAATATTACAAACAAGTGGTAAATAGCATTCGAAGAAAAAAAAAACCAGTCAGTTGCTGATGTTTACATTTAGGTCTTTTTCTCATTTGACTTTCTGGGGTTAATTATACCAAACGTGATTTCCTGAGATAAACATTTATCCCATCTGATGAATCCTTCACTTAGGATTCCCCCGATTCCTTTCCTCGACAGTTCACGTCTTATACGTGGACTACTTTATCCCATCTTGACCGAATGAAATCTCATTTCCTTTATCTCCTTCATCTACCCTTCCTTTCTTTTTCTGTCTTCTTTATCTTTTCGGAAGGATTGCGTGTTCTTCAGAAGTATGGGCATTTATGTGTCGTTGGATTAGTCACATACAAGGTTGAAATGTCCGACCTTTTTATTCCGTTAAAATCAAACAACAAATCAAAATTACAACAATAAAACTCTATTTTTTATTGTTAGAAGGGAAATTAGTTGGGCAATAAATGTTAATTACTCATTATATAAGAAAATAAGGGTCATTATAGAAAATCATTATTTGTATGAATTTAATGATCGTGCATCAAGTGCTTTGCCAAGCGTTACAAGTAGTGCTTTTAGTTGATACATACATATTAGTTCACTTGGCTGACTATTGTTTCTCTCCTAAATAGCGCAAACTTGTGAGATGTTGTCACATTTGCGTCTCGCGTTAGGCGAAAGTGGCCCGCTTGCACTTAATTAAGACAAGTTGAGAACGAGAAAGCAGCGGCAGAAACAAGTCAACTGAACACACGCAACAGTTACTAAATAGAAATGTGCACACGCTGGTTAAACTAACTTAAATGGATTCTTAGAAATTTGAACTCCATGTTTAACAACTGATAATGACCATCCTCAAACTGCATGCGGAATTATTGGGCCAAATCGCTGAGCACGAAGAGGAAGAAAATTATTTAACGATTATATTGCATGGTTAGCATTTTAATGTTCCAAAATTTATCGTTTTCGATTTTTACAGGGGGCATAATTTTT
>QLNU02003225.1:65351163-65382722 GCA_006491805.2 Dysdera silvatica | reverse complement strand
TGTGTGTGTGTGTGTGTGTGTGTGTGTGTGTGTTTTGTAATATACGTATGTATACGTGTATTACAATCAAAAATATATAATAATATATTACAATAAAAGGTAAAATTTTAATTTATTCTGAATTGTTGGGGGGGGCTCGGGCCCCACGGGTCTATATAACTCTACCCTCCTACTGGACTACAATAACATTAAAATGACCTTCGCCTAGTAAACAGAAAAGTAATTCTCTAAATGTTGCGGAATTTTTACCTCACATAATTGGTAACTGTTATTTAATTTTACACTTTTTCTCCATTATCTTATCTTTCATTTTATAATTCTCTGTCCTATTTCCTTAATTTTTTATTTGTTATTTTTCTTACATTTGCTAGCTTTGAAATTCTCTTATTTCTATTCTTTTACTTCACTTATTCCTTTCTGTCTTCTTTTCTTTTAATTTTATTTTTTTTCTTCCCCTTCACATTCCGATCGATGACAAAATTTTACTGGTTAGTGGCAAGACCTAATTAATCGTATTTATTTTATCAGTTTCATCATAAACATGAAATAGCATTCGTGCCACTGCTCTTCAGCTGCGGAGTGATTTATTAAGTATTATATTCATTGCTGATGCTGATACGCACAGAGCATAGTTGTACTAATTGTTAGCATGGAGACACGAGCAAAGGTATGTCAAAAAATTCAAAAAATAACAGAAAAAAAGAAAAGAAAGATGAAAAATTGAAAATACTACGAGTGTATTTGCATAACCCTCAACCAGGGCTGGGAACAGACTTTAATTTTGGGGGGTCAAGGACAGAATTTGCTATGGTCTTGGAATAACACCCTTCATTTATCATGAAAGTTGGAATTTTTTACAGTGAAAAAATATATTTTGGGGGGTCATGACCCCTGTGACTACCCCCTGTGTCCGCGCTTGTCCTTAAGAAAATTGATCAATTAGAACCGTGTTCAAGACATACTTATTTCCAGTATATTCGCTGGCTGTGAGGGAAGTATAGGGAAGAATATCCAATGTATTAGGACAGAGTCATTTTAAAGGGTAAGCAAACGGTGCCCGTACTATGGGAGCCCCAAATTGGCGAAATTTTTTATTATATAATGTTTGGGTCCTCATATTTTTACGATTTAAATATTCTTAGGGATTATGTATATATCAGTACGTTGCGTGCCTTAAATGTCCGCCATCTCCCCCTCGACTGAAAAAAAAGCCACAATTCAACATCACGATGATAATGATGATGATAATGATACACGTATGAATTGGGGTTTTATAATTCGATGGGGGTGGGGCTGGTGAATGATTGGAGATGGCTCATTTTTCTTTTCACTCATATTCTATGAATTAACTAAAGCACATTAATTAACTTTCCAAAATTTTTTAAGTATGGGTCTTAAATAAGAAAAACGAGGGCGAAGTCCTTGGCTGGAAGTAATGATGCACAACTTATATACCATAATGCTAGTGAAAAATTTTTGAAATTTTTACAAAAAGTTAAAGCTTTTGACATATTTAAAACAAATTACACACAAACGCAGTTTAATTTGAGCAGGAGAGACATTTTACAATTGTTTCGGTGGAAAATCAAGCGTCCACCATCGTCAGAAATTCGTCCAAACTGATTTGTTGCCACTAAACCAAAAACGAAAAAGTGAAAAAGGCGAAAGAAGGTAACATAACAAAAAGCCTGATTTGTGTCGCCAAAAAAATTGCAAAACCGCAAAACAATCGAAAAAAAATTGCGTCGAAGAGCAGTGGCACGAATACTATTTCATGTTTATGATGAAACTGATAAAATAAATACGATTAATTAGGTCTTGCCACTAACCAGTAAAATTTTGTCATCGATCGGAATGTGAAGGGGAAGAAAAAAAATAAAATTAAAAGAAAAGAAGACAGAAAGGAATAAGTGAAGTAAAAGAATAGAAATAAGAGAATTTCAAAGCTAGCAAATGTAAGAAAAATAACAAATAAAAAATTAAGGAAATAGGACAGAGAATTATAAAATGAAAGATAAGATAATGGAGAAAAAGTGTAAAATTAAATAACAGTTACCAATTATGTGAGGTAAAAATTCCGCAACATTTAGAGAATTACTTTTCTGTTTACTAGGCGAAGGTCATTTTAATGTTATTGTAGTCCAGTAGGGGGGTAGAGTTATATAGACCCGTGGGGCCCGAGCCCCCCAATAATTCAGAATAAATTAAAATTTTACCTTTTATTGTAATATATTATTATATATTTTTTATTGTAATACACGTATACATACGTATATTCAATACATACATACATACATACAATACATCGACACAAATCAGGCTTTTTGTTATGTTACCTTTTTCGCCTTTTTCACTTTTTCGTTCCTGATTTAGTGGCAACAAGTTAGTCTGGACAATTTTTCTGACGATGGTGGACGCTTGATTTTCCACCGAAACAATTGTAAAATGTTTCTCCTGCTCAAATTAAACTGCGTTTGTGTGTAATTTGTTTTAAATATTATTTTTGCGCAGTGTATCGCTCATATTTCCCTTTTGACATATATTGCTGCAGATTTTTTACATCCGGTTACGTTAAATAAAAATGTTTTAAATTCTTTTAAGCCTTTTATTTTTATATAAATATAGGACTTAAAAGAATATTAAAAGTACAATTACGGGTAAGCTATCAAAATAATTAACTTCCTAAACACGATAACATAGACGAAAGAAAACTCGAAAGAAAACAGTAAAATATTACAGTGTTTTTATATATCGTAACCAGATATAATCATCAGTAAAGATATGTAAAAACCTGTAATCTTTTGTAAAATTTTTTATAGTTTTCCCTCTAAATTTCATTCATGTTAACTTTCATTCTAAATTCATCCATGCTGACTTTCATTCTAACTTCATTCATGCTATCTTTCATCCTAACTTCATTCATGCTAACTTTCATTCTAACTTAATTCATGCTAACTTTCATTCTAACTTCATTCATCCGCATGCATTTTATCCATTTCAGTCAATCTACTATTACGCTGTGAATCGACTAATAATTATTCACATTAATTGTTAAGAGACAAGCTGCGGGAACTACGAGTTAATTAACCTCCTGTACAGAGGACAAGATCGATTGCAATGTGTTTGAGTCGATAGCATTTTCTGCTCGAAACGAAACATAGTTTGTTTCGTCAGTTGCAGTATTAATTTTTTTCAATAAAGGAATTCCAAGTAAGGATTATTTCTGCTTAACAACGTGCTTTCGACCCTCTAAATCAGTGGTCGCCAACCGGTGGTCCGCGAGAAAATTTTGGTGGTCTGCAGAAAAATCTGGACATTATTTGCATTTTTAATGATTTATTAATAATAAAACAAAAATAATATTCTAAGAAATTCTCATATTCTGAATGACAATTTTCGCCTTTATATTGCACTAAATTCACGAAATGTGGTCCGCGGGATTTAAAATTATGAATTTAGTGGTCTGTGAGGTCCGAAAGGTTGGCGACCGCTGGTCTAAAGTGCTTCGTAGAATTGTACGTTCTGATTAACGTCGTTTTCTGTTCAACAATGTATGTTCTCTTTCTTTCGAAAGACGCTAATGGGAGAAAAAATAACTGTACATTTCACTGAGTCATAAATGTGACGTAATCCGGAAATGGTTGCGTCAGACTTTTCTGATACATTGCCTGTTTGTGTTTTGAGGGAGCAAGGGTCAGGGGCGGACTGGGTCCTCTCAAAGGGCGCATACCCTGGATTTTCTGAGGGCGCGAGTCCATTGGTCCATATGCTACTAAAAAAATTCCTGATTATCACCCGTGAGGGCGCACCAGCCCGGGGGCCGGCTGGTCAGCGGCCCAGTAAGCACCTGGCAAGGAGCAAAAAGATCATGTTGCGCTTGGATTTGTATCTTTTCGAGGGCTTGGAATCTTTGGTGCCAAAATGCCCGTATCTAAAGGGGGATCTTAGGGACGGTCCCCCTCCGAAACTAAATTTTTAATGGGACTTGGCTACGGCCTTGCATGCTATGATTGTATCGATACATGCTGAAAATTTTTTAATTCTCCCCTTCCCGCCGAATTAAATTATGGCTACGGTCTTGGGTGCCAAGGAAACTTAACCCACACTATGGTGGTAAAAAAAAATATGATGCGCATTTTAAGATACCATTAGGAGCCGAATGAGAGTTGATGGGTTATGCGTTACCTCTAGGACATCGTAGAGCAATGGTCCTACATTTTGACATGGAATCCAAACCTCTTATGGTTTAGAAAGCCAACTTCCGGAATACGGAGAGTAGTTAGTCGGCAAATTGGGCAGCACGGGCTTTGTCAGACATTACAGCCTTTGCCCGTTGCTGCCAAAGGCGAATCCTTGAATATCGTAGTTTTTTAGTGTGTCTGTTGGACTGAACTGTTGTATGCTTAAGCCTGAATAAGTATTTGTATTTGTGAAATGGAGTAAGGTTTAAAAATATAACGTTTTGGGAAACAACTGCTCCCTTTTGTCAAGTGAAGGCAGATTTTGCCTTCACTTGACAAAGCGATGTTTCCGGACACTTTGCTTCGGGAATGTCGTGTTTTTGAATTTTACGCTGCTGTTGAAATAATCTTCTACGGAATCTTTATGTTGTCTTTTTAGACGGTATTTTTTCTCTCGCCGTTGGGGTCAAATCCAGATTAACGGCATGCGAGGTAGACGCGTTACCACTGCACCCCACGTAGATCCTTTCAGTAACATAGATTTGAAAGGCAGCGGAAGTCAGGTACATAAACGCAGCCTTAATTAAAATTCAATTGTAAAGCCTTAAAATTCAGCCTTAATTATAAAGAAGCGAAGAATACATAATTGGTATTAATGCATTGGTATTAATTAATTCATGTCTTCCACGACTGCGTTATCTGGGACGGGATTGATGGTCTAAAGCGAACACTGGAATACGTGAAAAGAATATGTGTGTATTTAGAGTAGACGTATGTAAGCACTTATTAGCGCGTGTAAAAAGTAATATTTAAGAATTTACGAATATCGCACGCCACGCACACACACACATGTATAAAATTATATTAATTAACGCATGGAGTTTGGGTTCCAACCTGGGATTTCTTGGTTTATATCCTAACGCTTTGACTTTCAAGTTACCGAGTAAGGAGTTACATATAGCTTTTCCCCGCATTTGTGTTTACCATGGTGGGAGGGACTCCTAACTTAGGAAGTGATATACAGGGTGATCACAATGAAAGTGGACATGTTTAGAGTTCTCGATGGAAAGAACTATCGGACACATTTCAATCATATTTTGTATATACACAATTCTAAGCATACGGTTTTGATTTCCGAAATAAAAAGTTCGAAATTTGCCACTAGAGGGGAAAATGTGGGCTGCTGTTACCTTAATTTGTACATGTTATCGAACAAGCTTCTGCTATGTCAAAAAACAAATGAAAATAAGTTTATTTAAGTTTGGATGTACAATATATATATATAAATAACAGATGTGGAACATGAAATTGAAGCTTGGATTTGATGTGGAACATGAAATTGAAGATTGGATTTGATGTGGAACATGAAATTGAAGACTGGATTTGATGTGGAACATGGAATGGAAGATTGGATTTGATGTGGAACATGAAATCGAAGATTGGATTTGATGTGGAACATGAAATGAAGATTGGATTTGATGTGGAACATGAAATTGAAGATTGGATTTGATGTGGAACATGAAATTGAAGATTGGATTTGATGTGGAACATGAAATTGAAGATTAAATCATAGCTACGGTTCTATGTATACGCCATAGCTACGCTGTGAAAACTGTCTTCACAGAATAATGCATTAAATGGCAGAATGCAAGTGATTTGAGTAGAGTTTATTTATATGCTGTTAAATCCCACCTTTTAAGATAACTGAGAACGTTGCTTTGATAAACGAGGCTCTTCAAGTTTTCTGACAGTTTCTATGCCGAAATATGAGGATAAGGGAGCATTTGATCATATATACGTATTGAAATTAATCGACCATGTTATTGCCTCAAATGCAAGGTTTTCTTTAAAGAAAATAAAAACTAATAATATATGACGCCATGAAACCACGCCGTTAGTTTTGGTGAGTTTGATTTGTTGGGGGCGAGTCGTGTTTTACGCCGCCTGGCGACTGTTTACATTGCTTCTTGCAATTCTACTGACATTGTTTATTTGCGTTCTTTGCCGACTGTACTTACCAACCATTCTTTGTCCGGTCCTCCTTTGATAATTGTCGGTGAATTTAATTTAGGTTCTTTGTGTTGGGAAGGCCCAATATGTGGCCTTCCGGCCCAATGTGAATTTGTGGAACAACTTGCGTTTTTTGGGTTACAACAATATATTATGTTCCCTGTATAAAAGAAAACGGAAATTCTCACTGATTTTCAATTCGGATTCCAGAAGGGCCACTCAACCGACCAACAACTAGACAGAGTGGTGGATCACATACGGAATAACATGGAAGAAGAAAATTTTACTGCCATAGCTTTCGTTGACATAGCCAAAGCTTTCGAAAAAATTTGGCATAATGGTCTGATCTACAAACTTATTCTTTTAGACACTCCCAATTACTTAATACATTTAATTTACCACTCACCTTAGTGACAGAACTTTCCAGGTTAGAGTTAATAATACACTTTCCACAGCCCGGCCAATCAAAACCAGCGTACCGCAAGGGAGTTTCTTAGGCCCCACCCTCTTCAACGTTTACGTGAACGACATACCAAATCCAAAAAGTGAAGGTACCTTATTGGCGCTGCACGCTGATGACACGACGGTTGGAGCCACAGCTCCCCATTACCCATAAGCTATAGCCCAACTACAAGTGCATTTGAACAAAATAGGGAAATGGACTCAAACCTGGAACATAACAATCAACGCCTCTAAAACCATTTCTGTAATGTTCTCCAACCGCCAAAAGCGAAACTCATCGGTTAGGACACTAACCTAAAGACACCACTTTGGGGAAGCGAAAAAATAAAGTGGGACAAGCAAGCCCCCTATCTAGGAGTTACGCTAGATAATAAACTAAAATGGAACCTTCACACCGACAATATTGCCAAAAAAACCAGCAGCACCGTATTCAAACTCTATCCCCTCTTAAACAGACACAGCAAATTGGGCAACAAAAACAAACTTCTAATATACAAAACGTGCATATGCCCTATAATGACGTACGCCTGCTCCTCATGGGGGAACACTTCAAACTGAAACTATGAAAAACTTGCCGTTATAGAGAGAAAGTTCATAAGAAATGTCACGAACTCCTCCTTGTTTGTCACCAAGGACCAAAATTATTTCGATAGCCAAATTATTCCTCTAAAACCTTATGTTCAAGGCTTAAGAGAGAAAAAGCATTTAAAAGAATTAATGCTCATTCTAACCCCCACTCTGGTATCGGATATCCTCCCCACTGCAAAATTCTTGCTCTCAGACCTTGAGAATACACCCCCAAGGGCCTGGCAGATCAAACAAAATTCTACAAAGTTCCCAAATCCCCTCATATGCAACTTTGACTTCGAAGGCCTTCCATTGGCCAAATCTGAAGGAATACTTAAAGGGGCGGAGCCAAAACCGTAAGTCCCCGAGCCATCCAGTAGAAAGCTGCGTGGAAAAGCAAGTACAGCCAATAAATAAGTCTGTGGACAATCCACGACAAAATGGAAAGGAAGAATTCTCCTATTAGCTGATTGGAGAATATAGTTATTTTTTCTGTCTTCTAGTCCCTTACTAACATTAATGAAACTCTTTCCCTCACCCTCTATAATATTTCCCACTAACACGAATTAACCACTATCCCCTGTTTCTTCTATTAAAAACAAAAACCCAAAAAAAACAACACTTTACTAACCCCCTTACTAACAACCTAAGATAAAGTACCTGATAAGATAGAGATGGACTCATATGAGTCAAACTGCCACAACACCTGGCACATAACACCCTAATGATAATAAAAGTGCTATAGCAGAGGTTAAGCGTTAACCAAACGCGGACGGAGGTATTATGATTTGCAGTTATTATGTTCCCTATCGGGGGACCGAGTTTTTTAAATCTTTTATTTTGTAATCATATTTCTTTGCTTTACTGCATTGAGTTATATGTATCTTTTTCCAGTAGCGACAATCAGCCGCATTTGGCCCTTCGCTTTAATTGATCGTTGGAGTCTGATGCCGTTGATATTTCGGGACAGCTAATTTTTTTGTGCGCAGATTATGATACCTTGCATGAAGTGTTTAATGATCACCTTTCAGACGATCTGTTCGATTCTCAGCGTGGGTATTCCGACGTGGTGGCCTTTTATATGACTTGTGTTGCTTTTGTTCCCTTGGCTACTCGACGTCGTCGTCGTTACCCTTACCATCTTAGAGTTATGGCACGTCTTAAATTGCGCTCTTACTGAGCTTTTCAGTGATGCCGTTCGACTTCCAATTGTGATTGTTTCCTGCCTTGTGCTTCTGATAATAGTAGGGCCGTTGAGTTTTATGAGTTCAGTCGTCTTACCTTACTATTCCGGATTCGGGAAAGGCCACCCTTTTTTCGTGTTATTCGTTCTCGGATCGGTGCTCCACGAACTTCTTTGAGTGATGATGCTGGTTTGATTGTTTCAGGGGATCTTGAAAGAACTAATCTCTTTGTGACAGTTTTTAGTCGGGCATTTGTGGATATTTCTCCCCTACCGGTCGTTTCAATCGGAGATGATGTCGATGAAGTTTTATCTCTTATTTTTCTCCGAATCTTATCAGTATGGCAATTGATTCTCTACCACGGGGTTCTTCGCCTGGGCCCGATGGTATTCCTCCGGTTTTTTTATAAACGATTGAAGAGTGAATTTTCTGAATGCTTGTCAATTTTGTTTAGGTAGTGTTATTTGAATGGGCGTGTACCTTATTGTTGGTGGTTGCGGTGGTGCAGTGTTAGCACGTTCGCCTAGAGCGCCGAAATGCCGTGTTTGATTCCCAAAAATTTGGCGGAAAAAAAATTACCATTAACTGCTCACTATAGTCTGGGGGGAGGTTGGTTTCTTAGGCCCTAAGAGGTTCGGATTTCTCGGAAAATTGCATGTCCTGGTGCAGCATGACGCTCCCTGTTGTTGGACGGCGAAACTCATAAACAAATAAACTTAAACTATAGCGGCAACAACATTGTTTCCGAATCATAATATTGGATAAATATAAGCAGGGGAAAAAATAACCAGCAAGTGATAAAAATTATAACCAGAAAGATAGAGGAAGGAAAAGGGAGAGAAATTAAACACAGATGGATAGAAATAAGTGGAGAAAGAAAGTCATTACTCCTGATGAAGGACTGCTGCTGATGCGTCCGAAAGCTTGAGTGATCTTTTTCATTGCTATTTTAGTAGTGTTCAACCTTTTGTATGTAAATTTCCTCCCTGGTACCCTGTATCTTATTTCTATAGAAAGTCTTGCTATCGATTTGAAAAATTATTTCTTAATGTTCTTTCGCCTGGAAAGGAAAATCTCGTACATTTTTAATACGTTTTTCTATCCTCTTCGCGATTCTGATTCACTCGACTCTTTATGTAAAATATAACTTACCATTTAAATGCTAAATGCTGCACTGAAAAGCACGAATTAATGAATTTGAAAAGAAGCCTTTTAAATTTGCAACTAGGCTTTCTTTTGCTCAATAGTCTTTGTTTGATACACTTTCCGGAAACTTCTTCCGCAAATATAGCTGCAATGATGTTTAGTCCCTTGTAATGGGTTGCAGCTTTCCACTTCCAAAAATTATACATTGTTTCAAAAGAAGTTGAATACAAAGAACTGAATGGCAATTTTTTTTCCTTTAAAATTTTTAAGAAGTTATTTCAATAAAATTATCTTTCTTTTATTCAAGAATTTCCTCTTGAAAAGCTTGTTTTCTTCTTCCTGCAAAAATCTTCCATATTCAATGCTTAATTGAATGATAACGCACGTGATGAAGGTACTACGCAATAAATGAACTCACTGAATGAAGACTCATATGACGAACGTAAAGAGTGATAACTCATATGACGAACGTAAGGAATGATGACTCATATGACGAACATAACGAACGATGACACATGATGAGCTCATTCATTGTATGATGATGAGTGTACATACTATGAAGGCAGTTATCATGTGATGGTGCATGTGATGAATGACTTCCATAATGGCATATACGATGAAGGTACTGAATGATGGCATACATGATGAACGCAACAAAGAATGAACAAACGTAATAAAGTCATTAACAAAAAGATTGAACAGAGCTTAAAATAATCATTAAAAATAATCCCGATCGCGGTTTAAAAAGTAAAAAAGAAGAGAAAAGGGTGGTAAAAGAAAATTAAGGAATGAAATTGAAGCAAAACCAGAAGGGGAGAAAGAAATTTTGACAAAGTTAAAAAAGATAGGAGAAAAAAAATTAAAGAAAAAAGAAAAAAATGGCAAAATAAAAGAAAAATAGAAAATAAGAAATAAAATGAAAAGAAAGTAACAAAGAGTTAAAATCACTAACAAACCCAACAGCAAGTTAGTTTAGCAAATTTATTTAAGATCTTCTGGGCAATCTGGAGCGAGGAGTGATGTATAATTTTCTGTTTGACGAGGATGGCTTACCGTCCAATTCAAAATAGAGGTCGTCGACTTAACGTAAAACATATGGTGAGATCCAGAGCTGAATGCGAGATTTCAATCATGGATAGAATCACTTGTCCTTTGGAAATTGAGGTTGCCAGCCAATTGAATTAATGCATGTTATCAGCAATCGTTTCTTCTTGAGAAGAACCGTAGTTTATATTCGTGGTATTTCTTTAATTATAGGCAACTGCATTTCATAGATCTAAATTTCACGAGACATAGGCGACGAATATATTCGTTTTAGAAAATAGCTGAACGAAAATCCAGCTAAAAAACCCTAAAAATCGTGCCTTATACTTTTAAACTAGAGTTCGAAAAGAGTTGAAGCTAATTTTAAACGTAGAATTTTCAAAGTTATTAAAGTGGGTGGAGAAGGCAAATACATATATTATATATACAGGGTTCCTAGGAAAGTGTGAATGCGGCCAGTAACTTTTGAATGAAGACATCTTTTGCAACATAAGTTAGGGATTGTTATAGTAAAATGACAATGCACTATCAGATGAAATGAAAAGCAGCGCCCCTTGTCGCGAATTGAGGAAGTTAAAAATTTTATTTTAAAAAATAATGAAGATAAGGAAATATTTTCAATTACAAAGTTGTAGAGTGTCCTTCAGTTAGTAATGAAAGATATACGATTCATATGCAATATGTACACGTACTGCCGTTCCGGAAGTTTCAATGCATCACTTTCAGTTAATACTTTCTGGTTTTAAAAGTTGAGTTGAAGTTCTTTTAGGAGAGAAACCATAGTCTCTCTCCTAAAAGAGCTCCAACTGAGCTTTTAAAATACCAGAAAGCATTAAATGAAAGCGATGCATTAAAACATTCGGGATACCTCACTCTGTGGTAGTATACGAGTCACATACGAGTCACATGCAGTCACATGCACACGTACTGCCACAAAGTAAGGTGTTCCGAATGTTTCAGTACATCGCTTTCAATTGATGCTTTCTGGTATTTTAAAAGCTCAGTTGGAGCTCTTAAAGGAGAGAGACTATGTTTTTTTTCCTAGAAGAACTTCAACTGAACTCTTAAAACACCAGAAAAAATTAACTGAAAGTATTGCCTTGAAACTTCTCGAACACCTTACTTTGTGGCAGTACGCGTGCATACTGCATGTGACTCGTATATCTTTTCCTACTAACTGAAGGATGCTCTACAACTTTCTAATTGAAAATATTTCTCTATCTTTATTATTTTTCGAAATAAAATTTTTAACTTCCTCAATTCGCCATCAGGAGCGCTGCTGTTCATCTCATCTGATAGTGCATAGTCATTTTACTATACCAATACCTAACTTTCTTTGCAATATCTGTCTTGGTTCAAAAGTTATTGGCCGCATCCGGTCTTTCCTAGGAACCCTGTATTATATATGGTGCAACATATTTAATATTAAAACTTATTGAAGGGATAGGTGGGCTAGGGCCTCTCTCTGGCCTATATAACTCCACGCCTATGAGTGAATTGTTACGAAGAGGCCAACAGCACATATTGATCACTTTCGCTGTGGATTTTCGAAATTGTTTCTTTATGGAAATAAGGATACGCTAGCTGTATTATGTTCGTCCCGAAGACGCTAAACATGGTATATTTAAAGAAGCAAATAAAATTTTTTATGCATTCCTTTCCAATGCTAAGAAAGTGAATTTGAATAATAGTTAAATATTTCATTTTATTCGTAAGAGATTGGAAATTTTCATTTACAAGTCAAATGACTTTTTCATATTTTAAAATATCCATTTTTGGAAGTGTGGGATTGGTTAATGAGATTTTAATAGGCTCGAAAATTAGCATACTGAAAACAAAAGAGCCACTTATTGTGTGTAAATTAATAATTCATATAGGAGCACATTTCCGCGTCTTCGTAATAAAGCTTACTTCCCTAGGATAGATATTAAAGTGAAATTTAGCGTTTCTTTTCAATTGAAATATATATGGCAATGTTAAGAGCGAACAAGGGAGGGATTCAGTGAGGGCCGGAGGGGGCGATCGCCTCCCTGTCATGTTTAAATAGAAAAAAATAAAGTTGATGAAGAATATCTTATGTTATTTGTTACGACTGTAATAAACAAAAGTCTTATACTGGTGTCCAAAGTATCTAAGTCTTGGAGAAATGCGATCCAGACGTTTTTCCACGAATCTACAAGCTACTCGTCTTTCAAACTACGTTTTCAGTAAGTGTTGCTTCAGCAGAACGTAGTTTTTTATCGTTGAAGCGCCGTCAAACTTGGCTTCGAACGCGGATGACAGAAGAGACTTTTAATACACACCCACAGAGACATTCATATTGATGTAAATAAAGTGATTGACAAATTTTCAAAGAAACCAAGATGGCTCGACTTTGCACTATAAACTTCAAGTTTTTTAAAAAGTCGCTTATTATAAAAAAAGTAAAATAATTACGATGTTTTTGTAGTTTAAATTTAAACTTGTTCTATTAATTACATTGTAAATTATCGTTTTTGGTTATTGTATATGTCTCCTTTACTAGCTTATCCTTCTGTCATACTCAACTATAATCTACCCTAAGCCATATAGTTTAATTAAAGAAAAGCCTAAATTATATAATAGCTAATTATATAATAGCCTAATATTCATTTTCGTAAATTAAATATTTTGGTGAGTATAAAGGAAGGCTAGTAATATAACATTTACTAAAACTATTCAACAGTCCTAAACTAAAAAAAATTCCCGATGAGGGGGCCCCCGAAAACGCCCCCTTAATAACATCCTGCATCCGCCCTTGAGCGCGTGCCCAATTTCTCAACATTTAATTATAAAATTAAATATTAATATAATTGGGAGATGTAGTTTTTGCCTATGGTAATTAAACTACCATATTATTTGCCTTCACATATATTTATTCTCTTCCGTAATAAATAATATAAAATAATAATATAAATTATATAATAATATAAAATACTCATGTTTGTAAAAATTGCAACACCATGAAGGACTCGTCCGAATTGAATGAAATTTAATGTACAAACGACCTGTGTTGATACAAATAAACGATTAAAATTACAAAGCAAAAAACAATATTACATGTCGAAAATCAGTATTTGGTGAAGCCACCACGCGCTGCAATAAGTGATGCTATACGACGTGGCATGGAATCAAACAGATGTTGAATGTGTGCCTGAGGAAGAGCATTCCAGATTGCTTGTATGCGACCCCAAAGTTCATCTGTAGTAGCTATGGGACGAGGATCACGAGCGAGACGCCGACCAACGAAATCCCACACATGTTCAATCGGCGACATATCCGGCGAATAGGCAGGCCAAGGAAGAAGCTGTATCTGTTGTGATGAAAAGAAGTCTTGAACATTCCTGGCAATATGTGGGCGGGCATTGTCCTGTTGAAATACAGCTCCGGGAATGCCTTGAAGGAAGGGAACAACTTCGGGCTCCAGAACTTCATTGATGTACCGGTTGCTGTTAAGATTACCCACAATTCGTAGCAGCTGAGATCGTCCATGATACGCAATCACACCCCCAGATCATAACGCTGGGGGTTCGTCCATTATGACGTTGGATAACGCACTCCGGAAGGTGGCGTTCACCGGTATAGCGTCTAACACGGATGCGGCCATCACTGTACCCCAAATTAAAGCGGGATTCATCAGAAAACACCACTTGTTGCCAATCAGCACGCCAGTCTCTATGTCCATGAGCCCATTGTAGCCGCAAGTGTCGATGGTTTTGCGTCAGGAGGATCCTGTATAAAGGAACTCTTGCACGCAGTCCACGATGCAGTAGACGCTGACGAATTGATGAAGCACACAATGATACACCTGTAGCAGTGCACCAACGTTCTGCCAACTGTCCAGATGAAGCAAAACGGTCCGTCACCGCCATGCGGACCAGGTGTCTATCATCCCGTGCTGACGTCACCTTTCGGCGTCCACTCCCGGATTTCTGAGTTGTCTGGTTCTCTTGAACCCACTGCTTCCACACTCGCATCACTGTGCTGCTGTTACGCCCCATACGAGCTGCTATTGCACGATAAGAAAACCCTCCTTCACGAAAGCCGATCATTCGTCCCCGTTCAAACTCCGTAACTTGCTGAAATGTCGCCCTCTTTCGTCGTAGAGGCATAGTGACGTCTCATGTAACGTTTACCACTAGCAGATAACCATACACGCCCCGCTACAGCCCTCTATTTATACGAATCCATCAGCAGTTCAGAGGGCGCTGTTCAGCCCACGCACACGCGATGACTCTGAAATTCTAATCATTTGAATAGCATACCCGAATTTGCATTTCCTGAAAGTTTCAGCTCAATCACGTGATTCCTTCATGGTGTTGCAATTTTTGAAAACAGGAGTATATTGTTTAAAAAATCGTTATTTACCGCCGGACCTATCCAATGCATCAATGAAACTGTATCACACCTCTTTTTGGACAGGCGAATATGTATCATGAATCTGGTCTTAGCATTTCAATGTCCAAAAGCATATATATACCAATCCCAATACCCTACATTAGTTTGAATTTTCTGAGTGTTATTTTTTAGTAGTCGCTCGTTTCCATGATTTCATTGACTTCTTCATTGCAATGATTATACAGTATACTTTACAATACAATACAATATATTTTATGCGTCAACGACAATAATGTAAATAATGCATAAAAATAATGCGCAGTTAAACAGCAGTGAACTATATGCAATAACTATTATTATAATCAAATTAATCTGTATGATCTCGTTTAACTATGCATTGTTCATAGTCCTATTTCAGTTTCTGGAGTTCTGTATAGATTTTCGGTCAAATTTTAGCATACGGTACCAGTTTCCCGCCAAATTGAGGACTAAGAAAATAGTCGCTAAACTTTTTTTGTGTAACGTGTCAAGGTCTATTTTTTATGCCATGTTCAGGTTTTCAGTGACTCATCATTATTTTGATTCAGGAGAACTAGAGGTCTTTCCAAACGTGTAGGGCGGGGGGGGGAGTTGGGTCTCCCCTCACTTACCCTTAACTGATTCAGGAAAATTACAGTGTCAGAAGTTGCAGGTAGAAAGTGGTTGAAATCCAAAGCGGGGGAGGGATCTCCGCTCACTTACTCTTCACTGATTCGGGAAAATTATAGTGCCAAAAAAATTTCAGAGAAATCCTGTCAGTTATCAAGGAGAGTTGCCAAAAACGAAGAAAACTCGCCAAATCACTTTACTGGCGATGATACCGTGTTCTAATATTGTACCGATTTCTTTTACTTTATATTCCACGTTAAAGGCCAAACAATTGAATTATTTAAGCAGTGAGTGTTTCGAAATAACAGAACAATTTGAACACTTGGAACTTTTAATAACACATTAAGCAAATCCCTGCAAATTAATCTGTTTCCTGAGATGATTCAACAATTTAATTTTACTACTAATAACGAACTTTAGATGAAAAATCTGACTAATTTATAATCTGTAAATTAACCTCAGTTAGCTTTATATACTTTTATCAGCATTATGCTGTGTTATTTCGGGATTTACTTCTGTGTAAATTTAACGAAAAGTCAGTATAGCTCAAGTATAAGTTTCAAATAAACCAAAATTTACTTGCCTTCAATTCCAACGCGAAATTTAATTTACAAGGTAAAGTAGTGAATTTATTAGAGAGAAAGAGAAAGAGAGAGAGAGAGAGAGAGAGAGAGAGAATGAAGGAATAATGAACAACGGGATGTAATTTGAGGCATGTCAATTAATTTTTGATCGACGCTTGGGAGCAGGGTAAATTGATTTTAAAAGGAAAAGTGCCATGGGTGGATATACCATTTTGCCGTCCCTAGGCTAATTATTTTCTTCTTTTGCCGCCCTTTCCTAATCATTCGCCCCCAAATCAGTGAGGAACATAAAAATGATTACATTCAATATACACAAAAAAACTTGTATTGAGAGGGCTTTCGGATGGGGGAAACTATTATTACGCCCAGGGCTGACCCGTATTGTTTGCCGCCCCAGTAAGAACGATAAAATGCAGCCCTAGAAAGAAAGATAAAATGCCGCCCCAACCAAATAAATATTTACTTTCATTTTAGAAAATATGGTGACAAAAAAGTTTTCTAATTTGATACCGCCCTTCAAATTTTGCCGCCCTAGTCTATAGCCTGGTATAGCCGATGGGAAAATACGGCACTAGATAGTGCCAGCGTAGGTCAATGAGGAAGTGAAAATTTTTAAATAAAAATTGCAAATTTCTGAAATTTATATCTGCGGTTTGATAACTACTTAAACGTAAGTTTTGAATATTTAATATATCAGCTTAAAATACGACTCAATTGATATTAAAAAGAAACTTTTGAGATTTTTTTTATCAAACTTTACAGAAGAAGAGAAACTTTTCTGTTTGCATTAATGGTTGAGCTGTGAGTTAAACATTTGTGATGAGATCTTTTGTGATTGTGGGTGCCATTCACAAAAAAGTTTAAGCCACGGATTAAACATTAATGTGAATAGAAAATCCATTGCCTTCTTTTTCAAAATTAGGAAAAGATAGAAGTCTTTTTCTAACGGTTAACGATTTGTACGTTTTAGACGTTTGTGTTAAATTTATTTTTAAATGTACTAAGTTCATGGATGCATTGAAAACTAATATAAATTGTTTAATATTCATAAATACTGCACTTAGTTCCATGCTTTGTGTACAAAAATTACTACACATATATCTTTAAAATCATGTTTATAAAAATATATTGAAATTTAAATTAACATCTACGTTAATTTGTATAAAATATATATTACGTTTGTTTTTCTGTTTCTTAATTATGCATAAATTCCTTCCTCCAGTATCTATCTCAGTTTTGTTATACCCCGAAAAAATATTGTTTACATTCTGTTAACTCATAGTATTTATTAATGCTAGTTACTATATTACTTCTTAGTTTTGAGTACTATTTAATAATAATTTAAGTCATTATTAAATTTCAAATTCTCATGCACTGTAATTTCATATCTACAATTTCAACTAGAAAGGTTTAGGTCTGCGAAGTCGCCATTTTTTCTTTAAATTTCCACGATGACGTAGTTGCAACGAGCCTACCTAACGTTTAGAAAGTTTTAGATTGAAACCAAATAGTAGCAGATGCTTGCTTTTTTTTTTTCACTGATACCTGGTACGGTATTTGACCCCTTTAGTTGCAGATGTTCCGACCCTTCGGAAAATTGCAGGTAATTGTGCAGCATGATTTCAGCTGTTCCTTCACCGTAAAACGATTTCCTTTAATGAGGTCTTGTTTCCGAGAAAAATCTTGTCGGAAAGGTATTTCAATCTTTTTAGCATGCCACGGATCGTCGTGATTGGGTTGACGTTTAATGACGTTTCATCACATACAGCAACACACTTATGGCCTGTAAAACACATGTCTTAGGAGTTCGTAGATGCAATACAATAATTATATTTGTATCTCGATTATTAATCACTGACCGTTATGTTTATTGATACATCGAGATTTTTTTCCAGATTGTAAGTAAACTACTTTTCTGCCACGTTTAATAAGCCGACAAGAAACATTTTTAAACTTACTTTTCTGAAGTTGGCAACATCAAATTTTTTTTAACTTTTGTTTTTCTTCTAAAAAGAAATGCTATTTATCAGGAGTACTTGGCAGCTGACACGAAAGTTGTACGTAAGATGGAAAGAAAATCCTACGATTTTTCTTTAACACCTGTTATGAAGAATTGTTTCTTATGGCATTGATTCATGCATTTCGATGACGTTGGACGATTGGTTTGATCTGATTACGTGAAGTTCAGTTTTGTACGCTGCGATTACAGCACCGCCATCGGCGGCCACCCTTCCTAAATCAACCCCCCTGCTCAATTCATCATCGTTATCATCATCAATTTTATATGAGACGTTTTAGATCATATTTTTACATGTTCAATACGTCGCAAGGAGGGGTGAGAAATAAGAAACCACAAATTTCTTAGTTTAGAACGAAATAAATAAGAACCTATTAAAATGATGACTAGAATGGGAGAAAAAAATATAAATTTTTATGGTATGTAAAAATATAAATTTTACTGGAGTAAAATATAAATTTTACCGGAGTAAAATATAAATTTTACTGGAACCGGTTTCTCGGAGTCATTATAGGATTGCAGAAATATTTTTAGATTTAAATCTCTTGTGAAAACACATATATTAACAAGAACAAATGACTCACAGGTCTAACCTTGGGAGTACAGGAGCTAACACATGTTTATCTCACCATGTCATGCATGTGTCTCCAATAAAACAACCTTTATAAATGTTCAATGGAATCAATTGAGAGTGATTGTATGAGCATGGAAATAAATTGTTATTATTATTATTATTATTATTATTATTATTGTTGTTGTTGTCGTTGGGTAAAGAAGGTGGATTGAGATGGAATGGTATACACTTGAAATTTTGTAGAAAGAATTTGACATATTCGACTTCTGTTTTAAATTTTCCTCACCATTTCTAAGGGTGATTGTAAGCACAGATCTTTTCATTTATTTCGAAGTATTACTCTATTTGTATTTGTCACAAATGGTATTAATTATTTCAATTTAGGATATTTGATATAATATGCGCATTTTTAAAGTAGGCTGTGTATTCCAAAAAGAAGTTTTAGTTAAGTTTAATCGAAATAAAACGATGAGTTTTTTTTTCCATCGATCAAATAAATCCTCTGAATCCTCTAGATCAAGTAAAATACTTCTGAGCAATAATGAATTATAAATAAGCATAGTAAGGTGCTTATTTATAAGGCCTTATTCCTCAGAAGCATTACAAATAAGCAAAATAAGTTTTTTTTCGATGTTTAGCTTATCTGGTGATTTTCAGTTATATATTACTTCAGACCTTTATTTCATTCTCTGTTTTTGTTTTCGCTTGAATTGTAAATAGCTACGGGTGAATTGTAAATAGGCAATGTGCTAGTATGTATATGAATGAGCAGAGTTTGAAAAATTCGATCGCTAGTGGCGACTAGATTTTTGCGGTTGGCGATAAGGAAATACTTTCCTAGTAAATTTTAAAATTTTCATTTTGAGGCGGGCGAGTGCTGGTTTCATATAATGAGTCCTGTTCGTCGTGGTTTGTCAAGTTTTGTTACTGAGTATATTTAATTTTGAATGTGTTGAGTTATAAATATAATTAATTATGAGTGTGTTTAATTATAATGTGTTTAATGGTGAAAATATTTAATTATAAAATATATTTAATTGTGGAGGGAGGGAGAGAGACAGAGAAAGAAACGAGTTATTTACGAAAATACATCATTTATGAATGCATTTAATGTGAATTGCTTATTAGTGTATCTAATTATGGGTAGCTTATGAGTGTATTTAATTATGGATTGCCTATGAGTGTATTTATATGTTACTTATGAGTGTATTTAAAAATATTATTTATGAATGTATTTAATTATGAAATGTATTCAATTATGAAATGTGTTCGTTTATAAAGAAAGAGAAAAGTTATTTACGAAAATGAAATATGAGTATATTTAATGAGTTGTTTATGAGTGTCTTTAATGAGTTGTTTATGAGTATAATTAAGCGTTTCTTATGAGAATGTTTATGTTGATTATGAGTAATATAAACAGAGAAAACAACATTTTGAGAGCGTTTAATGAATCATTATACACGGAGGGACCCTGGTTCGAATCCAGGATGGGGAAAGCGTCTCTTTTTCTCCAAAATTAATAAGCTCTAGTTTGAGCTGTAATTAATACGTGGGTGGCAAAAATTATTGTATAATCATTATACACTCAAAACGTTGATCTCTTCTCTGTTTTATTATTTAATATAGTGCGCAGAGTCTGCAAATTATTACTTGCTTATAAGTTATTTAAAAATGTTATTTATGCGTGCATTTAATCATGAGATATTTTTCCATATACTTATTTATGTGATGTTTTTGTGAATATATATAATTAAATGATATTGTTGGAAATGTTTATAATTATGGGCAGAGCTTAAATTGGGCGGGAGCCCACTGGAGCCCAGCTCCGTTATTTTTTCATTTTTGGCGATTATTTAAATATTAGCCGGAGCCCCTAAATAGACACTTTCATGAAAAAAGAATGAATTTTTGATTAAAGTCATGCATTTTGTTGTCCAGAAAAATGGACATAAACAATTGATATGATTTATCGATTCTTTTGCAGCCATTCAATTTTTTAATCGATTTATCATAATATTAGGGCTCCTGCACTTTTTTTTTGTTAGAAATTAAGCCCTGATTATGGGACTTTTTCGTGAACGTATATAATTATGTGATACTTTTGCGAGTGTATGTAATTATGTATGATTTGTGAGTGTATATAATTATGGATTATTTGTGAGCGTATTCAATTATGACTTGTTTCCGAGTGAATATAAAAACAAAGGCATGGAACATCTCCTTAGGGCGTAATGAAAATGATTTAAGCTGCTTTCAAATGCGCGTCGGCAGTGGAGAAATTTTCTTTTAATTTTAGCATTGGATTCACTACTGCGCGTTCCAACACCGTAAGGAAGATGGCACGGAAAAAAAAAAGGAAAAAAGAAAAAAAGAAAAAACTGGAACAATCTCCGTTGCCCACATTAAGAAAGCCGGTGACGTCGAAGTTTCATTCTTTTCTGCTCCCATGGGTTACATTTGTACGAGATAGAGATACGGAATCCGTTGGCAAATGTCCCCGGAGGACTTACCTTGATAAGCCCGTGATACAAATAGGTTTCATCCGCTGCTGTAGTCGCTCAATACAATGCTAATACGAAGGAATACAAGATTCCTTTTCCCTCCATAACTATCTAACTATGGTTAGAGATATATAGCAAAGACGAAAAATGGCCTATTTAAATATTGGGTTTTTCTTAGCAGCTCAAAACGGGATACTTTCTCCCGTTCTTTTGTTACTCAGAAACAGTTTTTTTTTTTTGTAGGGAGCTTTGTCTTTGAGGCCTTATCTTTCGAGAACACGCGAAAATATGTGCCACCTGAGTGCCCTAAACAAAAACGAAATAAACTTTTGACAAACATATGAGGTTCAGTGAATTCGGGAAAATATTTACCTTCAAAGTCAAGGGTCTATAGCCAAAGATCGCTATGATAGTTTCGTTGTGTACATTGACGTAACTAGTGGGAGCTAAGGGGAGTTTAACTCCTCTCAGGAAAAGTTTAGTCTTCCCCTAAGAAAATGAAAATTACGAACGAATGCTATTTACAGATCAGTGGGCTGGAGGCTATTTACGCAAATGGTGGTTTATGATGATGATGAAGATTACAACTACGATAGCAAGCAAAGAACAAACTCACGCGGCAATTCAACGAGATGAATTCGAATGAGATGAAGGTTCGATTCACGTGAATACTCGTTCACTTGACCTTTATAAACATCACTGTTTGCTCATGCAATGTTCAGAAGTTAAAAATAGACTTTTGTATGTATATACACTTTGGAAATTTTGGAAACTAAGAAGCGTAAAACATTTAAAAAAAAAATGGGACAAATTCTCCTCGGCTTGGGGTGACTTTGTCTCATGCCTCAAATAATCATTCAATGAGCCTCCACAGAAAGCCTGGATACAATTCCACCCTTATATTCGTGGCCGGGGAGGGCAGTCACTGGTCTCTTAAGAAGTTTGGCAGATCGGGTCAAAATATTACTTTCAACCTTTTTACATCACGTAGAAGCAAGTTTTTCAAAGAAGTTGATCACAAGCGAATCTCGAAAAAAAAACACCGTATAGACAAACAGAACTGTAGGGATGCCACCTTCAGTAATTAAAACTTCAAAATTAAATATTTCATATTCAATCCAATATTTCTACCTACCGGAATCAGGCTTTATTAAAATATTTCGACGAAACAGACAGGAGTTACTACCACTTTTATCTTTCTTCATTTGGTGGGACAAAGTCACCTCGGTTGGCGGTACTTATATTTGCTAACTAATATAGTCTAACATAGATTTAACCATTTTCATGGGACCAGTGAAAATAATCGTTCAATCGAGAAATTCGTTAAATCGGGGGAATACATTTATCGGAACCAATAGCTTGGGAGTGGGGGGTGGAGGGTGGGGGTGGATCCCGGACACTTCCTTGGACTGATAACTTACACGTAAAATGTGCTAAAATTAACGACTATAATATTTCTTTTTTTACATTTTCGACCTTCCCCCGAGCAAAAATCATGGGCGCGTTATTGATCGGAATTGAAATAAGAAATTATGGAAAAGAAAAATCATAAAAATACTTACCATAGTTCTGAAGAATATGTGTTAATTTTACTGAACGTAAGACACAAGTACGTACTTAATTACTACTTTAATAAGAAATCTTTGATTTGACGTTTGTTTTGTTTTTTCTTGGGAGTTGGCATTTAACATTGCCTTTTCGATTTTTTCAAATGCATCGACAAGATCATTGTTGACGTCAAAACAAAATAAATACTTCGACACCCTAAATCAGAATTTGCTTCAGTTGAGTGAACTCAATTGAAGATGTTTTTCTGACAGCAGTCGAATTTTTAACAGAAATTTTACTTGCAGCTGCAGGTTAATGACGAAATGTTATCGTTAAATTGAGGAAAGCAAACGTTAAATGGAGGAAAATACAACACTGTCCTCAACGTAACTCAATCCTAAACAATAAAACCAATCGTTAAATGGAGAACATTCTTAAATCGGTTTATCGTTAAATCAAAGTTACAGTGTATCTAATAATCATTTAATTAACTTGTAGATGAGAATGTTCGTGTATAGTTTTTCATTTTTTCTTAAGTCTTGTTTTTCACCTTAAACAATACTTATTACCTCATATTAAAATAATAATTATGTATGTACATTATTATAAATATACATATAAGTATTTGAAGCCAATAGACTTTAGAAAAAACACATAGCTGTTTTCCCAATGGTAGCTTGTGCGCTTAATGTCCTTTCAGCGAATTTAAAGAAATTCTTGGAAAAAGTTGACGTCACAGGCATCTTAATGCATCAGATATACAAGCATTTCCTTGCTGGGCACAGGTTATAAATGAGAAGGTAGATTAATAGTTCTCAGGTCTCTGAATGATACTTGAAATAAACCATTAACTCAAAACCAGGCTTTTCGAGAGAATGAGAGTGGTTTGGGCCATTTTCTTTTGCGAGGGCTCCCCTACTTTTGATAGGGCCGGAGACAAGAGACCTCTGGTCTGTTTAGCAAGACTTCAAATACACGGACTACAAATAGATCTGCCGTAAAAATATCGGACTCAAATATACAAGGGGTTTTGTTAAATTTTACTTATGTATAAGAAATAGGCTATACATTTTTTAATAAAAAAACTGCCAATTTCTTTTTTTTTAAAGGAAAAATTGGAGGCCCTCCGATAAAGCGAGCCCAGGGCCAAATGGCCCCTCTTTCCTCCCCTCCATGAGGCCCTGCTCCAGACTGAGGCGATGTTTAATATTTTCTTTGTGCGGTGAAATGCATTAACGTATATAAAAAAATAATAACAACAAATATAACACCAAAGACTATCCACCAGAGCTTAATCAGGTTTAATGACTACTAAACCACCGCATTACAAATATATGAACTAAAACATACTTTAGAGAGTTACAAGATGATGCCACGAAATTAAGTAGACATAACTCTAATAGAACTGAAAAATCGCAAGCATTATAAATAGAGCATCTCTTACCACAAACAATATACATGCCACATCTACATCGACAAGAGAAATGACCAAATGCCAAGATCTCAGATATGAAATAAAAGACAGGTGGCATATGGAAAGGGTCAACGTTGTGCCTATAATTCTGGCAATGGCAGGCTTAATATTAACCACATTGCATAGAAATCTGGAAACACTTGAGATTGACCCCAATGCTTATACTGAGCTATGAAAGGCCAAAACCTCGAGTACGAGCCGAACAGCTAGGAAGGTCCTACGAAACTGAAATTCCGAATAACTTCCAGAACACGGCCGTAGCCAAGATTTACTTCCAAATTTTTACAAAGTAACTTTGAATAAATATATATCATCTTTATTGTAAGGAAGAAATATAAATGCATCATACAAAAATAAATGAAACAATACTAACATTGCCTTCATTCATCATTGTAAATTTTTGCCTTGAAGTTTTGATATAAAAATGTATCTTTTATAATGCTCCTTCCCCTTTAAAGACAATGGTTTCTATATATATATTATTTCCAAACCAATGGTCTACAAAACGAAATCTTGTGGTCAGAAGTTCGGCAGTTTTTGTAAGATTTGAGAGTTTTTTCTCTCCTTTAACAAGTAAATACATAAAATACATACACGTATTTTTATGGTCCTATTACAGATTTAGTTTCTGGCGGTGGAGAAACCGCTTCCCAAGATCCTTCCTGGATATGGGGATGTTACAGAAGGATATCGTGAGTACTTGGAGCATAGGCGCATTCAGTAAGTTCATAAGGGAGGGATTATAGGCTTAATGTGAGGGGTTACAGAGCTACAACTCACATATTCCTATGTTAAATATACAAAATTTCATTGCAATGGGGGGTTACAACCCCCATCAACACCCCCCTGCGTATGCTAGTGACTTGGTGCTTCCTATTTCAAGTCTATACAGTTAAGCGCGAGGACACATATCTAATAATTATCTCTCAGGTTTTTGGAGAGGACCCGATATGCGGAGATAATTTCAGTTCTCAAAGCAAGATAGGCAGTGCTTATATAATAATAATAATACAAATTGAACACTGTGAGAGTTTTTAACGAAGATATCATGATCGAATTTGGCCTAGATAAATGTGCCATGATTACAATATAAAAAAGGAAAGAGAAAACACAGAGGATACACTTCTAGGCAACTAACAAGTAACCAAACAACTTTTCAGCGAAGAGCATTACAAGTATTTGTGCACGTTAGAACTGAATGAACTCCTTCACAATAATATGTAAACTATCACATGATTAAAATACATGAAATGAATACGAAAAATCTTGAAATCAAACTTGAATGGCGAAAACACCATTAGAGCCATTAGAGCCACAACTGGACTATACACGGCAGGGATTATTGATTAGACATAAATGGACTTAGATAATTTGAACCGAAAAACACGCAAACAGGTGAATATAAACACTTAGGGACGTAGATAACTGTACCGAGGACAGAAGGTGGGAAAGGTCTCTTGCAAATGAAACAAACTGTTGAAGAGGAAAAAAGAGACCTTAATGCATATTTAAATAAAAGTAATGAGAATCTCCTAACGGAAGTGGCTTCAAGAAAGCTAATAAAGGTTTCAGACTCAAAGAAGTCCTTCAAACTAAATGAACTTCAAAAACGTCGCACAAATTGGCAAAACAAACCCTCCATGGGCAATATTTGAAAGAAATTCAGGAAAAAAGTCGATCGTCAGCATAACTGGAGATGGCTCCAATTGGAAACTTTTAAAAAAAAACCCAAAGGCCTGATCTTTGCTGCACAAGAGTAAGCACTGCAAACAAACGTGATGACATCAAAAATCCAAAGGCAAAACGAGCAGTAAATGCAGGCTGTGTAAAGTAAAAGATGAGACAGTCGACAACCTAATCAGTGGCTGTAGTAAAATAGCCCAGACTACAGAAGAAGACATGACAGAGTGGCTACCCTGATTTACTGGAATATCTGCAGAAATTATAAGATCTAATAACTACTGGGAACATGAAGCAAAAAAGTGACAGAAAACGACTAAATAAAAATCCTGTGGGACTTTCGGCTTTAAACAGACAGACATTTAAAACACAATATACCAGACCTAACATTGGTGAAGGAAAAACAGGTATTTATCATCGACATTGCGGTGCCAGGTGACAGCAGAATTAAAGAGAAGGAATTCGAAAAAATCTCCAAATATCGTGACCTTGCAATAGAAATTAATAGACTCTGGAAAAAACAAGTAACAGTCATCCCGATTGTGATAGGTGCACTGGGGGCCCATCACACCTAATTTAAAAAACTTCCTAGAAAAACTGGACATTACTGACATAACGACAACAGACCTATAAAAAGTAGCCTTACTAGGCACCATCTACATATTAAGAAGGTACATGGACAGTTCTCAGGTTTCTGGGTGAGACTTGAACTGAACCAAGAACCAGATCAAGAGGACAGTGATTATCTCCTTGATGCTGTGTAATATAACAATATATAACGGACATAAAAACAACAACAACAACAACATTAAATTTATATATGAAGTAATCAGCTATGTTTTCCCACACATTCGTTGAATTGCCACATAATCTTTCACTTATAAACTATAGTAATATGTTGTTTTCCATTAATGATAGCCAAAATAGCCATTTTAACTATTACTAGCAATATTTCAGGCCGTATATTATTTTGGAAATGGTTTTTACCAAGAATTTTTCTTTTTTGCTAATACGGCTCATAAATAAGTAACGCATCGCCCGGAATCGTGAAATCCCTTTGAAAAAAAAAAAAGCAGAAAAAAAAAACCGCCTGCAAGAAATATAGCAATTTTTTCTTAGTAAATGACGTGTGGCAACACTCCTTTTAATGGTGAGAGTGCTAGTGGTTGAAACGAATCTTTAATATCAATATCATCTAAATATAATTTAAAATGGGAGACGCACACACGCAAGTTTGTATCTTCAACCTGGTTATTTAACCTTTTTTTTAGGATAATTGTATACTGATGTATTATTTCTACTGATGTATACAGGGTTCCTAGGAAAGTCCGAACACCGCCAACAACTTTTGAATACAGATAAATCTTGCAACGGAAGTTATGTATTGGTATAGTAAAATGGTCATATACTGTCAGATGAGAGGAAAAGCAGCGCCTCTGGTGGCAAATTAAAGAAGTTAAAACTTTTATTCCGAAAAATAATAAAGATTGGGAAATATTATCAATTAGAAGGTTGTATAGGATCCTTTAGTTAGTAAGAAAAGATATACGGCTCATATGCAGTAAGTACACATAAAATGTATGCCATAAAATGAGGTGTTCCGGAAGTTTCAATGCATCGCTTTCAGTTAATGAATTCTGGTGTTTTAAAATTTGAATTGAAGCTCTTATATGAGAGAGAGAGAGAGAGATCATGGTTTCTTTCCTATAAGAACTTCAAGCCAGCTTTTAAAACATCAGAAAGCATAAAGTGAAAGTGACTCATTGAAACTTCCGTAACACTTCATTTTGCGGATAGTACGTGTACATATTACATGTGAGCCTATGTCTTTTATTACTAACTGAAGGACGCTGTACAACTTTCTAATTGAAAATATTTCACTATCTTCATTATTTTTTTAAATAAAACTTTTAACTTTCTCAATTCCCTACCAGGGACGATGATGTTCGTCTTATCTGAAAGTGTACAGTCATTTTTCTATAGCAATGACTAAATTCCGTTGCTAGATCCGTCTTAGTTCAAAGGTTATTGGCTGCATTCGGGATTTCCTAGGGATCTCGCATTATTAATAATGATAATTATAAATAAAATGAAAAATGAATTATATATTTGTTTGCCCGTGTGTAGCCTTATGATTAATATTAGGATAATTATTATATTTTCACGATTGTTGTGAATAAGCATGAGGTCTAAATTTCTGATGCATAATTATAAAGTGTTTTCCATGAGATTTCAATATCAACAATATCTCGGTAATCAATTACTTGATAGGACCTTGACGTGTAAGCTGAAACAGTACCTATTCTACGAAGAAAGAGTACATAATGGTGAGTTGGACAAAAAGCAATCCAAAACTTATTCATTTTAGCTGACTTCCTCCACTAGTGACAATAGGTTCATGGATGTTCCATGCTTTTACAGAAAATTGTTATAAAGAATTATGATTTATATAAAATTAACCTTATAAATACTTTAGATCAAAATGAATAAAAAGTGGTAATTTTTTAAAAATCGGTCGGTTGGAATACTTCAATAATTACAGGATAAATATAATTTAGTAATAGATATTTTCTGAAAAAGACGTTGTTCTGAAGAAATAGACCTTTGCTTAGTTTTTATTGCATACTTGAAGACATTTTGTTCATACCAACTATTACATACATTGTTTCAAATAGTATATATGTTTTTTACAGGAGTTATACATGTTAATATAACCATTTTACAATTTGTTTCAACAACTATATATGTCATTTCAACAGTTATATATGTCATTTGTAATCTACGTCAGACAAAAGCCTTTCAACTGTCAGTTTATTTCTGGCAGCCAGCAGAAGTGGTAGTGAATTTTATTTACAATAGTGAGATCTTCCCTGCATCACTTGTGATTCGATTCGGAGAACATGTCTTTATGGCATATTAAAATAATTTTTCATAATTTGATAAAGATCTCGAGATTCGTACGTCCTTTTGTAACAATTTCTGAAGAATTCGAACACTTTGGTGTTCTTGGCCAAGACAGAACTTATTTCCTCAGTTGAGCTCAGTGAATCAAATTCTTAGCGTCGAAAGAATATTATTCCGAAGTTGAGCTAGAGTGCCAATTTTGGTAGCCAAGGTAAGGTTAAATTCACCTTCCTGAAGATTACAATAGTTTTTGGAAGCTTTTCGCAGTTATAAATCTAGCCGACGGCAAATTTTCTATGAACTGGGCGAAATAAGAACTGGTTTACCTACTTGAGTTCGGAGTGCAAGGTTCTACAAGTCAAAGTGAATTTAAAGCTAACGTTTCAGAAATTTTCTTAAGTTTTAGAATTATATATATTTATACTTTTAATCTTTTTTTTTAGTGATATCAGTCGCCTACTAAAGGTGCTCCTGATTACAAAAAGACTGATTCTCTTCGCCCAGTGCAGCCCTATAAAATTCTGGACAAACGCAATTTATGTAGCTCTGTTAAGTTCTCTCAACCTAAGGGCTGACCATGCCTCAATTGAAAACCTTATTTTGGAATGCTGGAGGTTTTACCTCTGACAAGTTTACCGGATTAAAAACTTCAACAGTCTATCACACACATTGCAACAATTGTACATATTTCAACAATTGCGCATGCTGCTTCTTTAAGTAAATACTGATTATTTCAACAATAAAATTACCAACATATTTATAATTTTTCCTTGGTAAATGTTGACACGTTGTTTTTGAAGACACGTTGTTTTACCAAGAAACATGTCTTTTTCAACAATAAACGTTTCCTTTCCAACAATAAACGTCTCTTTCAGCAATAAGCATTCTTTTTCAACAATAAACATGTATTTTCCAACAATGAACTTTGCTTTCAACAATAAACATGTATTTTCCAACAATGAACTTTGCTTTCAACAATAAGCATGCCTTTTTCAACAATAAATATGTCTTTTCCAACCATTTATACGAGGTACGTTGTTTTAATAACATACTAAAGGCTCGTTTTCCCAGATGCGCATATTTCGCGGCGCAACAATGAAAAACGTCGAGGACTGACTCAAACAATAAAAAACCAATGGAAGTGTTTTCCTAGAACGCGCAAAACGCTTCTATTGGTTTTTATTGTCTGAATTTCATCTCTCGCGTTTCATATTGTTGGGCCGCGGAATATGCGCATTTAGGAAAACGCCCCTATAGATCGTTTCCAACTATTTTGTATAAGTTCATAAATTTTATTTCCAGTTTATATAATAAATATTCTCATGACTTCCATAGTATGTTTAAAACAAATTACACACAAACGCAGTTTAATTTGAGCAGGAGAAGCATTTTACAATTGTTTCGGTGGAAAATCAAGCGTCCACCATCGTCAGAAAATTCGTCCAAACTGATTTGTTGCCACTAAATCAAAAACGAAAAAGTGAAAAAGGCGAAAAAAGGTAACATAACAAAAAGCCTGATTTGTGTCGCCATCTATTGTGCAGAATGCTAAGTAAAAGGAAAAGGAACAATTATTGTTGGAAGAAGAAATTATGTTGATTGAAAGAGAGGTTTGTAACAAGAGGGGGGAAAAATTGTTCTCAACCGGCTCGTTGACTATTGTACAGGAATTACTGAAGATATGAAAGGCCTCGAAAAAATTGAGATCTGAGGGTGAACGGACTTTTTCAATTATTTTTGCATCGGCAAAACAGAAACGATGGCCATGTTTCCATGAGTGTTTTGCAATGGCCGATTTTTCAAAATCTTGTTTGTGAACGTACGATTGGTGCTCTTTGAGTCTGAAACGCAGGGCTCTACGTGTTTGGCCAACGTAGGACAATCCGCATTCACAATCTATTTTATAAATGCCAAAATTATTGTGGTCAGGAATCTGGTCTTTTAGTTGGGTAACACCAAGTTTGTTACCTGGCTTGAAAATAACGCGGAAATTAAATTTGCGGAGGATGGAGGAGATTCTAGATGAAAGATTTGGCACAAACGGAATGCAGATTGTTTCTTTGGTGGGAGCCGTTTCTTGGCACAAAGTGGATGTGAACTTGGGAACTCTGGATAGTTTCTTTACTGCGAGGTCGATCACCGACGGATGATATCCCCGGTTTGAGGCGATGTTGCGTAAGTGTGTAAGCTCTTTGGAGAGCGCTTGTTCAGAAGAAAACAATTTCAGAGCACGGGAGGTAAGCCAATAGAAAGTGCACATCTTTTGGGATTGTGGGTGTGCGGATTTGGCATGTGGTGGTAGGCAAATAGCACCCGGTTTGTGATGGATGCTGGTTTTCCAACCGGTCTCCGTTCGCGTAACCATCACACCCAAAAAGTCCAATTTCGAGTTTTTCTCCTCCTCGAAGGTGATCTAGATACAGGTGTCTACTGCGTTCAAAATTCCGACTGTCAGTGCAAGATTTACATTCGGATCAGTCAAGATCGCGAAAACATCGTCAACGTTTCTGATCCAGCAATCGAAGGAGAGAAGGTCCATAATCTTTGTTTCAACGTAGTGCATATATATATTCGCAAGTAAGGGAGAGAGGGGGTTTCCCATGGCAAGGCCATCCATCTGTTTAAAAAACTTATTTTGGTACGAAAAAACTGTATTATTAACACACAGATCGGTGAGAT
>QLNU02003225.1:65340497-65351063 GCA_006491805.2 Dysdera silvatica | reverse complement strand
AAGGTAAGGTTAAATTCACCTTCCTGAAGATTACAATAGTTTTTGGAAGCTTTTCGCAGTTATAAATCTAGCCGACGGCAAATTTTCTATGAACTGGGCGAAATAAGAACTGGTTTACCTACTTGAGTTCGGAGTGCAAGGTTCTACAAGTCAAAGTGAATTTAAAGCTAACGTTTCAGAAATTTTCTTAAGTTTTAGAATTATATATATTTATACTTTTAATCTTTTTTTTTAGTGATATCAGTCGCCTACTAAAGGTGCTCCTGATTACAAAAAGACTGATTCTCTTCGCCCAGTGCAGCCCTATAAAATTCTGGACAAACGCAATTTATGTAGCTCTGTTAAGTTCTCTCAACCTAAGGGCTGACCATGCCTCAATTGAAAACCTTATTTTGGAATGCTGGAGGTTTTACCTCTGACAAGTTTACCGGATTAAAAACTTCAACAGTCTATCACACACATTGCAACAATTGTACATATTTCAACAATTGCGCATGCTGCTTCTTTAAGTAAATACTGATTATTTCAACAATAAAATTACCAACATATTTATAATTTTTCCTTGGTAAATGTTGACACGTTGTTTTTGAAGACACGTTGTTTTACCAAGAAACATGTCTTTTTCAACAATAAACGTTTCCTTTCCAACAATAAACGTCTCTTTCAGCAATAAGCATTCTTTTTCAACAATAAACATGTATTTTCCAACAATGAACTTTGCTTTCAACAATAAACATGTATTTTCCAACAATGAACTTTGCTTTCAACAATAAGCATGCCTTTTTCAACAATAAATATGTCTTTTCCAACCATTTATACGAGGTACGTTGTTTTAATAACATACTAAAGGCTCGTTTTCCCAGATGCGCATATTTCGCGGCGCAACAATGAAAAAAGTCGAGAACTGATTCAAACAATAGAAAAGCAATGGAAGTGTTTTCCTACAACGCGCAAAACGCTTCTATTGGTTTTTATTGTCTGAATTTCATCTCTCGCGTTTCATATTGTTGGGCCGCGGAATATGCGCATTTAGGAAAACGCCCCTATAGATCGTTTCCAACTATTTTGTATAAGTTCATAAATTTTATTTCCAGTTTATATAATAAATATTCTCATGACTTCCATAGTATGGTTTCATGATTTTCAGAAGATGCATTCTTCATAGTGGGGAGGAAGAGTGAGACGTGGTTCATTGAACTGATGCACCACAGTCATTATGATATTTAACGTTAAAAGTGGGAATAAATTTTAATTAATTTTATAATCAAAATTCTTCCACTGTTGAATATTCCCTAAATACGAATATTGATCAAAATCTCAAAATACGCCTCTATATTAGTAACAAACATACCTTAGAGATTTCCATCAGAATAATTAATTAGTTTATAATAAATCATGAATATATGTATAGGACGCACTAATATTATGCTAATATTTATAAATATCTGTTGAATTGGTAATTTTATGTTGAGTAGGTAACACCGCTTGACATAAATATAATAAAAGCAATCAGACAACTTTGAGCGGTTTGTTAGATTATTGGTACATGAGCCGGCTTTCGGCTGCGCTAAAGGGCAGCCTTCATCAGATGTATATGGAGCGAAACGAACATACAGCAGATAATATAATTTAATAATAATTATTTTTTCCCCATTTGTATTCCTTGATTATAGTATCTGCTGTATGTTCGATTCGCTCCAGATAAATCTGATGAAGTCTGCCCTTTAGCGCAGCCGAAAGCCGGCTCTGTACCGATAATCTAACAAGCCGCTCAAAGTTGTCCGATTGCTTTTAGTATATATGGTAATTTCTAATTTCTAAATATGTGTCCGTTAGTTTTTTGTTCTCTATTAAAATGCCATTAGCAATCTTGGATATTTAATCAATTTTATTTATGTTTCTAACGTACATCAACAACAACTAGAAAAGGAAATACATAAAACAGCAAATACTAATTCTTCTGCAAATATCAATCTCAACGGTCGTAGCCTATAAAAAGAGAAAACTAAACTTTTTTGCAAATGTCATTATCGCTTGACGATATCATGTCACTTGTTTTTAATCTAATAAAACTTTGTAGTAATTGGTGGATAAATTATATCAAGTATTTATTTCTTTGTCCAATCATCACATATGTATTACATCATTTTTATATCAGTCAAATGCCGACTATAAACAGAGCACGAAGGATAACAAATTTCACTCTGTGGAATTAGCAAAGAGGTTGAGGATGTCTCTTTCTGGTTTCAATCGCGGTTTCAGACAGGAAAACAAACAATCGAAAGTTACGTAACCATAAGACACGCAAAGCAAAGATCAAACAACCCAACGGCTCTGATACTTAGCAGAATCATTCCTTTCGATTGCGTTTCTTTTACGACTTTGTTCTTCCATTTCTCATTTTTTCTTTGGTGTTTCTTGCGGAATAAAGATGGAAAGGTTGGGGTGGGCCATCCTTATTTCTTTGAACGTATCCCGTGTATTCTTTTATGAACAATCGATTCTGAAGAATTATAGTAGATAAAACGGAAGAAGCCGTGTCTTGCATCTTATGCCTTGTGTGAGTCGAAGTATGAAGATATCGTTCGATCTCCGAATGGCTTTTCAAGCGGATGCTTAACATGCGGCTTAACGAAGAGAGCTTTTTTTTGTTGAGCTGCGCTTAGCAATGCCTGCAACTCTTGCCACTCTTGAGAAAAATTAAGTCGGAGTGCAACTCGTATGTTTTCAAGCTGATTCATTTCGTTTCTTCAATAGCAGGTCTGCAAGCTGATTCTGCAAGCTGTCGCGATAAGAGGTAAACAGCAAAAAAGTGTAGAACGAATTTTTGAAAGTGACGAGAACGGTGAAACTGATGAAAAACAACAACAACAAGAATTTCGAAGGCCGACTGTCTCATGTAAATTGAAGAAGCATTTATTTTGAAAGCAGGGAAAGTAGGAAGCAAACTGTTTCATGTGGAGTTCAGAAGAGCTATTACGACCCAGGCTTGCTTCTGGCAGCCAAACGTCTCTGTCATCAACGTCATCCTCCATCTACGAAATTATTAATCAGTTTTTGAGGAAGTAACGCTCACTTTTGCATAATGACTGGGACGATAACATTTCTTTCCATATACTTTGAATTATGTAGTATTGATGTTATACCTTTAAGTCCGAATAGGAAAATAAAATAGAGGAGAAGAAGCAAAAGATGATTATACTGACATTATGTACACATAGTTTTGCAGAATATCTTTTAATTTTATCGTGATAATTATTTTTTTAATATATGTAATGAAACCGGCTAAGTTGACCATTTGCTTTCTTGAATGATGTTGATTAAAGAAATAGTTGGAATTTAGCATAAAATATAATCAAATCTCCTTATAAGTTCACTATTGTATAACCATTATATATTTTTCTCATTTTCAATTCTAATTCTGAGAACTAGTTTCTTTTATACCAAGTAGTCTGTTCTTTTTTTTAATATATGTATATTTTTTAATATATATATATAAAAAGTTTTCCTCGCCCATTCTTGGCGGAAACAGGCTTTGGGACGGGCAGAGCGCCATGTTCCCAAGCCTCTTTTTACATCACTTCTTAATGTGCCATGTCTAGAAACTTCCTGACAATGTGACACGTGTTTAGGATTGTGGCTTTTTGTATTTCAATGTAGGTGTTTGGGTCAATGTTGAGTATCTCCAAATTCGTCGCAAGCGTTTTTGGTACTATCCCTGTTGCTGAGATGACTAACGGGATGATGAAGATCTTTTCCATACCCCATATATCTCGTACTTCATGGGTATAAATATATGTATATACCACTTGATTTCTAAGTACACTATATATGTTTTTATTTTTATTTTTTGTACCATTTTTAGGGGGTTGGTTATATCTTTATAAGTTGGTCATCTGTCTAAATCGATCAAGAAACCATGACATCGTTTTGGCCAACTCAACATGTTTCACTGTATAATAATTATTATTATTAGTTATATTGCTAAACCACTACACAATGCAAGGTGTCAAATGGGTGAAAATGTTAGCAGTAATTGATAACGTATTATCAATTCCCCTGATTGAAAATATTGAAAACTATTTGTTATAAATGTTATTTAATATAGCTAAATTAAAAGTTTCCCGCATATTTAACAGTAAATTTTAAACATCAGAGATTTTAAAGTTTAAACAAATGTCAGAATGAAGTGACTGTGTGGTGCAAAATCCCTAGAAATTTTGTTTCAGGCCTCATTTTTGCAAAGATATATCATCTAGAGGATTACAAGCATGAATTGTGACGGACACACGCGATATGGAGAAGTGCTTATTGCTTTATTATTACCGTGTATGTATATATATTATATATTATTATATAATATGTAACTATTATGGCAATATAAATTATTATATAATATAAAACTTAATATATAATATAAATTATTATATAATATAAATTATTATTAATATAAATTATTATATAATATAAATTATTATATAATATAAATTATTATATAATATAAATTATTATATAATATAAACTATTATATAATATAAATTATTATATATATACCCTATTATATAATATAAATTATTATATAATATAATTATTATATACAGTAAACTGGTCATATAATATATATTATTACCGTGATGGAAGAGACACTGAATATCTGTAACTAGTGGTAGACTTAAAAAATTGATGACCCTAGGCATAAGCTGTATGGATGAATTATTAGAGATACGTTACATAAAAAAAAGCTTGGAAACTGACATCGATGAAAATGTTGAAAAGGTGGAGTTCAGAAAATTTCATTTTGATCACTCTTCTGTCTCCCGGCAACAGTTGCTTCTTGCTTCTTCTAAGCACGTCTCTTGCGTGCTTACTCGGAAATTCGCTCCTACTTGTAACTAAAGAAATTATTAGACCCGTTACCTGCTAGTTTCATTCTGCGTATCTCTCTTTAACTCTTTCTTTCCTTTTTCTCTTTTTTCAAATTCAAGAAGAAGCTACTCTGTCATTTTTTGGTGTAGAAATAAAATTCAAACGCTATTTTTTTTCATGGTATTTGTCACTTTAACGTTTTGTCACATGGTATTTGTCACTTTCACATTTGAATATTGATATTCATAGATTTAGTAATTGTAAATATAATCATTCAGCATAGGCGATTTTTCGTTAAATAAAGCGTGAGTGTATTCTAATTATATCAGGGCCCCCACGTCTCAATTAAACGCTACCTTAATTGCCATTACTTAAACCCTTGAAGTTGTTAAAGTTTCTTTTTAGTCACCCTGTACATGCATTATATGGAGTTATTATAAGCGATATGTTTAACACCTAAAAGAATGGGAACTTCTTGCAAATATTATATCGCTATACGAAGTTGGTCGTTATAACCGGCGTGGTTATAAACAATTTCCAATGTAATGCTTCCTTGAATTCAGCCGTTCTAAAACACGCCTGTTTTATAGTGGAATCATTCATTGCCGCCTTGCTTGGCATAAACCTGGACATTTACGAGTCTATAGGGGATATAACGAAGATTGACTCATCCATGCCGATACTATTTCCCATAGTTCCCACATGAATCTTATTTGCACGCATACACAACTATATTATTATTGATTTTTAAAGGTCATTAATTGTTTGGTAACTCGTCAATGCCTTCCACGGAAAATAAAACAAAGAAAAAAGGCGCCGATCAAGCATACCTTTTTCTTCAAAATGAAGATATTGGCGTTTGTGCAGAAAATGATAGAAAACGAATAAGATTTAGTATATAGGAAAAAAATGATGGGCTTTTAATTAAAATTTTCTAGTTTCAATCCTAACTTTCTGATATTCCAGTCAATTTATTTGTCAGTTTCAAAAACCAAGAAAATTATGTAATCCTCTAAAATATACAGCTCGTATAGTGATAAAAAGCTGTAAAGGTCCTGATGCGAAATCAAGATCATTTTTGTAGGGGAAAAGCTGAAATATGTGCAAGGAGACAAAATATGAAAATACATTTTTTGTAAGGGTATAAATTTTTCACAAATATTCATTAAAATATATACTCGTGTACATTTTTAATCTATCCAGAAATTATGTTTATTTTATTCGCAAAGTTTATTATATTTGGTAAAATTACAACTACATGGCAAAGGAAGGATTTTTGCCTTGGATTTAGAATTCAAAGTAATTTGAGATATATTGTCTGGTCTCGTGCACTGATGCCGAAATGAACGTTGCTTCAGAACTGCAAATGGACTGCGTGTATATCGAATTTATTTACATTATTATAACCGGAATTTAAACACTACAGATCGTGTACACTCGTGTCTGTGAGGATGTTGGATATCGTGTCTTTTGATTGATACTACAATTGATACAATAATTTGATAATACAGTGGACCCCTCTCTCTATTAGCAGCGGGGTCCTTCGCAGACTCAAGCAAGATAAATCCAAGTAAAAGAATTGGAGAAGTCACCTCAGGGTCAGTATCTCGCCAAATACATATAGGGTGTCCATAAATTATCTTTACAACTTAAGACTTTAATAACTTTAAAACTGTATTAGATTTTACAAACGGTTTTCAATATGTGACAAGGTAACTGATAAAGTTTTTTTTATTGTTCAGGTGATGTAGATTTGACGAAAAATGTGGACGTCACATGAGAAAGTTCGGTGTGTAGCCTGGTTCATAGAGACAAAGTCCGATACCCAACTGCAATGAACTTTTGGACACAGTATGGAAGGGAACCACCGTCCCGACCAACTATTCGGGCTTGGCGTACGTCATTACTCCTTTCATGGTGCATACGTCATTACTCCCTTCATGGTGCATACGTCATTACTCCCTTCATGGTGCATACGTCATTACTCCCTTCATGGTGCATACGTCATTACTCCCTTCATGGTGCATACGTCATGGTTCTCTTCCATACTGTGATCAAAAATTCGTTGCAGTTGGGTATCGGACTTCTTCTCTATGAACCAGGCTGCACACTGAGCTTTCTACTGTGGCGTCCATATTTTTCGTTGAATCTACGTCACCTGGAAAATTAAAAAACTCTACGAGTTATTTTGTTACATGCTGAAAACCGTTTATTATTATCTAGTATAGTTCTAAAGTTATTAAGTAGTTATAAAGTCTTAAGTTGTAAAGATAATTTATGGGCACCCTACATACGTTGACATCAATAACATGTGAAATACTTTTCATTTCTAACAGTGTTAACTTCTGTAGTTGAGAGATGAATATTTATCATTATTAAAATTCAAAAATGACACTTCATATTGTATATAGTTTGCCTCCTTTTAACTTAATTATCAAGCCTTCCCAAGCTCTTAGATAATTGGCGATAGGTACCTTCATCTACAACCCCTGGCAAAATGTATACTATCACTACACTGAACCGCACAATAGCTGGAATGTAATAGAAATTCTTGTGCGTGAATAATCAAATGTAATTCTTTTGTATATCATCAAAATATTTGATGATAATTAATTGTTATAAATGATAAATTATTTTTTTTTGTGTAAATAATACAATGCCAAAAAGGAAAACAGCAATAAAGTTTGCTGGAAAAAAGTATCCGTTCTCAGAGTAAGTTGGAAAAAGTTGTACGATCACAGAGGTTCAAGTGCGTAAATTTGAGATTTATGCAAATTTAGAATTATGTACGCATGCAGAAGATGCAAGAGAGTAGGTAAAGCTAATATTAAACTTAACATCGGTCTCGACGCTTGTTCATGCAGTGTAAAAACGGCTTCTAAGAAAGACTCTGGACAGATTTAAAAGCAAGAATTTTTTACCTGCTGGTGGACGGATTTTCCCAAAGACAGGTTGCAAAATTAGCTAATTGTGCTCAAAGTACTGCATGTGTTCTGTGGAAAAAGTATTGCATGACTCACAGCGTGGGAAACTGGCAGTGTAGTGGTTGCCCGCCACCTGCCTCAACAAGAGAGGACAGAGAACTTTATGATCATGCTAAAAAGAAACGTTGCTCCACTTCCAAACAGCTGAATTCTGAATCGGTCTAGATACCGCATAAAAGTAAGTGATCGCAGAATGAGAAACCGATTGAATTCAAAAGAGTTTTACTTTTGTGAAGCAAAAACAAAACCTTATTTCACAATTAAGCACAAAAAGTTTCGTTTAAAATGGTGTAAAAAACATGTAAAATGGGGAATTAGTGAATGGGCAAACGTTTTATTTAGTGATAAACCACGCATTTATTTAGGAACCGGTGAGGATGATGGTGCTGGAGACGAACGAATTTAAAATTCATCAAAGTACATGCAAACACCAAAGCAAAGTTTTCTTCGTCAATTACTGTTTGGGATTTCATAACGATCTATGGAATTTACAAACTATGTATAATTCTGACAACTTTAAATTCTGAAACTTATGACTATATAAACTTATTACTTACTCTTTATTTGTTTTTGTAGCTAACCAATTGATATACAGGTTTCATTCGTAAACGCCTTTTTTGCTCAGTTTCAAGTCAATTATAGTATATTCTCGAATTTGTTGGATAATATAACTTCGAAATCAAACACGCATTTGTGACTATTTTGCTCAGCCAGTCTAAATTTTGACTGCGAAATTTTTACTGATTTAAGCTTGGTAAACGTTACGCCTCTTACTCCACAAATGCAGTTTATCTTATTAAATATGGTTTATACGAAGACCAGCTCGTGTTTTTTTTCAATCGAATCGAACATTCGAATTTTTATTACGCATTAAATTTGGGAGTAGGGTTTAGTTCATTGGTCTGTAAACGGCTGTTTCCAAGAAATAGTAAGAGAAGTTTCTTTTCCTTAATTATATTAGAAAAAAATGGGCGGAAATGTCTGCAGGTAAGGTGGTTAATTTGTTTGTGAGTGTATTATTTATTACTATTGTATATATATATATGAAAATTCTATTACAATTCATCCTCATCTTATTAGCAGAACGGTATTTTACCTTTCACGTAACTCTCCTTTTTGCACGATTTTGAAAATGAAAATTGAAAAATAGGAATCGAAAATTTTTTGAATACAAATTTTAAACGGCAAATAAAGAAAGGGAAGTTTTTTTTTTCTTCGACCGTGTTATTCCAAAATCATGTAAAAAAAGACCGTGTAAGAAAAAAGTTCAGTGAACTTGAAAGAACAACAGATTTTTGTTCCTGATCTGGGGCTCTCTTTTTCAATTTCAAAACAACAATAACAAAGATTTAATGGAATGTTTTATCAGGATTTTACACACTTATAACATGCTCGTATCCAGAGGGGGGATTTTAAGAACCGGTCTCCCCCGCCCCCCGAACTACATTTTTATTGGGACTTTATGCTGTGATTGTATGGATACTGACTGTACAAATTTTTTGAACCCCCCGAAATTAAATTCTGGCTACGGTCTTGGCTTATAACATAAATTTACTTACGCGTTATAAGACTCTTTAACGAATAATTGGATTATCCGTGTCAGGATCGGAAATTGACGTGACGGACAGATCAAAATATATTTACTAATATCTAGTTTAACGATATTCGAACTATTTTAGCATTATAATATAATTCAAAGGAAGTATGTTATTTATTAAAATACCGAATTACTGAAACAAATTTTCGGCGTCAATAACAATAAAATTATTTCCAGTGTTATGCACATTTTTCGCATAAATGGAGAACTTCCATGGCTCCAAGTTTCCAGCAATTATTCAATTAGGAACAAATTACCCATTGCGGTTTTAAACAATTTGTTTATAGTATCCTTAGAAATTATGCTCGTATTAATACTGTGACGTTGTTGTAAACAAATACCCAAACTAACAATTGGGATTTAATGTATCATAATATATTTCAATGAAATTAGGAAACTGATCTTCGGATTTAAAATTAGCGCACTTTACTAAGGAAATTTGCATACTTCTGAGAACAAATAGGCGCATTCGAAAGAGATACGATATTTTGCAAATCCTTACTTAATTCTAATCATATTCGTGACATTTGAAAGAAAATTATGAAAACTTTTATGTGTAAAATATACTCAAACGTTAAAATTGCTACTGGTAAATTAAAAAACAATAAAGATTCAGTTAAAAGACAATAAAGATTCAGTTAAAAGAACAAAGATTATAGCTTAAGAATATACTCTTTATATGAAAGAGTAGTTTTATTTCGCGTAAGAAAAGACTTTTTGAGATAAAATATACTAGAATAGTATTTTTTTAACTACGCTTCTTATTAATCATTAATTTCCATTACGTAATAGCTTTATCATTAAGTAGATTAATCTTTTAGTTAGATTTGCCTTTTAGACAAATAGATTTATATTTTGGATAAGCAGTTTTACGGGGGGGGCGACGAGAGGGGCACCAGGAGCTGCATCCCGGGGACCCGGATGTAATCTATGGACCCGTGCTGGCAAGGATCTATGATGTTGGGGCCCCGGCCTGCCCAAAAATATTTTGACCACGATATTCTTGCTTTTTGCTAAAAATATGAAAAAAATATTTGGACAATAAACTAGTCTAGAAACTCAGTGCCTCGTTCAGCTATTAGAATCTTGTACAAAATTGTTGCCTCAAGCCGACGATTC
>QLNU02003225.1:65315856-65340397 GCA_006491805.2 Dysdera silvatica | reverse complement strand
GATACTAGTCGGAATGCCAGAATTTTTTTCTCTAAATCCAGATTAATAAGATTTTGTACATTTTTAATGCATAGTTTTTTAATTATTCTTCATTATCCTGTCTCGATTATTAAAAAAATAAATAATAATAACAACCAGTAGCTTACGTTAGTTTCTTTTTTCAGCAGTGATCTTGTAAAATAATTAAGTAATAAGTAAGTAAGTAAAAAAAAATGCTTTCTTATTTCATACTTTTTGTTAATTTTGGGGTTCCACCTCCTCCCTAAAAAAAATGTCTATGCCACTGCTTAGGGGAGGGGTCAAAGGTGACCGCGTTAGCTCTTGGCGTCCTTGAGTTTTACACTTCAGATTGATAACTATTCATTGTAGATAAATAATTTTATCTTTTAGATAAATAATTTTATCTTTTAGATAAATAATTTTATCTTTTAGATAAATAGTTTTATCTTTTAAATAAAATAATTTTCTCTTTTAGATAAATAGCTTTATCTCTTAAATAAATAATTTTATCTTTTAGATAAACAGCTTTATCTTTTAAATAAATAATTTTACCTTTTAGATAAATAGCTTTACCTTTTAAACAAATAAATAATTTTACCTTTATCCTTTTTGTCATTATTGTGTCATCCATATGTCTATCTGTATGTACCTGTTTGTTATTAATATATCATCAATGTTTTGTGTCATTCATGTGTATCTGTGTCTGTCTGTATGTACCGTTTCGTCATTCTTGGTGATGATAACTTCATCAGGCACAGGTGCGCCTTTATTGTCATCAGCACCTTGGCATCATCTTCACTGTGTTATTGTTTGTGTTGCAATTTCCTTTTTTTGCCCAGGAAAAAAATTGAATTTTATATCATAGGTTCCCAACCTGAGGTACGTGTACAGGTTGGGGGTCCGAAAATATTATTGGTAATGGCGGAAACAGCAAAAAAATATTAGGTTGACATGAAAATACAAAAACAGTACTATAGAGTTTTGATTTACAAAGAGACACATGGTGAAAGTCGAATAGCCAACTCGCAAAATGAGGAACATACTCATTGAAGGAAGTGCTCAATCAATCTGTGAAAATTGTTAATTTTATTAAGGCCAATCCAACGAACTCCAAACTAGTACCCAGCCTCTATACCATATTACTTTTGCGGATAGGTGTACTCAGAAATTTCATAAGGCAGAGTTTATAGGCAGGGCCTCTGCGTATGGGTGTGCAAATTATACCCTGCATAAAGGCGTCTAATCAGATGGGGCGCCATTTCAAGAAGACAGTAATTTTTTTATACAACGCATTGAGATAAATAATTAAATCCAAAATTGAAACAAAATTAAGTGACATGGGGAGGTAGGTACTGGTGTACATACACACGCATTTGTATAATACTGTATTTGTATATTAAAGAAAGAAAAAAACAATTTGAAAATAATTTCATTTCAGTTTAAAAATTCCATTTTACGGGGGCGCCAAAATCCAAATTTGCACAAAGGCGCCTCTTACCTATGTGACGACTTTGTTTATAGCCTTATAATGGGGGTTAGAGAGCGACAACTCCATATATTTATATGTATACATATAAAATTTCATCTCAATGGGGTGTTGCAACCACTACCATCATCGACATCCCCTGCGTATGCCAATACTTTGGAGCGAAAGGAAGCATCTCACTTCATCTCAGAAGTGAGATGACTTTTGAGATAAAAAGTACTCTCAAAACACTCAGCTACATGAAATCAGCTCAAGGACCACATTAAAATTATCAAGAACCACGTTGAAAACTTGTATATCAAGATAAAGAATAGTTATGAACTTTCATTATAATATAATATGATCGAAAATTACTTTAATGCTGCTTTTATCTGTTTAGACTTTAGGTTGCTACTATAAAAAATTGGAATAAATTGTAAAATGTAAAATCAAATATAAAGGCCCATGAATGTCATTAATTTAAGTACAACAAATAGCTGTAGTAAAGTAAATCATTATGACCTTATGTAAATAATTATTTCTGTCTGAACGAAGTTTGATTTTATTTGGTTAATTTGAGCCGTTTAATTATTTGGTTAACCCAAGAACATTACCACCTGACAAAAACGGAGTTTTGAGTCAAGGGATGGGTGGGGAGGGGGGGAATAGTTATGAGAGAAGAAGGAGAATTCATAAATAAAAAGCGAAATCAAGGAGTATGGAGAAAGATAAAAGGTTGGGAGCCACTGTTTTAGATGATTAGCTTTATTTTTTAAATAATAATCATTGTAACTATAATTTAGTTATAATCCGATCTATTGATGAAAATCTCTTCAAATTTTATTCACGTGTTCAAAATTTCTGATTATTTGGATTTTTACATTAAAAATTCTAAAATTCTGCAACTGCACAGCTTTCCTCTTGAAACATTCATCGTCCTACTTAATACAAAACCAAACTGAACGAACAAAAATTGTATTATAACGAAAGGAAGCTTATATAGAAGATATTGAAATTTTTGTAGACAAAAGAACTCCAGTGAGGAATATGTGAATTATTATGTTCATCTTTTACCGTGCCTATTTCAAATTCTTCGTCAATTATCTGTTTAACTACGTACCTGGCAATGACTGTCGTATTGCTCTATACGCCGACGACACAACAATTATGACTATTCAGAAAATGGCTGTGCATGCAATCAACAAATTACAACTTCACATTAATGCAATCCACAAATGGACTGTCAAGTGTGACATTGACATTAAAATTAATGCACGAAAGACAGAAGCCATTGTATTCAGCAATAAGCAGAAATGCCCAACAGCCATCGGACACATGCATCCATTAGAATACCAAAGAAATGAAATGGCACGATAAGGTAAAATACATTGGTGTGAAACTGGACTCTCAGTTAAGCTGGAAACTACACATAAATAATACATGGTCAAGGGCAGATTTAAGGGGGACGGGGCGGCGATTTCACCCCGTGACTGAAAATTTAACATTGAAAAGATACAAGGTAAAGGTCCAATGAGGTATCATTTCCAAAAATCGCCATTACCCACCCACCTTGAATAACCCCTATATCCATCCCTACGCATTGGACAAGGCTGAAACTGCTGTGGCCGCACTAAACCAGCTATTATACTGTCATATCACCTCAATATTGATAATAAACTGCTACTTTATAAGATTACAATCAGACCAATTATCACATACGTGGTTGACGCATGGGGTACAGCGGATAAAACTTTAGTCCTCAAATTTGTCAGATTTGAGCGCAAACTACTTTGAAAGTTAACAAACTCACCACGGCTCATAGCAAATGCATCAACATTACAGAAACTGAACGGTTGATTAGAATCGACTACCATTCCCTGCACTAAGGTTTCCCCAATTCTACCCGAGCAGCTTCGCCGACCCACTGATTTGGTCACCTTTCTTTGAAAAGTAAATCTGTAAATACTGCCTTGTGCTTTTTATTAATTTTTGTTATTTTCCTTAAAGAAAGGATACAAAAGGAAAAATAATAATCTGTGCTTTCGTCGCACATGTTATATCGGTTATTTTAATTCTCTTGGTGTCATTAATATTTGGGCCCGATTAGTCTATTCAAGGTACTTAATGACTAAATGTATACTAGTATACATATAAATGTAGTGCAGAATATATTGTATTGGTGTACATCCTTATAGTTTATCATTTGGTTAGTTTTAAACATTGCGTTCAAGTTAGTTTTATATGATAATATTACTATTGTTAGGGCCGTTTCCTTAGAAATCGCTAACTAGTAATAGAAAAAACTATTAATTACTGGTTGTGTTCAGTTGTTGGGTTGATTTTAGTTGTCCAGTTGGTGAACTATCACATTGCTAAAATGAAAATAAAGTGCAAGAGGATGAAGTGATATAATCCCGCGGTACTCCGATATTATGTGATTTATGGTGGTATGTCAATATATAGATGGCTTTGAGTACCCTCGCGTTTCAATTGCTCCGCCCTGTATATGCCGCAATTTACATTACACAGTACTCGATGATATGTTTTGACTTATAGCTTATTATATCGATCTACAAATCATGGTACCCTTAGTGCTAATTGCGCCGCCTGTATATATACTAGTACATTGCGGTACTCTGATGTATGCTATGACTTATAGGTTATTATAACAATCTAGATGACTTTGAGTACCTTATGGCGCAAATTACCGCCCTGTACATATACTGGTACATTACGGTACTCCTATAATAAGTTATGATTTATAGGTTATTATATCGATCTACAGATAACTTGAACGCTTTATAGTGCTAATTGCCGCCTGTACATGCTGCTACATTACGGTACTCCGATTATATATATATATATACTTATATATACTTATAGGAATAACTGCAGTACATATTTTTGACATTCGTTATAATGACGATGTTTCTTAGACGTTTATCTGTCTATCTGCCTGCTGCATTACATGCCTGCCTACCTACTATCTCTTTTTCTCTACTCTCTATCTCTCTATTTATTTTTGTGGAAGTTTCTTAACATTTAATTAAAATTAAGCAGTTTATAAGATTTTTTCATATTTCGATATTAAACAGAAACACTATATTAAAAACATTTTATATCTTTCCTTTTTTTGCAGCGATTTGAAGACATTTGCCTGGGATCAGTTAAACAGCCAGAACATCAAATATCTGAAGGGTGCATCAGTGCCCAAAAGCTCAGGACTAAGGTGCAGTTGGAAAATTGGGGGGGCAAAATTGCGTTTTTAAAAGCTGACCTTTGGTTGCTCACTTTTGATCAACATCTAGAAAAATTTTAGGTAAAAGCTTATTTTTTGTTCTTTGGATAACACTATAAATACGAAGAGTGTTAGAATGAATATATATGAATACTTATTTTCCATATTTTTCAGACTCCCTTTTAAATATGTCATCATGAGGCCTCTCGAGATAATGCTATACCCTATAGCCCATATGTCTTAATCAGGGCCCCTGCCAAAGAGATGAACATGTTGGGTGTAGCTAGTCTCTTTAATCATATTCGTTTACTGTATTTATCGTCCTTAGATTAAACATATTTAGTCAGTAAAGAATTGTCTCCCGGTGGCTTTGCTTTAATTAGATTCGTTAAATGAGTGGTTTAATATAATATGACTAAACTGTTTGGGCTTGTTTTAGACTAACTGTAATAGACTAAACTGTTTTGGAGCCTAACTGTAATAGACTAAACTGACTTTTAGACTGTTTTAGAACTAACTGTAATAGACTGACTGTTTTGAACTAACTGTAATAGACTAAACTGTTTTAGACTAACTGTAACTAAAATGTTTTAGACTAAAACATTTTAGACATTTTAGACCTTTGTAATAGACTAAACTGTTTTAGACTAACTGTAGCCGACTAAGCTGCTTTAGACTAAATGTTTTGGAGCCCAACCAATAGACTAAACTGTTTTAGACTAAACTGTTTAGACTAACTGTAATAGACAAACTGTTTTAGACTAACTGTAATAGACTAAACTGTTTTAGACTGTTTTAGACTGTTTTAGACTAACTGTAATAGACTAAACTGATTAATTATTTGTAATAATGAGTTAATAATTTTTCAATAATAATATTGCAAGGCTCGAAAAAGCGCGGTGAACGGCACTAGCTCGCATCAAGAAATGAAAAAAGTTGTAACTTTGATACGAAAAAAAATTTCCAATTCGTCACCTGAAAAATCTGATCACAAGTGGGGATCAGCATGGGCTCCATATGGGGGGGGGCAGAGGGGGCTCGAGCCCCACCCTAGGCGTTTAAAAATTTGATTTTCCCGATTCTGCTATGCATTTACTTTCAAAAGTTTTACAAGTACATTTTAAAATAAGGTACTTTTTAGCTCATTACTAATTGTCAAGCAATATCAATTATTTTTGTAGCATTTTAGTATCTTGTACATTCACTAAAATGTTTGATAGTCTTGAGAAAAAGGTGGTAATTTTATCTCAGCACCTCCCCCCTATGAATGATGATCAGATTTCTTGACTCCTAATCGTTTGTAATAATAGTCTAGTCATTTTTAGTTAATCATTCGTAATACTAGTTTAACAATTTTTCGTTAAACATTCGTAATACTAGTTTAACAATTTTTTGTTAATCATTCGCAATTCTAGTTTAACAATTTTTCGTTAATTATATTTGTTGTTAAGTTGTTGAGTATATTTAATAATTATTTGTAATACTAGTTCAACAATTTTTCGTTAATTATATTTGTTGTTGAATTGTTGAGTATATTTAACAATTATTTGTAATACTAGTTCAATAATTTTTCGTTAATCATTCGTAATACTAGTTTAACAATTTTTCGTTAATTATTCGCAGTATTTGCAGTTTTGTTAATCATTCGTTATAATAAAGTTTTGTTAATTTCATTCGAAATAATACGTTTTTGCTAATTATTCGTAATAATAATGTTTTGTTAATCATTCGTAACATTAATATTTTGTTATTCATTCGTAATAGCAATATAATAATATTTTGTTACTCATTCATAATAACAATCTAATAATATTTTGTTACTCATTCATAATAACAATCTAATAATATTTTGTTACTCATTCATAATAGAAATCAATAATATTTTGTTAATCATTCGTATTAATAATTACATAATAATACATAGTTACAAAAATAAGTAACTTTCGATAATAAATTAGGTTGACTATGTATTTAATCAGTAAATATATCAATAATTAAAACTGCAAAATCCAATATGAAATTTCAGAATTTCGTTTTCCCACCTATCTGCCTTGTGGATCTGGACATTCCTTCGCTGCCGGATTCCTCTTGTTTGGTCTGTAAAAACTGAAGTGTTTGCCAAGGTTCCCGGGTGTGTACAAGTCTTTTTTGCTCTTTTTCTAGAATTCGAATGTTTTCGCGATTTTGGCATCCAGGCATTTTAAGAATTTATATAACATAGGAAATTCGTTCTTGTGAGCAAATTTTTATATCATATTACAAGAGAATTTAAAATTATGATTGAATTATTATATTGTAAAGGATCAACGAAAAGCGAAGAGGAAATGAAAAGTTTGCGAGTGAGAAGTGACGTCGATCCAAGAAAGAAAATAGCCAGAGACAAAACAGTTTAAATTTAAAATTGAAAGATAGGCCTGATTTGCCATCTTAGGTGTTTGATGGATGGATGTTTGTATGGCTATTGAATAATTTGTGTTGGGAAGACAGCGACTACATGAGTGTGGAGTTGGGATGGCATTGTGTACTGTCTATCTCGTGTGTGTGTGTGGACTGTGGACATCGTGATCTTTAAAGCTGTATTCTTCTTCAATATTTGTTTGGTTCATTATTTTCATTTGAATTCGAAAGGACGCCAAATTCTTCTTTTGTTGAATATTATCACGAGACTGAAGTGAAATTTTTCAGAAACTAACTAGCCATTTGTCGAAGAAAAGTTTTTACTCAAAAGTATTACATTACATCATAGTCCAGTACTGATACCTCGAAACTTTAAATAATATTTTGAATCTATTTTTGTTTCCCGATAGTTTTTGTTCTGTGCATAGAATAGTACAATATCTTGACTACCATTTACGATTGTATATATATTTTATCCGTTATATCATCTATTTTAATTAACGTTAGCTCTTATTGTATTTCGCTTATTTAATACTACTAAACATGTTATTTGATGCGTTCGCCAGTGGGCTTGTCAGGCCTTCTCTATTGGACTTTTTCTGATGTCTCCCTCCACGGGTGTCGGGTGTCGAATTCGTAGAAAATAAATTCTTCATGTATAATAATAATGCTTTGTTAGCCATTCGTAATAATAATATTTTGTTACTTATTTATAATTCCAATATAATATGTTATTTACTCATTTGTAATTCAATATAATAGTATTTGTTACTCATTTGTAATTCCAATATAATAGTATTTGTTACTCATTTATAATTCAATAATAGTGTAATTTGTAATTCAATAATAATTGTAATAATTTGTAATTCAATAATAATTGTAATATTTGTAATTCCAATAATAATTGTAATAATTTGTAATTCCAATAATAATTATGATAATTTGTAATTCCAATAATAATTGTAATAATTTGTAATTCCAATAATAATTGTAATAATTTGTAATTCAATATCATTGTAATAATTTGTAATTCCAATAATAATTGTAATAATTTGTAATTCCAATAATTTAATAATTTGTAATTCAATAATAATTGTAATAATTTGTAATTCAATAATAATTGTAATAATTTGTAATTCCAATAATAATTGTAATAATTTGTAATTCCAATAATAATTGTAATAATTTGTAATTTAATTAATAATATTTTGTTACTCATTTGTAATAGAAATCTAATAATATTTTGTTACTCATTTGTAATAGAAATCTAATAATATTTTGTTACTCATTTGTAATAGAAATTTAATAATATTTTGTTACTCATTTGTAATAGAAATCTAATAATATTTTGTTACTCATTTGTAATAGAAATTTAATAATATTTTGTTACTCATTTGTAATAGAAATCTAATAATATTTTGTTACTCATTTGTAATAGAAATCTAATAATATTTTGTTATTCTATCTATGCTTATTAATCATTCGTAATAATGCTTATTAATCATTCGTAATAATGCTTATTAATCATTCGTAATAATGCTTATTAATGATTCGTAATAATGCTTATCAATCATTCGTAATAATAATATTTTGTGGCTAATACGTAATAACAATTTAATAATTTTTCGTTACATAAAATAAGTTTAGAATGGAAATATTCTTCATTCGAATGTCATTTTTCTCTGATTCATCTTTGATCATCCAAACCAAATCCAATCCAGGTTCCAGACTGAAATTTCTAGACAGAAATCCAGACCAAATGCAATCGAAATGACTATATAAATGTCAACGTCGTATTTTAATGGCTAAAACCCATTAGAGCTAACGGATTTCCATGAATTTTAAGGAAATGTAGAATAAATTTTGGAAACTAACGTTTTATAAACCACTAAAAGGAACCATGGGATTTCCGTGAGTTCTAAAACTGCGTTATTTGCTACAGAAAAGATTTTTTAGTCAGGAAGAGATTGTCAGTAATAAAACCTTCCTATTCCATGCAAAAGGAAATCTACTATTTGAACTATCAATTAGTTAAACGTAGTTGTATTATGCTTAATACACCAAATGTTAGTGCTACTTAGTTGTGACGTAGGAACTTAAAAATTATGGGGGGGGGGCTCAAGTTAAAGTTCTTGTGATGGGGCATATGTTTTAATATCTAATGGAGGGGAGTTTTAGCAGGCTATTCTTACGTCACTACTACCTATTGATGAGTTTATTTTTAAGATGATATTATAATAAATGTTTACTATATCTACAAAAAGATCCTATAATATTAAACTGTGTAAAAGTAAATGAAAACATTTCGGAAAAAACTGTTGAACGATTCAAATTAGTTTTAAATAATATCATCTCTACCGCCCTATTAGTTTTTACGTTATTGAATGGCATTTAAAACACGGACGATCAGATACGAAAAAAAAGAAATTGTAAGACCAAAGATGCTATTGGCAGATGGTTGCATAGACAAATAAGGTCTGGATTCATGAAATATTCTAAAATGAATTGTTCGGATTTTTCACTCTCTCAATCTTCTCTTCGAGAACAGCAAGGAAGTAAACTGGATGTGGAGATCATCAGCGTTAAGAATTCATGATCTGTGAAGGATTAATATTGTTAGGTAGTAGAGTAAAAGTATCATCCACGTATTTTGTTCAGTATATAAATGGAGGGGGAGTCAGACTTTCCACAAAGCCAGAAAATGAGCTCATTTTGTTGGCTTGGGTTTCGTGCCATCAAATTTCCATCCACAAGTGATGCATTGGCTAACAAATGTCGCTACATTCGAAAATTTGCCTCATACTGCGGCTACAATCCAACAATCATTGATCATGTCTTTAGGAATCTCGTGAAATCTAAACCTGCTCCTCTATTCACGGCTTTTTAAGATTGGTTATTCACGAAGGATTGTTTCGTTGAATTTTCTTTATCTTTTCTATCTTAAATCCGCTTTTTTTAGATCGTAGTTATAATAAAAAGAAGAAAAAACAGGCTAAGAAAAATAAAAGGATTTGTTCTGCATAATTTGGATTTATTTAAAAGGCCGCACTTGATGACCTAGAAGATAAGATGAACTCTTAAGACTGAAGAGTTGCCCCTCCCTCTGGTAGATCCTTTAGACGAAACTTTAAAAAATTGTACGAAAATATGATTTATTTTTGCTTTCTTCTACAGTAGCAATCATCGATTGTTTTTATAGAGATGTCTGGGTCTTTGCAAATGTTTTATGTTTCTGTTAGCATTCTAGTTGTCTTAGAAACGTGGGAATATCGTGACAGCGAAGTTTTTTAGGACCTGCCTTCAATTGGAAATTGCAATCGTTAATATTTGTTTGTGTCGTTTAGATGGTTTGTTTTCGTTTCGTGGACATTCGTCACTAGGTTGTATTAGGACTTAAAGTTTGAAGTTAAAAGTTTAGCTCTTCCAAAACCGATCGCAACCAGAATAAACAAACGCTAAAAGCTCCATTTACATTATTGAATATTTTTGAAATCCTATTTCCCCTACCATGAAAAGCTATGGTGTCGGTTAAACGTAACAGATTTTCTTCACAAAGGCGAGATAGGAAGAGAGCGAAAAATGGCAATGTACATATTGAAATTATAAAATAAAATAAGTTACTGATTTCGCTATTTTAAAGTATGCTTGAAGTTTTATGCTCCACGTTTTACACAATTACTCTAAAGAAGTTTGCAAAAAATATGTGAATATAGCAAAAATATCAACACGAAAAATAAGTAAAAAAAAAAAACAAGAGTTCATTCCAATTTTGTAGTGATTCCTTTAGTGCAACACCACGTGCTAGAGTGACAACTAAGAATGAAAGGAAAATTTAAATATATAATTTAGACAAATTATGAAAAAAATGGTGAGCGCAAGTACAGGGTGTCCCAAAATATTACTTGTCTATTCGAAAAATTCTAAAAAAAAATTATAATAAAAACCTGGGAGCGATAGAAATGCACATTTGATGCGCTATGCTTGGAAAAACAGTAAATTTTCAGTCAGACAGAAAAACAAAAACAAACATTGTATCTCTATCGCCTCCCGTTTTTTCATTAGTTTTTCAAATAGGCCAGTTATTTTTGGGACATACTGTAAATGTAACTAATTAAACACAATTATATAAAATATTAGTGAAGAAAGGCTATATATTTTGGGTAAATTAGAAACACGCATAAATTATGGTTAGTTAATTGAATGTTTATAGAACAAGGGCAGCAAACTTCATGCTGAGCCAATACAAATAGCAATGTAAACAACGAATGTGATGAATGAACTCAGAGAGAAAGTGGGCTTGAATGACGAGGCACGTTTACGAAAGGGAAGATCATCTTTCGTAAAGAGCGTTTACGGCGGTATAAACCAGTGAGAGGAGAAGACCAAGCGTAATAGTGAGAATGAGTGCCCTCAAAGTATTGCTGGTATTCAGGAGTTGAAACGTCGATGTTATAATGCTGATACTGTATAGGGAAATAGTCCACGCCGTACTTCAGCCGCGCGTGGGCCATTCTGATGCCAGAGACACCATTTCATATCAGCGCTCAGGATTTACCATCGATATCGGATAATTTCACCGGGAAACAACGCTTCCGAAGAATGGCAACACGCATATCGTCTGTTTACAGTGTATTCTCCTGAAGGAAGTCAGCATATTGCCAGACTCCAAATGCATCGACTTTTTAGTTATTTTTAACTATTGAAGTTCATAATACACACTAAAAATGTTGTTTTACTGTTCTGTTATTTAACATTACTTCTTTTACGATCCTTTGCTAGAGCTGAGTTCATTCTCACCCCTTCTCCGCTTCGTTATTTCTTGTAGTTCTCCTTTTCTTGGAATTCGGAGCTGCTGATTGCGGCCAATCATATCGACTGTTGTTAGTTTCTCAAAATTATATTTTCAGTCTTTTTTTTTGTGAAGTTGAATAGTCAAAAAATTTGGTATTTATTATAAAGAGAAGGCAGTACAGTAAGAGCTGTTTAATCCGGCACGTTCGGAACCACGGCCTTGCCGGATTATCGAACGTTAATATGGTTTTAACGGGAATACCAAAGAAAAATTAATACAGTACAATGATATTTAAAACAAGTTGTAATGAGCTACTCTATAGTAAGAAAAATACACGTGAGCGTTACTGTTTAAAAAACGCCTGAAATAACATTGTCTCCGTAATTCGGATCTTTTCTTAAAAACAATCGTTACAGATTATACACAACTTTATGAGTTCTGAAGAGTTATAGCTTTTATTGGATTCGGCGAATTTTATAAATGTATTTAATGATTCAGAAGCCTGTTTCCACGAGACTTTAGCTTCATCTGCCATGTCTCCTTCTTCATCCGACCTGGCGGTCAAGGACAACAAACGGCTGAATCCACCCGAAAAAACCGAACGCGAGCAGCTCGATCGATGCCGGATTATAGAATGTGCCGAACCAATGAATATCGGATTGAAGAGCTTCTACTGTAATATCATTTTATCCGAAGATGATTCCTGAAGTTTGGAAGGAAACGTCTAAAATTAGTGAGAATGATGCATGCCCAGAAAATCTTATTATTATGTTATTTAAATTTTATACAGGACAACGCAATGAATTAAAATTAACGTACGAAATTAATTAATTTCAGCATCGGTTAATCAATTTGGTTCTCATTTTATTTTAATTAATATTGAGCAAAATCATTAATGAATCGGACGCAAAATGTAATGATATTTGTCGAGGTTTGAAATATACAATTACTCTGATTCAAATTCTGACCGTTATTAAGAATTCGGAAATTAAAATTTAAGGAGGTATTTCTCCAGTTTTGAAACTGCGATCAAAGTATGCTCAAAATAATTAAATATATTTATAATTGTCTTTTGTTCAAATCCATATTTTCCGTTGAAATTTACTTCTCTGTTCCTTTATTATTAAACTAGGTAGTGAGGAATTTCTGGTGAGAAAGATTAAATTTATAAATTTTTAGAGAGGCTTTTTCTTAGAAACGATATTTTCATTTACGTTGATCTGATACATTTCTCAGCTGAGAGCTAAGCGAAAATTGGGTTCAAGAATGTTTCCTTCGGCGTCGATTTTATATAAAATTCTCAGATATTTTTCTTTATATTTCGTTGTATCTATGATATTAAGAGCTTAGAAAGCCTTTTTTAAAAAATTATATGAAAGCTTCTGATAGCATACTAATAACGCGATTTTAAACCTATCCCTTGGTACAGATTTATTTAACTATTGTGAGAAATAAATAAAAATTTAATTAAAAGTAAATCCTTAAAATTATTTAAATTTCGCGAAGTTTTATAAATCTCAAATTTTTAAATAAAAGAGAAGTGTAGCAGATTTCAGAAATAATATTAAACTCAAATGTTTAACACAATCACACTAACTATTGAAAATACGTTTTATAAAAACAACCTACATATTAAATAGTAAAAAAGATATGATAATTTTATCTGATTATAGTACAATCTAAATGATTGAATGTCTAATAAATTGATCCCACAGTTTCCTCAAAAATATCTATAAACATAAAAACAGGTAGAGGTAAAAGTTATAGTTTTCTTTTTCCTAGGAAGTGAAAATATAGAAATATTGAAATACAGTCAAACATTGATTTAAAGCCAGCATCCGTTAGAATGAAATTTGGCGCTATAACGAGTTTAGAGGTATATCGAATTATCTACAAATATCTTCGGTATTTACAGAATTGAATTGAAGCATGAATTTACTCTTTAAATCCTTTACAGAAATTCTTGCAAGCACAATAAACGTAATATACAATTTTATTCATTTCAATAATTTTTTAGCATCTTAATGACTATGATTAATTATATTAATTTATATTATAATTTATTATTAATTAATATCAATTAATGAGAGTTGATTGACATTGTTGTTTGATTTAATCTGCGTAGTGTTCGATTTATATAAAATAAATACATATGCTGCAACGTGCATTTCGATCAATTTAATACCAGTCTCTTTGCAATTTGGTTTAAATAGTAGTCTATGTACTACACCATTCTGCGAAATAACTGGCAACAATATATATACGTTCGTAAAGAGATTATATATTGTCCTTCGTAGCTCAGTGGGTAGAGCCTCCGCCCGGCAAGTGGAAGGTCGTGGGTTCAGGTCCCACCGAAGGCAGAAATATTTATTTTCTTTCGAACGTTTCACCATCTAATCACGCCATACCATCGGCGTTGGTATCACTACGCCAATAAACGTTGATTGATATTGTTAACGTTGAAAACCTACCGAGTTACTTGAGAATTAGAGAGTTGCGAATTAATGTTAATTAAAACCTGCTAAATTTAAATATCGACCTTAGGCGATTTTCTTTCACTTGTTTGTTGTTTTTTTTAGATTTTGATCAATGGAAGCTATTGTCCAGAGAGCATGTATAAGTTTAAATAAATTCTGCTTAAACCTAAGTGTTTTTGTATTGCAGTTTTCGTAATTTTTGGCACTTCGAGTAAAAAAAGAATATACTCGTATATTGTTCGTAATCACAATAGTTATGATTAGCAATAAAGTACGAATATATTAGATATTTATAATCGAAAAACAAAAGCCACACAGTCCGCCCCTGTTTGTCCTTGTTTGCGAACTTAATTTTGCAGCAACGCTTACTGTTCTTTTGAAGGGCAAAGTCGCATAATAGATTGGCGACGAGAAAGGTGACTTCTCGTAGAAAGTTGGAAAACATTTCTATATATCAGGGGTTTTCAAGTTGTGCAAGTGGCTATTTGGGGGGTTTCAATTTCCGATCAGGGGCGTCTCAATATCAGCTAATGATTTATATGGGTACGTTCCATCACGGTGTATGGGCCCAGAGTCCTATGCTGGACTGGGGCATTCTATTTGTTCTCCATCCTTAAAAAATGAATATTGGCCTTGCTAAAATAAAGCAGCATACTGTAAAGAGGGTAGAAAAGGTTTTATAACTGACAGTTTGGGGTTTATTGAAGATAAAATGAAGATTTTTATATAACAGGCGTTTTAGAGCTCTACATCACAAGACTAGATCAGGCTTCACAAAGCTAAATAACATTCCATGCAGAAGGTTATTCCGTGTGTTCAGTTGAAAGGGTAACACCCTGGATATCTCTTGATAGGCGTTGAGTAGATATTTGAATTGAAAAAAACACCTCAATTTTTATTTCTACGGGAAGCCCAAAATTAATATAAATTTTTTTTGTTAAACCCCCGACCCCCAGGTATCCTCCAACTTTAAATTTTCAAATAGCACCCCTATCTTGTGACATATTATGTTAAACAGCTTAAAGAATAAAATATTTCTGATAAAAGAAAATTGAATTGATACATGCATTCAGGACAAAGAGCTAAAAAAATCTTTCTTTTTATCCTTTCAAAAAATATGAGGGAGGGAGAGAGAGGGAGAGCGCTTTGACCCGTCTTTGGTTTGAATGAACTGATGAGAATAAATTTTCACGCATTCGAGCAGAAAATTAGGTTTCATTTGTGCATTGGTCATGCGTAGTGATACTCGTTCGTTATTTCTATCGCGATATCAGTGCGAATAACTCAAAAGAACGATTTTATTTTTAGATCTTTCTCCCGGAAGCATGAACCAATTTAATGTTTTTTCGCAGAAATGTTTTATTTTTTTACGCCATTTATAATGATGCATCACAAGGTGGGGGTGCCATTTGAAAATTCAAAGTTGAGGGTCTTGGGTTCTAGGGGTTGAATAAAAAAATCATTTGATATTAAATTCGGACTTCCCCCGGAAATAAAAATTTATGGTTTGTTTTTCTCAAATTTCTATTCAGCTTCTATCAAGAGGTATACAGGGTGCTGTCTTTTCAACTGAACACACTGTATAAAAATATGTATAATACGTGCTTTATACGTTTTTGTATATTTAGCAATCGCTAAGATTTATGAGAGAGCCCGGGGTTAAGAAAGTTTGAAAACCCCTGCTATATACAATTCAAGGACCGATTTTATCGAAGTATCTTTAAACATTTTCTAAGTTATTCAAACCAATATTTCTACTATGACTACCGCTGACCTTTTTATAGTAACCATGGAAAAAAGTTCTCATTCATGGACATTTTGAAGTTGTATGAAACAGGTAGCTCGACGACATAATTCATGGCCACTTTTTTTAAATACAGAAGATTTGATTAAGCAAATGTCTTAAGCAATGTCTGCTGATAGCCCAGCACATGAACAGCAATCACGGTACATAATTCAATGCCCATGGGTGCGAGTTCATATCGACTTCGTAGGAAAATAAGATTTTGGAACATTTCAATTCTTTAGCATTAGTTACCATTCTTCGTCGAATACAAGACCACAGTAGAACACGACTTCAAATAAAGTATAAACCTTTAAACGAATATTCGAAAATTGTGGAGAAAATGGTAAAAACTTACCTGGTATTCGATCTTAGCCAGAACTTCATATTTTCGAAGCAAGGCGATGTGTTTTGGGAAGCGGGTAATATCTATTGGCCCCTTCGGTAGGAGAGGAATTAGTTTATCGTCCTCGTGTATGGGTATTAATCCCGTATTAAGCAAAGTCAACTGTATCCTATTAATGGGCCTGTCGTTATTGCTAGAGGCAGTTTCGCCCTCGGCTCCGGCAAACTTACTCCGATATAAGGGCCTTGGTTTTGGTCGGAGCGATGAGCTCTTGCGCTTGGACTTGGCAGTCATCTTGGAACCACATTCCCCAACATCCGCGAAATCTCCCTCCAGTTTGGTGTGAGATGGTAAGTTTTTCTAACGTCTTCTAAGAACAGCTAAAGCGTATCCGTTTGCACCGACACCTAAAATCACAAAACAAACGTTGAATTAATTTCGACATGAAAAGAAGATCAAATGTATTAAATCACGTTCATTGGAAACTACCTTTTAATTTTTTAATTTAGATTCAAATTTTTGGTACACTGCAGTAACATTGCGCATGAATATCGTCGGTGTTAAACATGAACTGTTGAACACTGACGACGGATAGTGCCAACACGTCGCAATATTTTTGTTGAGCAAACATTTACACTTTCCGTGTCCAATTCAAACTTTACATTTCCAAAAAATTTGCTGCTATCACAGCCTTGTACTTGGCCAGAAATAAGTCGTCCATGATACAAAGTTCCAGTAACTGCAGACAGATCAACAAGTGTGCTGGGCTCTGAATTTTTGCACAGTTGCACTTCGTGTCTCGCTCTCTGTCAGTTGACAGCCCCCACTTGGTCAAGTTCGTCTTACATAAGTACTCCAACCCTCATCCAATTCAATGTCCTCCAGACTGTATAAGGGAGTTCATGACCGGTAGCCATCCACCGGACATGAACTCTCTTATACAGTTGTTGCGAAAATATAATAAAATAATAAGCAGAACACTGTGCTGCCGAAGATTACATTTCTTACTCCAGAATACTTGGAACGCATAGAAAGTAGTGGCAACTTATTCATAAGAGTCTCAGAGCTGCAGAACCTCCTGTAAGTTATCTAAAAAATTATAATTTTATATGTATTCTCCTCTTATTTCCATTATTTTTGCACTTAGTCATTCGTAAATATATTTGGCTGCAACCCCAGTAGGAAATTTAACTACTGTCTTCAAGTTCTGTGGAGAAAATAAATTTTCACTGCAGCTCTTCGTTTCGGCGCGACAGCTAATTGAACGAGCTCCAAGTGATGGCGGCTGCTAGCGCGGCAACTACAATTATCCCATGTCTGCGTGGTGCTGCAAATAGTTCAGATCTAGTCAACGTTGAAACCTTTTACTAGTATCGCGAGTATAATCCATTCCATCGATTTTCCATTTGCCTTTGAGTAAGAACAGTTCGTTTATGTTGATTGTTTGCCTACTTTTTTCATTGTTTACGAAATAAATTATAGCTGAACTGTACATTGTCAAACTGGAACATATAAATAGAACAGTAGAACCCCCAACGATAGGAAATAACGGAGAATAATCCCATTTCGGATAACCTTGAGATTCGATTTTCAGTATATATGTACAAAGAAAGAACTCCATTTATTCAAAAACATGCTTGATCATTAGGGTGGTCCAAAAACAAAACAGTTAAAATGCATATTAATAAGCATGTTATTTATTTTGTTTATCTTTAAGAAAAAACTACCCTAAAAAATTCACACCGATTCGACCATAATTACTGGTCGCTCAACGCTATAGAAGTTTCAATATGTCTTATGCTAATGTATAATGCTGACATCAAACATGCAAACACTCTTAACAGTTAGCTTGTTTGAGATGAAACCTAATAATATGAATGAGCCTTGGATACAAAAAAAAAGACAAAGTTCAGCATTGTTGTAAATTATTTCACTCGTATAGGCGATGGTGTTGCTCCACTGCCTAGAGTAGGGCCTTCTTTGCTTCTTCGTCCTTGGTCAAAGGCTTATTGAGGTTGCTCATAATGGCAACTCCTCTCTCGGCCCCATCATTGAAGACTTTGAGTCTATCCACCTTTCTTTTTCTTCCCTCCTGGAAGTTTTTATCGCCTTCTTACTGCTTAGAAGGCATCTCCAAGAAGGTCACGTTGATGTGCAGTGACTTCAAAAACCTCAAGGACGAGGAAAAAGCAAGATAGCTTAGTCTCTTATATGTATCCTAGTCTTCTTTAGGGACTCACACTTAGTGCATTCCATCTTCTTGTTTTTCTTCATCTGTGCTATGATATCTCTCTTCATGTCGACAGACACTTTTCCTGAAAATAAAAAGAAACCGCCGAGATTGCTTCCCAGATACCAGAGATGGCATTTGAAATTGGTTAGTGCCGCCTTGCCGATCCCCTCTTTTAAATCTTTGTAGCAGACGAGGTCGTGTAGAAGATCATTTACAGCGACGTCAGAGGCTTTTGGAGCCTCAATCCATATTCTGCAGCAGATGAGTAAAATGAAGAGAGACACTTCACAGAGACAAACTTCCTTATTCAGCGTTAGCTTCATGTGTTTCCTGAACATAAAAATCTTGAGCATGTAGATAACCTTCGCCATCATCCACCGAGCATAGTGGAAGGCCTCAGGCTTTCTGATTGGAGTGCAAAGATCCCCTATCGAGATAATACAACGATAGATTACACAACTCTGCATAATCGTAGCAGGTATTCTTTGTCATCAGACTAATCTTAAGGGTGGGTACGGTAGCGTGTCGCCAATTATCCTGGCCTTCTGCTTTTAATCTTGGATCTTGAAATGCCTGGAAGCTGTCTTTCTGGATTAAAGGCCACTGCAGATGAAAAAGTTTGAATATCTTGATGTCTGGTCCAGAGGAGGGTGCCATTATAGTTTTGAAGACTGCAGCAATGATCAACTCCATGATGTGATGTCTACAAGCTAGGTGGAGGAGCGGTCTACCTAAATCTTTCTCAATAAGATGGTAACACCCTGAATGACCCTGTGTTTGTAGCAGTCACGTCAAAAGAAAGAGCTTCAACATATTTTTTCAGCTTTCGCTCCCTAATAATTCGGATAGTTCTTTTTTACCATGGCAGCTCCGGTACCCTACGACAGCTTCGGTACAGCGATTAATTTTTTTATATTTGATGTCTGGACTAGAAACCAGAATAAGGAAAACAACCAGTCCACCTTTAAGTCCTCTTTTTCATCTGTTAGGTAAGGTAACAGCTTGCTATCCCAGTGAAGACCAAGGAAGTATACTTCTCCTCGACTTCACTGATAAAGGAATTTTTCAGGCTGCTGTTTTAGACTGTTTCTGTATTCTTGCACGCCGAACGGAGTTACGGGAAGGCTTTATTTTCCCAAATATGTCCTTTAGATCATAGCTTTATTTTCCTTTCGCTCTCTCTCTCTTATTTAAGTCTTTAATTAAAAAAAAGCCAAATAAAGGAAGAATTTCTCTTTTAAATAGGAGATAATTTTGCGAATTTAAGATTGAATTTTGGATCCAGGAAAGTGTTCCCCATTTTCACCGTTTTTTTTTTATGTTTGGACTTAGAAAATTTTCAGATCATGATTCCTTGATAATCGTGAGCGACCACTAAATATTACAATATCAACTTAAAACTTCACACAGATGGTTTTTAGAGAACTATATTGATGAACTATATATAGATGAACTATATTGCCAACATGCCTCATAAGTTTTTCAACAATAAATTTTTGCCATGTTGTCGTGGACCACCATTTTGATCATATATCAGCAAACTACTATATTGGTAACGAAAAACGTCATAAAGTACGTATATGTATTAATTAAGATGTTAACTACATTGGAAGTAGTCCGATGATATTACGTATATACCCAATATATACAAATTATTATGCATTTCCGACCATTTGTACTGATTTCTTTCTTAAGGCCGGAGGGGACTAGAAAACAATTGCGAACGCTTTCACAAAAAAACGAAAGTGTGCTCACTTGAAAAATAATAATGATTAAAAGAAAATAATGTAGCAGGTCGTTTCGATGAACAGTCATTTTGGTTAAGAGAAGTTCGGATAATCGGAGTTCTACTATACAGTGGAACCTGGTAAAGTGATCACCTTTATAAATTGACCACGAACTGGTAGGAACTTGCCTATACGCAACTCTGTCGTGAATAGTGACTACCTGTCTAGGGTAACCATTGCAATCCAGTCCCAAAGGTGGTCGCTTTAAGTAGGTTCTACTGTACATATATTTTACAATTTTAAACATCATGTTAAAAATTTGATTTAGTTTTAAATACAATTCCTTTTGTTACGTTACCACATTTTTAGCTCATGAGTCGCCATTGATAGAAAAAGTACATAAAAAACAACTTTGTTAATACTTATTAATTATTGACAGCCCGCTAATTTTTCCTACATTCCATGTACAGTGACGGATTTCCTGGGGGGGGGTTTAGGAAAATTCCCGCTCCAAATTCCTAAAAATGCGGTGGAAATCGGTTATAACGAGCGCCGATTATAACGACCAACCGCATATAACGACGGAATTTTTACAAAGAGGTTGTTCTCCTCCCAAAATACCTCTCTGGATCCACATCTGCCATGTTCATTACTGACATTTAGTTTTCGACTATGCATAAGTAACAAAAAATTATTAGTCATTCAGCTTGAAAATGGTAAGTAATTAATGTTATCCCGAAGCACATGGCGTGTTCGTGCTTAATCATCATACTTGGTATTTCTATAGTCAGATGCGTTTGGGACTCCATTTGTCCCAGCACCGTAGCCTGATGATCTTGCGCCCCTAGCGAAACCGTCCAAATTGCGCCCCCCCCCATAGCCGCTGATATATTCTCCCCTGTGAATTATTTCAACCGATTTGACGCCCTTTCTCGCCTGCGTCCTTGGTGTGGGCCTTCCACGCCATCCACTAACCACGGCCCTGGTTGGTCGTGGGAGAGATGGTATTTCTTAATGTGGTATGATGGTTTGATTACCATCTTGCCAAACTAAACTAGGTTTCAAAAATACTCAAAAGTAGACGTAACTAGGGGGAGGGGCTACGACTGCCTTGACTCCTCCCTAGAAAAAACTTAGTCCCCCCCCCAACCTCCTCCATTAGAAAAATGAAAAATTCAAATGAATGCTACAGAGGCTGACTGGGTCCTCTCAAAGGGCGAATACCTTGGATTATCTGAGGGCGCAAGTCCTATAGTCCACAAGGGCGCACCGGCTCTGGGACCGGTTAACCCGCGGCCCAGTCCGCCCCTGAAAAGCTATTTACGAAGCATTGGGCTGGAAGCTAGACTTCGAAGCTACCTACTTGAAAATGCGTAGACATAACAAAGCAGCTTCTTATTGCTTGAATTATCGAATTAATTTAATTAGTTTAGAAGCATACGATACCGCTGGTATTATTGATTACAAATGCGAATAAGCTTGAAGATGAGATTTGTTATAAGATAATTCCAAATTTTTGAAATGTTAATAAATTTAATTACATTTTATGCTAAAAGTAACAAAGCAGTTCAAAGGATACCATTCAAAAATGTTGAATGGCTCGGGAGAAGGAAATTCATCACAATTACATACGAGGGTCCATGTTGCACACTCAGCAATTAGAACAAAGAAACAGTAAGTGACCCCACCTGGAAAATGGAAGTGGGAGTCCCTGAAAATTTTACTACATTGGATGTAATGTAAAAGTCCTATTCTGAGGAGGGAGGGGATAATAAATTAAATTGAAATAAAATTTATGGTGAAAGCGTTAATTTTAATTTGGTGAAAATTGGCGTGCAATTGGCGAGGTTTGGCTAAAATTTTAGTATAGAGACGTGACGGAAAAACGTTATGAAAAATTGGTAGGGCAAATAGGATACTAGAAAACTGTGACGACTTTTATTAGTTAAAGTTCAGAAACAAGTAAAGATTTAATATAGCTATATATCGAAAGCACGTCAGATCGAGCAGCGAGGCTCGTTGTTCAACTAACCCAGCGATACCAACTTCAGATAGTACAGGCATATGCACCAACATCAAGCCATACCGACGAGGAGGTTGAGGAATTCTATGAAGAAATCAAACAGCTACATACCAAGGGGAAACAACACATCAAGCTCATCATGGGAGATTTTAATGCAAGAATTGGACAACAGGAACAAGGAGAGACATCGGTTGGTAAATACGGATACGGGGAAAGGAATGAACGTGGCGATCAACTCATAGAATTTGCCGAAGCTGAAAATCTTAGCATCATGAATTCATTTTTTAAGAAGAAACCGCAAAGAAAATGGACATGGAAACACCCCAATGGAGGAACCAGCGAAATTGACTATATACTGGCAAACAAGAAATCAATTATTGAAGATTGCAGCATACTGAACAGATTTAATACTGGAAGTGATCATCGAATGGTGAGATGTAAAATGCACTTAAATACTAAACTAGAAAGGCAGAAGCTCATTAGGAAACAAGTATGTAAGAGGGTGGATTTAAAGAAATTAAAAGAAAATACTGAGGCATTCAAGTTGGAATTAAAAAATCGCTTTTCTGCACTGGAAGGACTTATTGATGAAAGTGATATCTCAGAAGCAAATGAAAACATTGTTAAGACAATAATTGAAACTGCTGGGGAAATTGGTGGTGTAATATGTAAAAAGCAGAATAGCAAATTATCTGAGAAGACGAAACAACTCATGAAAAGGCGAAGACTTATGAAGGTGGACAATCAAAATACCAAGTTCAAGGATTGAGTACACTTTGGGAACTTTGTAAAACTCTGCGAAAACATGAGAAAGAAGACATAAGAAAAATTCAACTGTGGCTAGTAAGGAAGGCCATTGAAAGCAATAAAGAGCCTTAGGGTTGTTAAAGGGAGTTTGTCTATTGGGAAGAAACACATCATTGCATTAAAAGGAGAGGATGGCACTGTAACAAGAAATAGGGAAGAAATACTTAGAAGAGTTGAAGAATTCTACAGAAAGCTGTATGAGGGAAACAGTGGATTAAACGAAGACTCTGAGATAGTCGAAGGAACAGCTCCTAAAATCTTAAAAGAAGAAGTAGCATTTGCAATAAAAAGTATGAAGAAAGGAAGATCCCCTGGCGATGATGGCATTACATTAGATATCTTAAAAGAAGCTGGAGAACATGTAGAAGACATACTCGCAAAATTCTTTACCAAATGCCTCAACAGTGGTAACATACCAAACCAATGGGATTCTGCAACAGTAATTCTTTTGCATAAAAAAGGTGATAAAGAGGATTTAAAAAATTACCGACCAATTAGCTTGTTACCTGCTATTTATAAAATCTTCACAAAAGTGCTAACACATCGCCTGCAGAAAAAATTAGATGCAGCTCAACCAAGAGAACAAGCTGGATTTCGAAGTGGATTCAGTACAGTGGACCATATTCAAGTATTAAGAGAATTAATTGAAAGAACACATGAATATGAACTTCCATTGTGTGTGGCATTTATTGACTATGAGAAGGCCTTTGACTCTATTAAAACATCAGCAGTCATCAACTCTTTAAGATCAGCAGACATCGAGCATGTACATTGACATGGTGAAACATTGTGTATAAAATGCAAGTTACGAAATTTCGATTACATAAAGATACCAAAACTATCAAACTTGGCAAAGGGGTGAGAGGCAGGAGATATTATTTCTACAAAGCTCTCAACTAGAAGTGAAAGTTGGACTGAAGATGAACCTACAAAAAACTAAAATCATGTTTTATTATTTCGTAGAGAAAACAAAAATAGTTGACAATATGGAGCTAGAAATTGCTGATTCATGTATTTACCTTGGCCAGCTGATTTCAATGGATGGCAACATTATGAAAGAACTCAACAGACGTATTAAACTTGGCTGGAGTTCATTTGGAAGAAACAGTTTTATCCTAAAAGGAAATTGCCTTTGTGTCTAAAAAGAAAAAGTCTTCAACCAGTGTGCCAGTCCTCTCTTATGGATCAGAGACATGGAGTCTAACAGTTGGAGCAGTACGAAAGTTACAGACAATGCAAAGGAGCATGGAGAG
>QLNU02003225.1:65303576-65315756 GCA_006491805.2 Dysdera silvatica | reverse complement strand
TGTGTGAAAAGCATTTAGAGAGACCTTCATCCAGCAGTGGATAGATAATGGTTGAATATGATGATGATGATGATATATATATATATAAATAAGCACATAGAAGTTATACTGATTTAATTCGAATTTGATTAATACGGAAATCAATAATAGTAATCGTAATTAATAAAATTTCGGACTTCTCGGAAAATTGTAGGTCTTAGAACTACGTGACTTTATTTTCTTGCGCCTAAAAACACAGACAATGGATAATGTTGGAACCATATAGTGTAATATGAATGAAGAATGATTGAAAACGCGTTAAAACAAAATATTTCTGTCCTGACTTGTATATATAAATAATATTGATATATATTGGACTAACTGCTCACCGTAGTTCGGGGGTTGGTTCTTTAGGTCTTAAGAGGGTCTGACCCCTCGGAGAACTACAGGTCCCGGCTCAGAATGACCCTTGCCGTCGTTGCGCCGTAAAATTCAAACAAACAAAACCAACAAATACACATGAGTAAAACAATGAGAAAACATGAGTAAAAAAGACAAACATGAGTGAAATAGACAAGCAAATATGAGTAAACAAGGCAAATATGAGTAAACAAGGCAAATATGAGTAAAATAGACAGGTAAATATGAGTAAAATGGACAGATAAACGTGAGTAGAAGAGAGAGAGAAGCAAATATGAGTAAAATAGACAGATGAACATGAGTAGAAGAGAGAGAAGAAAATGTGAGTAAAAAGATAAAAAAAAAATAAAAAACATGAGAGGAGAAACAAACGAACATGAGCAAAGAGTCAAGTTGAATAAAATGATAAACACGAGTTTAAAGGCATAGAATCAGAAGTAGGCAAAAGGAGATATTATCAGAAAAAAATAAATAAATGAGGATAAATCAAATATACTGCAAAAACTTATAATGAAGAGCGGGGATTTGTGATTGGATTTCTAAGGAAGGAACAATAGAGATAATATGGAAGAGAGTGGATATAAAAGAGATAAATTTATGGAGTCGTAGCTTTTCATCAGTAAAGCGTTTTACTCGAAAATTTTCTCCTCTTTCAAGTTGCTACTTTTTTATTAGTAAAATTGAAAGTGCAACTATTAAATTAATGGAACAAATTGCCCTTTGAATAAAGCAATTGAGTTAGAAAACAAAATCACATCTTTTTAGAGACGGGCAGGATTTTTAGCCCGCATTAATCAATTTACCATTTTTAATGAAATGCAAGAAAGTACAAAGGCGCATGGCGGGTTTTTGAAAAGGCGAAAGCTTTTAGCTAGTCGCATGATTCAAGAAAGAGAACTCAAAGAAAAGAAATCAGAAAACGATAAAAACTTTCGTCAAAAATCGGAAGTCTGGAATAAGATTAAAAAGGAAAAAAGAGGATTTCAGGAGAAACAATTAGTTAGAAAGGAGAAAAAACGATAATGAAAATGGATCTAACATAGGTAAACGACAAGTGACTGTAAACAAAGTCAGTTTTGAATATTTAACAAGGGCCTGGATCTAAAATCGATACACAAAAAACCTAGCTTTTATCTGAATTCGCGGAGAAAGGAAAAGGTATTCGGGTTACGGTTATATCGATAAAAAAAAAAGGAGTTTTTGGACTTGTTGACTGAATGGACTTTCTCTTTTGAACTAGATTATATGAATAACTACACATATTACTGACTCCAATCCTTTTTCCTGAAATTATTGCAGTTTTGTCAATTGACATCTATATATTAAATCGATTCAGCAGGAAAATTCAACGAAAATTAAGTTAATGCATTTGAAACTTTACAAAATTGTTAAAATGATATGATACTGTTTTATTATTGAACAAATTTGCAATTAATACATCATAATGTGTATTTGATTTACTTTTAAACGCTTAGCATTGCTGCAATTACGCATCTGTTAATTACTTTTAGATAGTCGCTACCATAGGCATAGAAATATATGGGCCCTTGGGGGCCCAGGACCCCCAATAATTTGAGATAAACTGCATTTTTACATATATTGTAATGTATTAATGTACATAATATTTAGCGAGCCCTCCTCCTTGCCAGTCTTACGAAAACTCTACATTAGGGTGTGTCCAACGTTTCGGCCTCGCTGGGCAGCTATAGAAGAAAAAGAATTCTTTTGGGCCACATGCATAAAACACACTAACACTAAAGATAGCTGATGGGCAAAATAACGTAAAATATATGATTAACATATTTAAGTTATTTAAACTTAATTAATTTAAATTAATTCTGGGGTTTTTTATTATAAAAGCCAGTTCATCAACATGAAATTAGTGAAATGTTTGCCATTATTTCTGAGTCATTAATGCCACGAAATTTGGTTACAAGGAAGTAGTTGCAATTCTCAGTGAGTACTCAAGATGTTCATCAGATATTTTAATTCTAGTTTTATTCTTTGTGTGCTTCATCCTAGAAAATAGCTGCTCACAAATATAGGTGCTTCCAAATAGCGATGACATGAATAAGGTATGATTGTCAAGCGAGGAATATTTTTCTCTGGAAAGATATATCTTATAGATATCTAGTAAAGAGACATCATCGAAGTTTTCTTTACGTTGAATATCAGATGGTAGCTCTACACATCCCATTTGAAAATTAGCAGATAATACGTTTATGTCGACTGAAAATGGAGTCGCCAATATAGAAAAAGATTGATGATTTTTACGGAAATCAATAAACCTTTTCTCAAATTCCTGTATCAAATCAAAAAGCAAGGCTGCATATTTTTCGATGTTCACAGGACCGTGTTTAGCCAACGTACCAAAACGCATAAAATTACCTTAATTTGAGATTGCTATAGTTTATTTTTATTTCGAACTCTGTTATAGTTTGAGACATTGTACTGATCTCTTGGTTTTTCACCTCGAAAACACATGTTTAACTCATTTAAATGAGCGGTAAATTTACTAAAAATGCCAAATCTGTGAGCCAGTTTTCATCATCAATTTCTGGCAAAAATTTTATTTCTGATAACAAACAGTTATTTTGACACTGGCGTAAGGTTTAAAAACACGACGTTTCGGGAGCCAACTGCTCCCTTTGTCAAGTGAAGGCAGAATGTTTACTTTATTTTTGATTCCATAAACATTTGGATTTCATTTCTCAAATCATTTTCCAATTTTCGGATTCTCCTGAATTATTCCCTTGTCGTCTACAAAGTTTGACCTCAAGTATCATGCAATCAAGTTAAAAAAAAAACTCGTACTGTCTTATGTAAGTTTAGGATTTTGTGTTGGGCTGCATTCATAGTTGTCCTGGGCCGCAGGTTGGGCAAGCCTGCTCTTCGTCTATGGTCACTACTCTCCAGGGGAGTCTAGCAACAGAGGCTACGGCTTACAAGAGATTTCCATTGCCAACTTGCTCTTTACGTTAGAAGTGAACTATCTCTATGTTCATTCTAAGCACTTCTAGTACACGAAAATGATTAATTTTTCGCCATTATATATCGTATCCTTAGGTTGAATAAACATTATTAAATTTAGAATATATATGATTATTAATAGTGAACATTAGTAATGACTTAAGACAACAACTCGTTGGCTATTAATGGGAAATTGAATTATTTTTGTGCTTTCGTAGTAGAAGTTAAAAGATTGTAAAGCTGAAAAGAGAGATTGAGAGAATATATTTTCTCAGTCTTGTCTTTTCCATCTGTAAAATGCTATTTGTAATATCTTTTTGTCGCACGTATTCCATTTTTCAACAAATATTTTCATACGAATGCTAAAAACATTCGTTGAATTTTAACATTTGCTATACTGGAGAAATATCCCAAATACGTAACATAAATGTAAACGAAAGTTTATAAGAATTTATATATGCATTATTCATGTATATAAGTTACTGAAAGGACTGCAAGATGTGCTTTTATATGCATTTTAAAGTGAACTTTAAAACTGCATTATAAAAATTTCAATTTCTTTTCTTTTGTGTATATAAACCCCTTATTGTATTATTATTATTATATGTTTTAATGCTGACTTACAAGCTTTAGTTCTTTTTCCCCTTAATTAAGTGTACTAACACAATTCAAATTTTACATGCGCTTTTAACCCTTAATTCTCGAAAGGCTCCTCTGCGAAGACATATATTAATGTCATAGAAATTGGAAGGTTCCGCTATGGAGATATTTATGTTATCTCATATACAGAGTGTCTCAGCAACATCTAGGAGGGGTAGGGTATACCTAGACGAACAATATTTGTCATAGAACCTATGGTTGCAAACCACTCACAGCGTCAGTTCTAAAACCGTCCAGCATGCACAAATAGTGACAACCAGTGCATGAGAAGCGCAAAATGCGATGTCCTAATCATCTATGCACTTGAGCAGCTGACCTGAGTTTTATCTGGCGCTTTTCACGCACTGATTGTCACAATTTGTGCATGCTGGACGGTTTTAGAACTAGCTCTGTGAGTGGTTTGCGACCCTAGGTTCTATGACAAATATTGTTCGTCTAGGTGTACCCTACCTCTCCTAGATGTTTGCAACCCTGGTGCTGAGACACCCTGTATATATAGATAAATGAATCGTTTTTATAATGTAAAATTGGTACGTACGTAAGTATATAAGAGAAAACAAATGCCTTCATAGAGGAGTCTTCCGATTTCTATAGCATCAATACGTGTCCCTGTAACGGAGCCTTTCGAGCGTTAATGGTTAAAATAGTTAAATAAAGTTTTAAAATTACTATAATTTTTTTAATAATGAAAGTACAAATCCTTAGGCAAGTTTTGTGGTTTTCTCTTTTAAACGAATGTAATAAATTCATGTAATGTCATGTAATAAATTACTTTCCATTTGCGACCTAGAGCTTTAGAGAAAAGCACTTCGAGGCACCGTTAAAAATATTTTTAGGGATGAAACACTAAATTATTATTTCTGTTGTGAAATCAAAGACGCAGGCTAGCAAAGCAAAATTTTGAACCGTGGACTTTTAGAATATTGTTTATATACTTAATATACCTTATAAATTGAAGAACACACAATGCTGGGCGAACCAAAATTATATGCAAAAGGAGGGGTGGATGTATCCAGGAAAAATTCCAATTGAATAATGTTGTTGGACTACAGTTTCTTGTGGATTCAGTCTTTTCCGTTTTTTTTTCATAAGCCAAGGGGTGTACGTAAACCCTTTGCACCCCTCTCGGGGCGCCCATGCACGCAACTGTCTTATCGATGGTCAATGTTTTCAAAACATCGATGTTTTCACCATCGATAGTGATTGGCCGGTACTTTGAGTTCATCGATGATGAACGACCGATGTTTTGAGTCCATCGATATTTTCACTGCAATAACAATTTTTTTAATAATGCAAGAGGTTTGTAATTTAATCTTAGGTTTCGACGATTTAAAATCGTAGTTTTAATACAACCATCCAGACTTACTGATTCACGATCGCTTGGGTTTACTTTAAGGCAAGGGAGTAGAAAAGCGGGTTTTCGGGGCCCAGTCCCCACTTCATTGGCTAGTAAAACACATCATTGTCTCCAAAGCTGCATCGCATGGTCGTCTTTAAAGTTAACTGAGATCCCTCATAACTTTTGAATTAGTACGCTGCTGGTTTAAGACTTAAATGACTACGGTTTCCAGGATTCTTCTTCTGTATGCAGGATGATTGATTGGAAAAGTTGTCCGCAATGGCGGCACTGTATTTCCATAAGAGATTGTGGCGAAGCCATAGTGATGAAACACCGCACCTTCCCACCAATGTGATGAGGTATGAAGAATGATCTGACGCTTGCGAAGTTCCAAGAATCGAGAAAAGGTAGGGAGAACTTAATGAAGTTTAATAAAAATGGGCAGAAAACGGTGAAGGTTGATGGTGCAGTTAGTTGTATAGTAACCTGGACGAAGGGGCAGGACACCAGACAGGAAAAACGAACGAAGAGAAGGAAGCAAGAGGGCGGAAAGGCACGGCATGGCAAGCGGAGGATATCAACCGCCGAAACAGTAGAGGAACCATTGATGGCAAGGACGAACACGATTCAGAAAATATGATCAGAGGCAGCCACGGACTCCGGAATGAAAAACATACTGCCGAAACTCTGATGCATTCTTTGGAAGCAGATACCTGGCCATTGCAAGAGAAAAGAGTTTGGGGGGGGGGAAGTGGCAGAGAGAGGGAAAAAGACAATTGAACCGATTAAGTCCGAACCATCCATGCTAGGCACAACAAGGGGCAGAAACCAAAGCAATAACATTAGATAAAGAAAGGGGTAAAAAATAAAAATCAAAGTGAAAAAGGAAGGAAAAAGAAGTGCGATGAATGAGTTCTTGCATCCGCACCCTCAGAGAACCAGACCCGGAATCGGTTTCCTAGATCCGCACACATGTACACTAAGCAGCTAGCATGTGCAATTGGATTGGGGACCACTGATCTTACCTTGGGGTACTAAAAAGGCAAAAGAGTTGTGATTTAGTGCTATTTGCAGCGAACAATGAGCTGTTGCTTTTTTTTTGAACGGCTATACACCTTCATTTGTGTAGGTGCTATTGGAAATGTGGTGGCCGGTTTTGGTGGGAAATTTTATGATAACAGACTAATGAGGGGTTGGGAAAGAGTTTGACTATCCATCTCCTCCAAAAAGCCCGAGAAGTCAGTCGTAAATAAAAATCAATATACACTCATTTTTAATCGGCGGCCTCTGGCTGCTGCATAAATTCTCTTCTACCTACTGCTAATAACCAATTTTCTTATATTCCATAGATGATTTCATATGGTTATTTTTATAAACTTTATATTTTTTCATAAATAAATCGAGTGATTTTCTACAATGGAATACCAAAAACATTTTTGCAAATAATTCGCCTATATCTCCCGATAAACTATTGCATATTTGATACTTCGTTGCAATTCACTTTATTTTAACTTAAAAATAATGACTAAACTTATTTTTTCTGAAACAAATTAAAATCTTCATACGTAATATTGGGTTTACCTTAACCCATTGATCATTAAATATGTTCATTTGTTTTTTGCTAAGCAACTTTTAAAATTTTGAAATTGGAACACCAATATTCTATAGTTGTAAACAGCGATGTTTAGAAACTGCTAATTTAGAAATATCCATTTTTTGAATAAGGAAAAGCAGTTCAATGTTTTTAAAATTAAATCGACGATTTTAGGTCGTAAACAAAATTTTTTGAAACATCGATGTTTCGAGACCGATATTTTTCAAACATCGATGGTATTTCGTTGATGTTAACATTGATGTTAAACATCGATATTTTGAAAGAACTTTTTTAAAGTAACGTTATATATGCGTGTAAAACGAAAAATTTAATCATACGATGTTCATTTCAACCAGGCTTAGCTGGTTTTCTTCAGGAAGTTGTAGAGAAAGTCATGTTGCCACTTCTTTGAAGCATTATTACCTAGCCTGAGTATCTGTTGATGTGGATGCATGAAGGGTGGCCGTAGTGGGTAGAAGGGTAGACCAAGCTCGGCTATAAAACGGCGTACTGCTTTGATCACGCACAATATTAGATTTTAAAGCTCTTATGTGGACAGCTTCTAAAAAATCAAGTTCAAGTGGAGATTTTGGCTGGGAAATGATGCTAGGCTCTTGGAAATTAAATTTATGACCATCTTTCTAGCAGTGCGCAGCTATGGATGACATTTGAAACTCCGCCCTTTCAATATATCTTTGGTATTCTTTTAACCTATGCATTAAAGCTCTTTCTGTTTGTCCGATGTACGAAAATCCGTATTGACAAAAAAAAAACTTGATAAATTCCCTAGCGTTGAGTGACATGAAACTTACCTTTCAGGGTGGATTTAGGAAATTTTCTGGAAGGAGAGAAGACGACACGGAAATTATCCTTTTTGGAAATTTTTTCTATGGCGTACCCGAGTTCAGGCGGGAAGAGTAAAATTACGGTTGCAACGAATTCTTTTGCGGAATGGTTCACCAAAGTTGTGAAGGAGTAGGGTTTATTAGATTTCGCCACCGCAAGGTCAATAATATTGCAACTTTAGCCCCTATTTAATGCAATGGATTTTAAAAATTTTAGTTATTTGAAAAGAGCTTCGGGTATTGAGCAGATCTTTAACGAGCGGTACACAAATGTATTGAAGACCGCCATTTTCTGTTTGATCGGATGGCATGATTTAGCGTGTGGGAGGTAATGAGACGGACTAAATGTAGCAAAATTTCTGAGTCTCAAAAAAGAATTGCTTAGGCATCTCCTTTGTCACACAGTACATGTCAACCTCCACTCAAAAGTAATTCCTAACCTTCATTTACAGGAAAGAGAGGCCTTGAAAGAGCTGGCATTGAACAAAGATCTAGTCATAACCAAGGCGGATAAAGGAGGACAAATAGCAGTTGTCAACAAAAAGCAATATGCCGAAGGCACTTCTAACCTCCTTGAATCGGGCCTTACAAAATTCTCCATAAAGATCCTACGGAAAAAATTCCGGCAAAAAACCAAACAATTCATCAAGTCGTCATGTTTTTTAAGTTTCAAACAAAAAAAGGTCTCTCTCCTCCTCCTCTTGTGCTACTCCGGCCAGATTTTATGCCCTATCAAAAATTCACAAACCGGACATGCCCTTCAGACCTATTATCTCCAATATCGGTACCTTAACCTATAAACTGACTAAATACCTGGTCACAGTTTTTCTCATCTGAACTTGGAGAACAAATTCTCTTGCAAAAATTTCATCCAATTCGTGGAGAATCTCCGAATTCTAAATCCGTCGAACTGTATAATGACTTCACTAGACGTCAAGTCAATGTTTACGAACATCCCTATTTCTGACGCTCTAGATTGCCTAAGAAGACGGCTGAATGAATTTTATTACTCACAGCCCGAAATTGATGAACTCATCGCCTTAACTACGATTTGAGTGACCCACACAAACTTCATTTGTGGAAGGAAATACTACCAGCAAACTGAAGGGATGGCAATGGGAAACCCGCTCTCTCCCATTTTATGCAATTTTTACATGCACTATTTTGAACTGGGAGTTATTGAAAAAGTCAATTTTAAATTCTGGACAAGGTACGTGGATGATGTTTTCATCTTCTGGGAGGGACCACCCGACAGCATCCAGGTGATACTTCAAAACTTAAATTCACTGAATCCAAACATCGAATTCTCTCTTGAAATTGAGAACAACAACTCTCTCGCCTTCCTGGATGTACTGGTCAAGAAAGCGGAGAATCAGTTCACCACAACGGTTTACCGCAATCTTCTTCCGTCTCGTTACCTCCCCACGCTAAATCATGCCATTCGATCCAACAGAAAATGGTGGCCTTCTATATATTTGTGTACCGCGCGTTAAAGATCTACTCAACACCCGGAGCTCTTTCCAAATAACTAAAGCTTTTAAAATCCATTGCATTAAATAGGGGCTACAGTTGCTATATTATTGACCTTGCGGTGGCGAAATTTAATAAACCCCACTCCTCCACAACTTTGGTGAACCATTCCGCAAAAGAATTCGTTGCAACCATAACTTTACCCTTCCCGCCTAAACTCGGGTACACCATAGAAAAAGTTTCAAAAAAGGATAATTTCCGTGTTGTCTTCTCTCCTTCCAGCAAAATTCCTAAATCCACCCTGAAAGGATTGACTTTCATGTCACCTAACGCTGAGGAATTTATCAATTTTTTTTGTGAAGGCGGATGTTCGTATATCAGACAAACAAAGAGAGCCTTAAAACGTAGGTTAAAAGAACACCAAAGATATATTGAAAGGACGGAATTTCAAATGTCATCCATAGTTGTGCACTGATAGAAAAATGGTCATAAATTTAATTTTCAAGAACCTACCATCATTTCCCAGCCAAAATCTCCACTTGAACTTGATTTTTAGAAGCTTTCCACATAAAAGCTTTGAAATTTAACATTGTGCATGATCAAAGCAGTACGCCGTTTTATAGCCGAGCTTGGTCTACCCACTACGGCCACCCTTCATGCATCCACGTCAACAGACACTCAGGCTAGGTAACAACGCTTCCAAGAAGTGGCAACAGGGGTTTGTTTACAACTTCCTGAAGAAGACCAGCTAAGCCTAGTTAAAATGTACATCGTATTGTTAAATTTTTCATTCTATACGTATATAAAACCCTGTTTTAAAAAAGTGCTTTCATTTAATTTGCGTAGTTTTGACTGAATATATTCACATCGATGTTTTGATATCATTGTTTATTTCTATTTCATACAAAATCTTGAGGGCGTGGTACACATTTTTACCAACTAGTATGAACTGATAATATTTTTTGTGAATCATAAAAAGTTCGGGAATCAAACTCAATCCTAATCAGTGGCATGGCTAGCCACTTAGCCGCCCGGAATGAATGACTGTCTTTGCCGCAATTGTTGTGCCTGTCATTGTTTGTCAATGGCTAATTGCCGCCCGGGGCGACCGCCCCTTGCCCCCTAGTTACGCCACTGATCCTAATAATGAATTTTTGTATCTCCTTCTTTTAATTATTTAAGGAACTCTCATTTTCGTTAACAAATATTTCATTTTCAAATTGTGATTGGGCATTTACGAACGTATAACTTAAACAGTGTTTAAAATACAACAGATATAAAGAGATAAACCATATATATAGCACATTAAAGATTATAACGTGAATTGTAATCCAATATAAATGGATGAAAAAAAGGCAATTTTTTATCAGTATAAAGTATTGGAGTTTTAAATATTCTCATATAGGCTTAACAAGTATGAATTTCTTAATTGTTTTAGAGTTAACATAAATTAATATATTTTGTTAATTATCGCTCCTTGTAATATTTTCTTCCTCGTCTGATCACGGTATCATAAATAATTCAATCACTTGAAAACGAACTCAATCACTTGGAAACAAATTTAATCACTTGGAAAAAAAAATTTAAACACTCCGAAACAAATTCAATCTCTTAGGAACAAATTTAATCACTTGGAAACACATTCAATCTCTTGGAAACACATTCAATCTCTTGGAAACAAAATCACAAGGGAAACACATTCAATCACTTGGAAACAAAATCACAAGGGAAACACATTCAATCACTTGGAAACAAAATCACTTGGAAACAAATTCAAACAATTAGAAGCAAATCCAATCACTTGGAAACAAATTCAAACAATTAGAAGCAAATCCAATCACTTTAAAACAAATCCAATGACTTTTAAACAAATTGCTATAACTACTCGTATTCTACATATACAGTGGAGCTTTGATTATCCGACTTGGTCACGATCGAAGGCAGTGTGAATCGTCGAATGTTCGGATAATTTGACAGTTATTTAAAAAAGTATTGATTAATGTAAGAGGGATAAAAAGCGCTTCTTACATTTCTTTTGTAAATGTATATTTATTAAACCTTTTTTCAAATGTGTGAATTTAAAAAGAAATTACATTTAAATGGATTATATGTATGCTCTTTTCTTAATACTTGGTCAAGGCTTGAGATTGACAAACCATTATGATAATAAAACACAATGCTGGTGTATTTAAAAGTCTTTTTTTTCTAATTTTTTTTGCAAATATTTTTTTTATTATCCCACCAGCCTTTCTTTCCAAAATGTTTTTCCCTTTGCTCACCCAGTCAGCTCCCAAGAACACTTCTTTGCCCTGCAAATTAGCAATATTCGAGGAAATTGACTAGTGACTTCCAATAACCGGACAGTTTGTATAATAGGAGTCCATTTACCATTCTTTTTAAATTCTTCTTGAATCTGCCTATCTTAAAATTTCATATAAAAGCGTCGGTTGTTATTACATTTTTCAGAAATTTTGCCGAACAACTCCCAAAAAAAAATTCGATAAATATTCTAGACACCATTCTGAAATATTTATAACAACGACTCAAACGAAAACATAAATTACTTGTTTCCAATATACCATCTGCTATGCAAACTAAGGTAACAAACCAGGTCTTAAATTTTTATTTGCTGTCGTTGAGAACGCAAGTTTGGTTAATCTTATTTCAACCTATTCCAATGAAGCATTTCGGGCATATATTAAATTAGTTATACAAGAATAAAGTTACAGAAAATTGATTAGTTATGCAAATGAGGACTAATCGTTACCTTCGGCACAAGGATACTTGTCCTTAAATTAATTTGTCGTTAACATGCGAATGACTTAATAAGTAAAACACTTGATTCTTGTTTATTTATACAAATCGAACACTACACGGATTAAATTAGAAACAATTTTTATAAA
>QLNU02003225.1:65292255-65303476 GCA_006491805.2 Dysdera silvatica | reverse complement strand
TAAGGAAGAGGCTTCGGTATAGTTATCACTAGCCTATCAGAGAAGCGGTCATTATAATAGGATTTGGCAACCGGCGACTACATATTTTGATATAGCAGGTCTACACTAATATATTTGGACATCCTTGTGACGTTTGTCATCAACTATGGTTGAGATGGATGTGAAGCAGGCCAAGTGCAAAGTAATTCTGCAACTTCGCCAAAAGTTTCCCGCAGACAATGTCGAATGTTTTAAGTTTTATAGTTGCTGTCAGAAAAACACCACCCTAGCCAAGATTTAATTACTTCAGATATCCACCCAAGATATCGTTACCACCTTTAAATGCGATCACAGAGACATTGATTTCACCAACCACGGACACAGTTTCTGCAGTTCAAACGTCTCAGATATGAGGGATATATGCTTAGTGAACCTAAATTACCAAGGCAAACCCTGATTCGCCTCAGGTTGTTTATACGTTCATACACAATGTTCCCATCTTTGATTTGGAAATGTTCCTGTAGGGAGAAATGATGACGTACTTTGAGCTTACGAAAAAGATTAGTAAAAGCATGATCGATAGACAAGTGCCCATCACCTAGTTAGAGATTTCAATATTAATGCCGAACGTAACTTACACCCCCTAAGCTTCATGAAAACACATTTCAATCTAGATTATTTGTCCATCGAAGCTCCTATGAATTTGGATGGTACAGATCTAGATGTAACTTTTCGCGGCAACTGATCCATCATGTTGCCATCGAACTCTTACCACACAGACGTAGAATTATATGGGCCCCCAATAATTTGAAATAAATTGCAATTTTACATATATTGTAATGTATAAATGTACATAATATCTGCTTGCTTTAATTTCGTTTAATACCTATTTATAAAAATAATACGTGGACCGATATAATTTATAGAATCGGGATTAGCATAAGGTATTCTGGCTTTCCTTTACAGACTTGCGTTTAATAAAAAATTCGTTTCTTGATGCTTCTTCAAGTCAAGAAACTCCTCGGAAAATTTCACTTCAACCTTTGACTTTACTCATCACTGTATGAAATGGAATTTTGACGCATATTTATTGGATTGCTTTCAATTCCCATTTTATTTTTATTCAACATAAAATGACACGCTAGGGGGAATTGAATGAATCTTTTTGGGAAATTAAAATGACGCTTTTAAAAACAATTGATAATAAATAATGAAATAGAATAATATGTCACTTTTTCAAAAAACAGAAATAGTGATATCCATTTTTAAATAAAATTCACATTATTTAGTGTAAAAATTCGGACGACATATACATAATTTTTAAATGACTATTTACGGTCAAGCCGATTGCCGTACCACACGCTGAAAACGTCAGTTTCTTTCAGAGCAGTGAAGTTAAATATTCGCTTCTAAGTCTTAAGGCGCAAGGACAGCAAAGGTCATGTTGCGACTCCAGAAGCTATAATTTTCCAAAGAATACAAACCTTTCATGACCTAGGAAACTAAACCTCCGGACTACAATGAGCTACGCCTAGGCGAATGCGTTGCCATTGCAACATCGAAGAGCCTAATAAAGTTAAAGCAGAATTGGACCAACTCAAAAATTCCGGGGGGGGGATGGGGGGGAGGTGAGTTCCTGGATATTGGCAACTTCGTGTTCTGTTGGTACAGTTGAAACTGCATATATGCAAGTGAATGCGGCAACGAAATCCTATACATATAAGCGAGTTTCGCATATAAGCATGTTTTATATATATGAACGGTATTCTCTGACCTATTTCATGCAAATAATTTGCTCATTAAATTTTTATAGTATTTTGTTATTAAATTAGATATTGGATAGTTCTAATTTTATAAATCTTACCTTATTTATTTCAATATTTATAATGCGGGTATTATTACTCTATTAATAAAAATAACAAGAAATAATGTAGCAGCACTCACATAAACACATGTACTATGTTAGTGGGAAAAATCAGTTAACTTTCTTTACATGCATGAATGTTCTGTTGAGTGATTGAAGATTTAATCTATTAAAGTATTAACGTTTTTCATATTAAAATTGTTTGACCTTAAATAATCTTGCAAACGCATTAAAGCAGAAACAACTTCTTTCTTTCAGAAACTACTTTCAGAGATTACTTTCTACTACTACTTACTACTTCTACTACTTACTATGTCTACTTCTACTACTTACTACGTCTACTTCTACTACTTACTACGTCTACTTCTACTACTTACTACGTCTACTTCTACTACTTACTACGTCTACTTCTACTACTTACTATATCTACTTCTACTACTTACTACGTCTACTTCTACTACTTACTACGTCTACTTCTACTACTTACTACTTCAGAAACTACTTTCTTTCAGAAACAACTTCTATCAGAAGCGCCGTTACATCAGCGGCGCCGCCACAAAAACAAATTTTGACAGTGATTCGGAACACAGAAAGAGGAGAAAGACGTCAACAAAGCCATAAATAAGCTAATAAATGAAACTTCGACAAGGGTTGACAGCCATTTCCGGTGGGGAAAGCCACTCCTTAAAAATAAGGGTTGCCAGCTATTTATTGTGGATGAACACTTGTTCATAAAATTTGTTTGCATATATATACGGTTTAAATTCTATAATAAAGCATTCGTTTGGCTTCAAAAATACATGCATAAAATCGCAATTAAGCGGGTTTAGATAACATTAAAAAGGCGGGGACAAAATTTAAGGTTCGATATTTTATGCAGGTATGCGATCTTCGCGTAGGTGCGATCTGCATATATGCTGTAAAGGTCTCCGGGATTTCGTCCAAATAAGGCTCTTTTACGCCAAATAGATCTTTTGATTTAATTCCTGATATATTGTAAGGCGTTGGACCATTTCCATTGGTGTAATTAGGGGTGGTTGAGGGAGGGGTTAGCCCACCCTAGAAAATTGAAAATTACAAATGAACGTTCATTTGTTTTACAGCGGACGAACGGCAGAGGTCATATTGCGGCAGAACCTGCAGTTTTCTGATGAATCCGATGTTCTTACGGCATAGGGAACCAAACTATAGACTGCAGTGAATGTTCGGTAACTTTTTTTTGCCCCTTTGGGAGTCGAACCCAGGTCAGAGCGTTACCATATCAGGGCCGTTTTCAAACGAATCAGTGTTGATTATTCTCATGAACATAAAACAGAAATCTTAGACAAAAACACAGATCTACGTGTCATATAGCATAACAGCATTAGTCTTCAAACAAAATTAAAAAAAATTTCAAATAAAACGAAATTAAAAGTGAAACTATTTTTACATAAATGATTTTAGATATGATCTTTCGTATGCAGAAATAAAAGCGTTTCTACGAATGGGAGGAACAGCTGTTTAGATACAAAATCTTATTTTTTTAATGGAGTAAATTCCCCCAATAACCACATTCTAATTAACAACTATTTCCGTTTAACGACGGTAGCTTGCGGCCCCAACAAATGCTTCGTAGAATTACACGCATTTCGTTGGTTGCATTTTATATGTGCAAGGACAGCAAGGTAGGAAAACGCATTCCGTTGGTTGCATTTTATGGCGCAAGGACATCAAGGTAGGAACACGCATTCTGTTGGTTGGTTGTGTTATTATGGCGCAAGGTTATGAAGGTAAGAATATGTATTCCGTTGGTTGGTTGTATTTTATGACAAAAGGACAGCAAGGTAGGAACATACATTCCGTCGGTAGGATGTATTTTACGGAGCAAGGAGAGTAAGGTAGGAGCAGGCATTTCGTTGGTTGGTTGTGTTTTTATGGCGCAAGGACACCAAGGTAGGAACGTATATTCCGATTAACGTTGCTTTCTGCTTTTAAGGACGTTTTTTACACGTCTCCTGAACGCCGTCTATGGAAGAGATTACTATATTTTGGAAATATGATGTATTTTCAAATGAACATTTTTCACAAATATAATTAAAAAATTACACGCTAGATGGCTTCATAATAGGCAAGCATTTTTAAATTTAAAAAAAAGCTATGTGATAGGGGCGTGGTCAAAAACTTTCTCCTGCTTCCCTCTCTTTTTGCAAAATGTATCTTTTGAGTCGTTTAAGAGCTACATATGCAGAATAAACACTTTTACGTTGTTACACGCTGATTAGCATAAAATTACGCAAATGTGTCGTGGTCGTGACGTCACCTTCTAAATATAAGGTACGGTTAAACGTACGCTCTCCCTCTCTTAACTAGCTATGTAGCTAGCACTCCGTATGTCGAGGTTTAAGCTCTCGTTTGTTATCGTTTGGTTACGTTGGAATTATATTGCGTTTCACTAACTAGTTTTATTTACGTTATGTTTGATAGTACAATAAATTGTTATTGTTTTCCACAACTGGATCAATCATTTCAAGGAATTGCATTTATGCCGAATTTAATATGTGTTATAAATTCAGCAACCAATTTAGGATAAGATATAGTGGAGCTGGAGTCAGATAAAATACCACATATTCTTGAACAAAACTTCGTTATAACATCATTAACCATAGGAGTAGGGTTACATGGGCCCGCGGGGCCCGAACACCTCAATGATTTGAAATAATTGCAATTTTACATACATTGTAATATATAAATGTATATAATATGTGGTGGTCACCCCCCTCTCTCTCTCTCCCCCTCTCTCTCTCCCCTGTCTCTCTCCCCAATGATTTTAAAACTCTACGCTGATGTATTTAATACAAAATTTGGAAAGAGACATCCCTTTGGATGTAATTACCCTTTTCGTATTCCAAGATTTTCGTGATCTGTACAAAAGGCTTTAGAAAAGGGAAATGTCTTCTAATGAGGAACTTATTTCTGCTGAATTATAAATTATCAAGTGAACGCTATGTAATATATATTCTTACTAAAGCTTAGTTGTTCTTTTGACAAAGCATCTTACGAAAACTTTATTTCAAATTTCAAAGGTCAGAAATCACTAACAAGACTTCGAACCCCAATCAAGAGTTGCATATTGATGAGGGAATGAAGATCATATACTAATGAACGAAATACTTCTTTAAGCTTTTCTCCAAGCTTCATTATTGCGCAAATAGGTTTTATGAGGACTTGCTGTTCTTTTTGTGGTCTCGCAGGTTGTTTGAAGAACCATGATCCAGCAGTTACGTTCTTTTTCTAATATAAGCTAAGCAATTACTAGCTGATCACGGAAGATCAAGAGGAGCTATTTCGGTAGTTGATTGGCTCACAACTAACAATCACGAAACAACAAACAATTTGAAAACATGATCAATGCTTTTTTTCAGCTGCAAAGGAAATTTTAGAGCGATTTGCAGCTGGTTTGAAATTTACTGCATGCAGAATAAGACGCTAAAGCCATCATTGTTTACCATTACTGATTCATATAAATATTTAAAGAGAGGTTTCATTATTTAAATCACTCTGAAAATGTCACTAATAAAGAAAAATTCGTATAGTTTATTTAACCAGCCTCAAAAAAATTTACTTCAATACATTTTTCTTATTCGTAAATTTTTTCCAACTTTTTAAATTCCCGCGGCAGAATGATTGAAAATCCCTAACTAAAATCTTATATAAGAACATTTCAATCATATTTTTTTTCTTGTAAACAACAAAGTGGAAGTTCTGGGAAGCTCGCTCATCCATTAATTCACTGAGTGATTCATCATGGAAGGATTGATACATGGATTAATTTATTTATCATGGAAGAAATTTTCAACTTCGTGTGATATTTTCCGCCGGAAATAATTTTACAATTCTCATAAATTTTAATATTTCACCTTTAGTGAGTGTTGTGATAGGAAATTCAGCTTATTTAAGAATAAATTGGAAAGAGGTTTTCAAATGAAGAACCTCAAATCAGCGTTTCGTTGTTAATTTCAATTTTACATTCCTGAATTTTCATAATGATCATGAAAGGGAGTAGTTTTAGCTTACATGCTTCATATTTGTTACTTTCCTTAATAGTTTCTTTCTTGAGAAATTTTAGAAAGCACTCGTAAAATTACTTTCGATACTTCGTTTGCGAAGAGTATTCGTACCCATTTCTGTAATGAGTATTTTGAAGCACTTGTAAGAAGTGTTCAGAATGAAGAAATAAACAACGATATTTATATTTGAGTAATTCTTATCATAGTCGATGATGTGGTTCTATCAGGTGAGTGCTAAAATTCTAATCAAATAACAATGCTAAAACTCTTGTAAAATTTAAACATAAAATTCGTTAAAATTTTAACATAAAATTCGTTAAAATTTTAACATAAAATTCGTTAAAATTTTAACATAAAATTCGTTAAAATTTTAACATAAAATTCGTCAAAATTTTAACATAAAATTCGTCAAAATTCGAACATAAAATTCGTCAAAATTTTAACACAAAATTCTTCAAAATTCGAACATAAAATTCGTTAAAATTTTAACATAAAATTCCTTCAAATTTTAAGATAAAGTTCTTTCAGATTTTAACATAAAATTATTTCAAATTTTAACGTAAAATCCTTCCAGATTTTAAGATAAAGTTCTTTCAGATTTTAACATAAATTTTCTTCAGATTTTAATATAAAATTCTCTCAAATTTTAACATAAAATTCTCTCAAATTTTAACATAAAATTCTTTCAAATTTTAAGATAAAGTTCTTTCAGATTTTAACAAATTTTCTTCAGATTTTAATATAAAATTCTCTCAAATTTTAACATAAAATTCTCTCAAATTTTAACATAAAATTCTTTCAAATTTTAACATAAAATTATTATCAGATAACATGCAACAAATTGTTTCTACGACCTCTTGACGAGCGCATGGTGGTGGTCCCATGATTGTGACTACCACCTTCTGGACGCGTTAGATTATCAGTTCATAGGCTTAACTTCAGGGTTAAATACAGCGTAAACTGAGAAGGGGGCAAAGAAAACAAAAAACGAAAAATTGGGTAGAAGGAGTACTATATTTGTCTATGTTCTAAAAAAAGTTGGGGTGCATGTGCCCACCTTGCCCCGCTAGATTACTACTATGTCACTGATATGTTCAGTGACACCGATTTGACATCGTAATCTAAAATCTTATCCTTAGTAATAGATGCCATGGAGCTATTTGTGACGTCAGCTTCCGTTATTTCTAACTGTGACATTGGACTACTTTTCGTGAACAGACAGTAGCCCCGTTTCAACGCTCTCTTCCTGACTCCGATATTTTATGAACAGCATTAAAATTATAAATAAATAGCTAGTTCATAAAGCATTTAAAACAGGTGCATATAATTCATTTAATCCTGTGAACAGGAATGTACTGGCAATCCCCGTTTCCTGCTCGCTCACAAGAATCTAAAATCCAAGAACATATTCGTCTTACTCATTCACGTAAACTTAACAGCCTTAGATCTTCTATTTCAAAACACCCAAAACTCCTTACAAAAAACTGGATACTAAATCTTTCAAATAAAAATCTCACACCACAACAGCAATTCGTACTATCACTCGGCCTAAATTTCTCACCTGCTCCACTTAAAATTCCTACACCACAGATTCTCGCTTCCATAGAAAATGCTCTACAAAATAATCACACTGACGAACGCGTTGCAGCTGATATCCGCTGCAGAGTGGCAGGACTCCTTCGGCGTCCAAAACTCCCTGAGGACAACCTAACGCCTATGCAAAGGGTTGCCCTCCGGGAGCTACGGAACGACAAGGGCCTTGTCATACTGCCAGCTGATAAAGGCCGTACTACAGTCGTCTTAAATCGTCCAGACTACTTACATAAAGTCTCTACACTCTTATCTGATACAAATACATACACCCACATCACAAAAGACCCTACACAAACAATTCAATCCAAAATGAACTCTCTCCTTCTAAAACTCTATAAATCTAAAAAACTTACATTTAATCTCTACGACTCTTTAAAATGCACTTCCGGCCGCTTACCATCCTTCTACGGATTACCTAAAATTCATAAACAAAATATTCCTCTTAAAACTATAGTTAGTTTTTGCAGCTCTCCTACATATAACCTATCAAAATATATTGCACGTCTACTCTCTCCTATAATCGGTAATAACGACTACACTGTTTCTACTAGCCAATCCTTCTGCACCTCTTTAAATAACCTACAACTTGACGACGACGACCTCATGGTCTCATTCGATGTAATTTCTCTCTTCACTTGCATTCCCACATCACTTGCAATCGACACCGCACTTACACGCCTCCAAAATGACACAATTACATGAACACACTTCACTAACATCTCATGACTTCTGTACATTGTTGAAATTTTATCTGGACTCTGCTGAGCATCCTTTACTTGTTGATATTGAAGTACTGCCGCAACGTTTTCAAGAAGAAGCCATAGAACTGAAATGCGATTCAAAGGCGAAAGATGATTTTAAAACAATGGTCCTGGATGGATTTACATTACATTATATTGTATCCTAATGTCTCTAATGGTGCCTAAGCGTCATTGTGGCATTTTCGTCAACATATCTCTACGAGTTAGGGTTTTCAAGTGTGATTAAAGTGTAATTTAATTACACTTTTAAAAAGGAATTTCTTATCCCTTTCAAACTTAAAGTTAAACCTCTTGTACATTCAGCCTTTGGACATCGCATTGCACATAACACAAGTCTTAAATTTCTTTCTGCTAGAAATTCTCTCTGTCCCCGCGTACTCGCTCAGCTTCAAAATAAAATATCCTTTCTTACTTCCCTTCTAAATACTAAACTTGATTTTCTTACCATGCTCCTAGTTAAATCCGCTACTCGCTCACAAGAATCTAAAATCCAAGAACATATTCGTCTTACTCATTCACGTAAACTTAACAACCTTAGACCTTCTATTTCAAAACAGTCAAAACTCCTTACAAAAAACTGGATACTAAATCTTTCTAATAAAAATCTCAAACCACAACAGCAATTCGTACTATCCTTTGGCCTAAATTTCTCACCTGCTCCACTTAAAATTCCTACACCACAGATTCTCGCTTCCATAGAAAATGCCCTACAAAATACTCACACCGACGAACGTGTTGCAGCTGATACCCGCTGCAGGGTGGCAGGACTCCTTCGGCGTCCAAAACTTCCTGAGGACAACCTAACCTCTTTAAATAATCTACAACTTGACGACGACTACCTTATGGTCTCATTCGATGTAATTTCTCTCTTCACTTGCATTCCCACATCACTTGCAATCGACACCGCACTTACACGCCTCCAAAATGACACAACACTACATGAACGCACTTCACTAACACCTCACGACATCTGCACATTGTTGAAATTTTGTCTGGACTCTGCTGTGTTCTCCTCAAATGGTTCTATCTATAGACAAGTTTTTGGCACTGCCATGGGATCTCCGGTCTCAAGTGTTGTAGCTAACTTGGTTATGGAGTCATTTGAGGAAACTGCTTTATCTTCACTGAATTTTAACATTAAATTCTGGAAAAGATACGTCGACGACACGTTTGTTGTACTTAAAACTAATACACTCCAAAGCTTCTTCCATTACCTTAATAACTTAAACTCACATATAAAATTCACATACGAAACAGAACAGAACAATAAACTCCCTTTCCTAGACGTTCTTGTACACAGATCTCACGATAACTCAATCTTCACCTCAGTTTACCGTAAACCCACACATACAGACAGATATCTCGATTTTAAATCGCATCATCCAACATGCCACAAAGCTTCCGTTGTTAAAACATTAAGTCTTAGAGCGAATTCTCACTGCAGTAATGAAACACTTTCAAACACAGAAACAAAACACATACACACGGCACTTAAAAATAATGGATACCCTAAACGATTCATTCTCAGAAACTGTAGACCCAATAGTACATCTTTAAACAATACATCTCACACCCGCATATCTATTCCATATATTCACGGCATTTCCGAAACAATCTCTCGCATCCTTAAAGAGGCAAATATCAAAACATTCTATTCCCCTGTCACAACACTTCGCAAACAACTTACAAAAGTTAAAGACCCAGTTCCACCAGAAGATCTCACAGGCGCCATATACCAAATACCATGCAAAGACTGCAACAAACATTACATAGGACAAACAAAAAGAATGATCAAAACAAGAAGAAAAGAACACAAACAAGCACTCGCGAAAGGAGACATAGCCTCACGTCTGGCAGAACACACGCTTACAACACGTATTACCGAATGGGACCAACAAAATATTTAGCATTGTCACATCATACCAAGAATAGACTTTTAGGAATCTTAAAACTACAAACTACAATGGGAATGACATTACATCACAACCACTTCCAGAAACTTATAAACAACTCTTACTCTGAAATGTATGAGACACCTCCAAATTAGGTAACCCGCAGTGTGGGTTTCTCATTGGTCCCTATTGGGGTTCTTCCATGATTCTATTGGAGGCCTCCCATTGGTTCTCATTGGGTTTTCCCATTCTGCGGGACTACTCTGATGAAGGGTTTTCCAGAAATTTCAAGTATAAAAAAGAGACAGAAACATAACATCGTCATTACTCCTGATGAAGGACTGCTGCTGATGCGTCCGAAAGCTTGAGTGATCTTTTTCATTGCTATTTTACCAGTGTTTAACCTTTTTATGTAATTTCCTCCCTGGTACCCTGTATTTTATTTCTATTAATATTACAATTATATCTTACTACAGAATTTACTGTAAGCTATAACTGATGTGTATGTTTTGGTGTGCGTACATAACAGACGGGGAATTGAAAATTTCCCTTTCCTTTATGGGAAATTTCAATTAATTGGCAACACACCCTGGGCTGTTCGTTTTAAGTCTTGTCAGGCGGCTGCAATGACAGCTGACTGAAAAAAAAATTGGATTAACCGGTTTTACGGATTAGCATGTTTCGGATTAACGAGACCGCAATTTACTTTTGCACTTTGTTCTAGATAATCACTGTTTGGGATGCATACACAAGCCTTTCCCCTCAAGACAAAAAATTTAAATTCTTTATTCTTTGCTCAGAACTTTATGTTTAGAATTGCTGCCTTTCTTTTGCATAACGACGCAAGGGTCTCCATGGCGGCAATCAATACAACTGTGCTCGATGCGTATCCACGACGACAATTAAAAGGGCGCTTAACAGTAAAATTAATGCCCAATTGAATATGGCGGTGGCAACCGTCATTTCTCAAGTTCCCAATGTTACTGCACTTAAGGTGGAAAAACGATCGACATCAGAAACGAACAGAAGATATATCCTACAGATATGGACACAGAAACGATCAGAAGGATATAACCTACAGACATA
>QLNU02003225.1:65239450-65261869 GCA_006491805.2 Dysdera silvatica | reverse complement strand
ATCGACAGTAATTATACAATATGTGTAGGAATATCGACAGTAATTATACAATATGTGTAGGAATATCGACAGTAATTATACAATATGTCTAGGGCAGTGCTTTCTTGAAATCAATTAATTTGTTTACTAGCTAGTTAACTTGAATTTCTGAAGACCATGTGTTTTTTAAAAATACAAATTCCGAAAATAGTTTACATTAGAGAAATTGTTTTAATGGTTTGGAAAGCAAAATTGGCTTTATTCTTTCTTAATGAGCAATACAATTAGTTTATTGATGAAAAACTTGAAGTAATTACGAGATTGAAGTAATTACGAGATTGAAGTAATTACGAGTTTAATGATGTAGTAAGTATAGAAATCTAAACGAAGTTATAAAGTTTTCTCCAAAATATTTAACGAAAATACGAGTGTTTTAATGTAGTAAAAAATGTAACATCCTCGATAAATTTTTTTTTCCAGTTTAAAGAATACCAAAACTGCACCTAATGTTATAGTTCATTGCTTATTACTGTTTACTTTATTGTTTTATTACTTCATTAAGCGACATTTCATTACTATTTGTGGCATTTTATTATTTATCCCAACGATTACTTCATATATCACTAATTTCAATAAATCATTTATCCAAAAAGCAATGTTTTCCTTCGGTTGATAAAACCATATTTGAAATTGCTTACCGCATACAGGTTATTGAATTAGCTTTTAGAAGTGTCATGTTTTGTTTATAAAGTGCAGGGCCGTCCTTATGTAACGCGGGGCCCAGGGAAAAGCATATTTCGGGGGCCCATACATATACGATACCAAAAAAAAAAGTGGAATAATGTATGAGCACTAGATGGTAAGAAATGTGAGAGCCGAAGCAAAAATATATTTGAGGAAATTTTCAATATTACAAAATTTTTAAACTTGAGCATTATGCTTTGCGGGGCCTGGGACATGGGCCCCGCTTGCTCCTGTTTAAACCGGCCCTGACAAAGTGTACCTTGGTATTCTGAGAGTAGTTTTGTAAATTATCCTTTACTTGTTGCTGAGAAAGGTTTGCAAACCATGCCTTTTGGACTCTTATATCTTACTTGGGTTATTCTTGACTTCCTGTCATTGTTTCCTGTTCATAAATTATTCATATAAGTTTCTGTACACAGTATCTGAACGTTTCCTAAGCATTTAAACCACAAATTTAAGCCGGGGTTTGATAAAAGCGCCTTCGAACTAAGATTTCATGTTCTTTGCAGTAAATTGAGAAAGGAGTGGGTACTTTCGAAATTCGCCTTTCGAACGGTCGATGCAAATTTCGCCCCTGAGGATTTCAAGGTTTGACTACATTAGCAGATGTTTCGAACGATAATGCCATCAAAGGACCTAAAATGTTGTGGATGTAGAAGTAAATGAATATTGCAAAAAAGTATAAAAATACAAGATTCCAGTTTATGAGAAAATTTAGTGGTTGCTGGTGTGCAAAAAATCGCTTTAGAGTATTTAAGAACTATTTCGAGTTTCGTTACTTCTTGGTTTTAAACAAAAATTTAACCACCACCACTTTTAAAATGTATAGTTTTGTTTGTTGAAGATCTGATCTATGTATAAGTTCGAAACCGCATATATGCAAATGGGTGCATCAACGAAATCATTTGCATATAAGCGGGTTTTACATAAAAGCGGTATTCTCTGAACTATAGCGTGGAAATAATTTGCTCATTAAATTTTTAATGAATTTTATTATTAAATTAGATATTCTTATTTCTAATTTTATAAATCATACACATTATTTATTTCAATATTTATAATGCACGGTTACTATTACTCTATTAATAAAAATAACAAGAAATAATGTGCTACTTACATAAACGCATGTACCGTATTTGTGGAAAATAGTGAGCAAATTATAATTATAATCTTTTGTTATTTCTATCTTTGTCTTATTGTTTGATTTCAAAGAATTTAAAATCGCCAACTTTTGATCAATATTTAAGCAGACATGCCAGTTTCTTTTCATCTACCATGTTCACAATGAATATAAACTGAAAAGTGCAAAAGAAGAAAGCAAAAAACTTGCAAATAGACTAAGTATTTTGTAGACCAATAAAACACGAGATACGGAATTCACTGTGCCAGTTACAAAAACACATTTTGATAGCGATTTTGAACACAAGCATGTTGTGCACGTCTGTATATGTGATTTATTGTACAACGTTTATTGTACGTGACTTGTCTAATGTTATATATGAACACGTCTTTACAGATTGTGGGTATTGTATGTCTCCTGTGGTAAATAAAAGCTATTTATTATTATTATTAGAAAGCGGGGGAACCGTAAACAAAGCCATAAATAAGCTGGTAAGTGAAACAAAGCCATAAATAAGCTAGTAAGTGAAACTTTGACAAAAGTTGACAGCTATTTCGGATGGGAAAAGCCAATCCTAAAAAATAAGGGTTGCCAGCTAAATATTTATTGTGGATGAAAACTCCTTAATAAAGTTTGTTTGCAGATATCACGTTTAAATTCTAGAATAAAACATTCATTTGGCTTCAGAAATACTTGTATCTATGCGGTATAAAATACATGCATAAAATCGCAATTAAGCGGGTTTAGACAACATTAAAAAGATAGGAGAAAACTCGGGACTCGATATTTTATGCATGTATGCAATCTTTGCATATATGCGGTTATCTTTGCATATATGCGGTTTTGATTACATACCTAATTCAGCAATAACTATAGCTTAAAAATAATAATAATAAGCGATAACTAAATAATTAAAAAAATAATAAAAGTCATATATCTGTCATATATACACATGAATGAAAATACACGAGTGTGTATATGACAGATATACACACTCGTGTATTTTCATTTATGTGTATATGACAGATATATGTCATATACACATGAATGAAAATACACGAGTGTGTGACCTGAATAACTAATGCTTGATGTAATTTTAGTCAGCGATTATGATGATTTCGAGGATTGTTCTCAATGAAAATCCATTCCAAAAATAAATCCAAATACGTGGGAAGTCAATAAAAAGTCAATAAGTAAATAAAGTCATAATAAAGAGTCGATAAAGTCATTAAAATATGTCAGTCAAGAACGCTTATCGCATTTTTCTACAGCTTTGTAATTTAAGGTTTGATTTTTTAAATTAGCGTTTCTTAATAGCCATGCCCTGGTATCAACAGGCCCGGCGCGACTATATCAGCAAACTAAGCGGCCGCCTAGGGCGGCACCACGAAAGATTTTTTAAGATACAGTGGAACCTGGTAAAGCAACCACCTCGATAAAGTGACCACTTTTTATAAGAGAGAACAGGTAGGGACTTAGTCATGCCTGTACTAAAGTCTGCCGTGTGTAGTGACCACCTGTCTTTGGTGGCCATTGCAATCCAGTCCTAAAGGTACTCGCATTAGGCAGGTTCTACTGTACTTAATATCGTAGGATGATTGATTTGATATAAACTTGGCAATAAATAAATGGCAGTGAATAATTTTCGATTGAATGCTTTAATCAATTCTTATATAGTCTTTTTTTATCCATTTTTTTCCTCAGACCCTCTACTTCTTGCTTCCTTACATTAACAAATTTTCCTCTACCCAATTTATGTAACGCTGCATAATATTTTCCCATTGCCGCTTTCAATGGCGCGAGCAATACCGCTTCCCCACTAAAGGCCTGGAGGACGGTTTTTCTTTTTGATATCTTTGTGCACTATTACATACACGCGAATCACAATTTTCTCCTTCAACAGTAAAATCACAGATTATTATTTCTTTTTTGGATTACTCATTTTTGTATTATAAGATGAGCTGAGATTATCATACTTCGTTATAACCTTATAGTTAGAGAGCGGAATGTACCGTATTTTTTCATTTTTTGATTGTTGTCAGATGTATTGGGATATCGATTTTTTTATGAAGGAGGGGCGCACACGTTATTCGCCTAAGGCGACATATTTTCTTGCGCCAGCCCTTGGTATCAATGATACTGGTCAGCGAGCGATTCTCCTAAAATTCATCATTTCAATTTCTAAGTACTTTTCATGAATAAATATTTTAGTGAAAATGTTCAGAGGAAAAAATATGTGCCAATGAGTTGAAAATCTCAGACCCAGAAACATTAAATAATATCTGTGCAGAAAATGCGGGTGAAAAAGTCGTGTATTTTTAAATATGAAAATGTTCATGTATGATAAAGAATTTTCAGACATTGAAATCTCTCAGCTTCTGAGAAAGGGTATACCTCTGATTATGACCGTTGCTAAAAATTGCCTACAAGCAGATTACAACGATGTCCGGTACGTCCTCTGTTCTTAAAACTGAACGAAATAAAATGTTAAAAATATCCGTAACCAATCAGCAAAAATGATTTGATGAAAATCAGCAAAAATGATTTCATGAAAAATGAAGAAACCAAAATTTGTACTTATGGAAGAAGTCTACCAATGTACTTAATAATTATGCCACATTTAATTACTAATGCTTATAAGAGCTTAATATATGAACTTTAAAAAAAATGGGGAAAAAAGTTATCTAGGAATACACTTTTTAGGGGGCCGGGGCCCTCATCCTTTAAAAAAAATTTGCTGGGCCTCTGTCTAATAAGAGAGCAATGAATATATTAATATTCAGTAGAGCATTGAATATATAATTCTCATTGAGAAGCACTTCTCTATGTAACAGAGGAGTTCGAATTCCTCAAAAAACTCTAAACTATGGTTATCCAACATACGGCCCGTGGGCCACAATCCGGCCCGCCGACAATTGTTTGGAATAAAAAAAAAAATCCAAAACAAAAATTTTAAATTTTTTTTTTAGAAAAATCGCGAGGATCTCATGTGTGATCCCCTTCCATCTCGCAAGTGAACAAACAAATTATTAGAAAAAATTGAAGGGAGGCTGTGCTCTTTTTTTACGCAACCGTCACCGGCCCGCGAGAACCGTGAAAAATTTTTATGTGGCCCGCTATCTCAAAAGGTTGGACAACCCTGCTCTAAATTTTGCACAGTACGAATTTAACTCTTTTTTTTCTCCAGGAAACACAAATAAACTTGGCATAAACTTAGACGCATCTGCCATAAAAAAACCCTCAGTGTTGTCTCTTATCAAACATATTTTAACTAATCGTCATTACTTTTTAATGTTTCACTCACGTTTTACAAGTGACTTATTTAAGGATGCACACCTAATCTATAAATAATTTTGTCTTTAAAGTGGAGAGTTTAGCCTTTTTTAATTATGTCCTTATAGAATATATATATTAAATATTACTGAAAATTTACAAATTTAACGTTATAAAATAATTCTTATAATATAAAATTGAATCTTTTTTATTTTTAACTGATTGAAAAACATTTACACGTCGAAATTAAATCACCACAATTATTGGATTTACAAAATAATACTAAAATAATGCTTAAAACTTTGTACAGCAAGATGTAACTGAAATATTGAATTCTGTTTTTATCCACATATTAGCATTCGAAATATTTTCAGCAATTCAACACATCGATTGAATCTGCCCAACTGTAAAAAAAGTAACATTTCTTACAAACTACAAATTATTTAATTATTAGAGATACTAGATATTCATATATAAATAATATTTTTATTTTTTTTAATGGTACGACCTCTTTCTCTCTTTCTAAACTTTCGAGAGAAGATATGCTGGTTTTCCAAAGGGTCAAAACATAATATATTACAATGCGTATAAAGTGTATTCCGTTAAACCGTTTGAAATAGACCTGAAACGGAAGTGCGCCCGAAATTAATATTTTAAAATAATTTTTGTAAATAATTTTCTTAATAAAAATGATCAGCGGAAATAATCGTATTTCGGGGTGTGGCAAGGTTTTTTCCCACTAATAATTCAAAATCCTTAGAACTTAATTCTTGGATTAATTAAATTATTAATTAAGAATAAATCTTACTCATCTTTGATTTATAATTTATTTTAATTTAGCTTTTCTGAGTTTTTCAATGTTTTAGAAAAGGCACCTCATAAATAGAATTATTTACGAGTAGTATAAATTTATTGTAATGGTAATATGAAGGCGTTAATTCCTATATTTTCAGTTGCGTAGGTTTTTGTCGATATATTTCCCATATTGCTTACGTTTCAGCTACCACGGATTATTTGCGGACACATCAGAAATTGGCGATGAGTTATGCATTTCCTTTGACAAGATTTCTTTAGTATCTTACGTGGTAATGAATATTAAGCAATTGATCGAATAATCCTATCTTCACAGTCAGCTGGTTTTGGGTGAAATAACTCTTTATCAGTCCGGGCACTGTAACAACTCGAGAAGTTATAGCCATGTTTGTCTGAGTTTTTCTCAATAAAATCAATATATTTGTGAAAGAAAATGTTTAATGATAAATCGCCATATATAATCCTGAGTTAAGCCCAAGCTCAAATTATTCTTTTATTCGAAATTCTTCTAAAATCCGTGTTAAAAAATACTTCACATGACTGCTTTTTCTTATATTGGCACTAGAACAAAATTCAAGAAATTTCTATCCACAGAAGTTGCATGTGGTAAAGAAATTTATAAACACATTCAACTAATGTAGTCATGACTATAATTTATCAGCTTATTTACTGTGTTGCAAAATTATTGTTTTTTGACTCTGCTGTAACATTTTATCAGTTACGAAATATCTGTAACGTTTAATCAAAGAAGAAGTAGTTATTGCACTGTTATAATTTAGTAATCTTTAATAATTCAATTTTTTTTTTCAATTTATCCTTTTTGATTCACAGTAATTTTACACATAATTTCTTTTTTGATAATTTTGCAAAAGCAAGACCACCAAACAACGAGATCTTTGTGTTTGTTTGTTTGGCTTTTTTATGGCGCAAGAGCATCTGGGCTATACTGCGCCAAACTTTGTGTTTCTAAGTTTCCAGAGAGAGATTATTTCCCTCCAAGAATTCAAGAGTACTGGGTTCTCCCAACTATAGTAGTGTCATCAGTGGATCCAGAGGTTAGTAGTTTAGATCTAATCGGAGGCATGGTCTTTCTAGTTTCTAGCCTTCGAATGATTCGAACTGGAGTTGTTTTATTGACTCATAAGTCAATAAAACAACTCCAGTTTGAATTAAAAATGGTAGAAGCGCTAAAAATAAATGAAAATCATACCATGGAAAATGAAAATTATACTCTGATTTCGTGGGTACAAAGAGCCATGGAGTACAAAATTACACACCATGGACTCTGAAATAATCTAATAATAAAAAACAGCAGAGTTTGATTTGGATACCTAGTGGTCGTTCGTTTGAATCGGATGGTATCATAATCGTTACTATTTCTGCATTTTGTGTGAATGAAGCCACCAAGATATTTTGAAGTTGTAGGAAGATGAACTGTGACAAAGCATATTCCAATAGTATCTAAAATAAGCTCTAATTTGTTTATGATTATAATATTAATGCCATTTCCTATTACTCACATTTATATCTCTAGATTGTAGTAATAGTAAAGAAAACTCATCTAATCTAATGAGTCATCCTTCAATACGTAAATTTTATAATGGATATGATTGTATGTTATCAATATTTAAACGAATAAATGGCTTTTAGCATTTTTGTTAGCAATCACTGAAATACGATGTCGGGTATTACGGAAGTCAAATTAATAGACTCATATTAGTTTCACTGATTAGCATATGAGCAATAATTTGTTAATCAGTGGCGCAGAAAAATGAGGGGCTCAGGGAGCTCTAGCCCCTCCCATTGGATATCAAAACACATTATTTTCTCTAAGGCCTCGTTGCATAATCTTCTCTGAAGCCACTTGGTCCCCCCCACCGATACAAGGCGAGCCCCTCTAAGTTTCGAATTTATACGCTGCTGATTATAATCTAGAATGAACTAGCATTATTAGTATCGTAACTAAAAAGGGCGTTAAGATCAATTTTATCTATCTGCTTTGTTACTCATGTTTTTAATTAATTTTTCGGAACGCTTTTGCATGAAGTGTCTAGAGCGCAAGGAGGGGGATGGGGTTGATCTAATCTTATAGATTAGCGGTTCTTCAACTGTGGTCCGCAGACCCCTAGGGGGTCCGCGAGACTCACCCAGTGTTCCACAAAGATTCGAAAAAATACTAACAAGACAAGAGCATTCACTCTTTAATGCTAAGAATAAATTATGAGGGGACGAAAAATTCTTTCCTTAAATAGTGAAAATTAGTGATGAAACACTAGAAATAAATATGTATGATGCAAAGTCCGGGCTTTAAACTTTGAGTTAATTCTTAGGGGCTATCGCCAGGGCTAGTGATCTCTGAAGGGGGGGTTTGCGGTCTAGTAAAGTTAAAGAACCGCTGTTATAGATGGCCATTGGAACGCCACATGTTGGCAGATATAGCATTTAAAGATGCATAGAATATATGATGCACTTCTAGAATTTGCATGTAAGTTAGTTGTTTTTAAGCACGACGGATAAAATTAATTGCTCCCTCCGTTTCATAGTAAAAATACATATGTCTGAGATCCTTGTCCTCATAAATATAAACGATATACAGATAGTTGTTTTTCTCTGCTTATCACAAGTTGACGGCGCTTATACTCATTTTTTGGTTGAACAACAGCCAAATACTGAAATCAAAATATGACGAAAGGAAATAGAAAGTTTCAGCAAATCCGATAATAACAACTGGAGCTTATGAACCACTCATGTAGCTCTTATGAACAGAATAAGCAGTTCTTATGACATCCGGCACGGAAGTGGATAGATAAAAACAGTGGCGACATCCCTACGACACGCGCAAATGTCGTTATTTTTAGCACAGAAAACATATTGTTTTGTTTCTCTTAACCACAGGAAAAAATGTCGTTTGTTGTTGTGCATCTCGAAGAAGGATATATTGTCTTGTAATGAAAAATTTTAATATCATACAATGCAAGGAGGTTAGATACTATGTATCTAAATACACTATGTATGATAGTATGATGATACTAGGCTTCTGACGCTACTGCTCCAAATTCGAAGCTAATTCACAGATGCGAACATTTCTCACGAGTGTGCTACAGAAACTAAATATTTTGGGTAAAAATTTTTTATTAGCATATAATTTCAGTCATTTCAAATGAAATATATTCCTTATTAAAAAATTACGGAAATTATAGAGATGTGTAAAGACAACATAGAGAGAGAAAGAGGCATGAAGAAAAGAAATTATGTTGCATATAGCCTGTATAAAACAATAATGCGACTTATAGTAGTGTAAGCTATACTTTAATTGTGAATATATAATGAGATAGAAAAGTTTAATCGATTCGTAAAATAATAATGAAAATAATGGATCTATCTATCTATCTATCTATCTATCTATCTATCTATCTATCTATCTATCTATCTATCTATCTATCTATCTATCTATCTATCTATCTATCTATCTATCTATCTATCTATCTATCTGTCTGTCTGTCTGTCTGTCTGTCCGTCCGTCCGTCCGTCCGTCCGTCCGTCCATCCATCAATCAACCCGTTAAAACTAAAGGGACTTGGTACTCTGTATTGCAACAAACCTAACCAACATAAACAGTATTACCCGAAAACTTCCCGTGTCGATATAAAAAATACTCCAGGGTTGTAAGAAATTAGTAATTTATTGATTAAAATATAAATTACAAGACTAATGTTTTCAGGAAAGGAAAAAAATTACATTTTTCGACAGGCTATGAATTTTTAATTACGTAGGATACCTACTTTGAAAAAGTTTGTTTGCTTAAATTAGAAAGTTCTCCCATGTTTTTAGTCGCCTCTTCACTTTGTTCACTAACATCTGTTTCAAGTCTAGTAGCACGGTTTAAAGCATTTGCGGATAAATTAATTTCCTGCAAACTCAAATTAAAAGCAAATATGACAACACCAAAAATGGAAAACACGAAGTGCGTAATAATAAACGATATTTTTATCCAAGAAAATGGAAATACAAGAGCAATGTTAAGTAAGTTTTATTTAAGATTCGTAATAGAACTAAAAGCTTAAAAAACATAATCTCTTAGATTTATTTTCTCCGAATTCAGTGTTTAAAATTATTTTTATAAAAGTATGAATGTCAGATAACCACATTAAAAGCGAATTTTGCCGTGTTGCTATTTTAAACGTTAAAATAAAAAAATATTTAATATGGGAAGTAATTCAGATATTAAGGTAACTACAGAAATATTAAAGGATGTAAAATATTATTACCATTCTCAGGTGAAGATATATAATAAGAAATATTAAATTCATTCAATGCTGTGAGTGCGCCACTTTTACAGATTTTAGTCGCTTGTTTTAAAATTAATCCTTTCAAAGCTTAAGCGGACAACCATGTGAAAAATAAAATTGTAAATTTCCTATGTACTCGATTCATATGTAAATTATGATGCGTGAAGAAAACTGAATATATCCTGTTAATAAAATATGGATATTTTCATAAAACAAAAATTTAAATATGAAGAAGGTTTGACGATGAATCACTTGAAAGAATGATTCCTCGATCCCTGGTAGGACACGCATCCACAACATCTTGATTACCGGTTGAGTGCTTCACTATTAAGCTACAGGCGTCAAATATTCTTCCCCTTACGAGAGTATATAAGGCGTTACTATGGACAAGTTCGCAATTACTGAAACAGTGCTTGGACTGCTCTTTAGACCAAATCGACAAGTCAGAGGAGCCAAACGACCGATAGGCGACATTATCACTGATATTTATTGAAGTCCAACAATTATTGTTAAGTTACAAAAATTGTTCGACTTTTATAAATATCAATGTTAGTTTTGCCTATTGAATGTTTGGTTTCTTTGACTTATCGCTTTGGACTGAGCACTGTTCCAGTAATTGCGAAATTGTCCATAGTAGCGCCTTATACATTCTCGCAAAGGGAAGAATGTCTGATGCCTGTGGCTTAATGGTAAACACTTGACCGGCAATCCAGATGTTTTGTGTTCGTGTCTCACCAGGGATTGAGAAGTCGTTCTGTTCTTTGTGATCAATTCATCATCTAATGTTATCATGCCATCGGATAAAGTGAGAAATGTCTATCTTTAATAAATGAAGTCTAATGAGTTTAAAATGTCCCATATTTACTTCAGTGTCATACACAGACTTCATACATTCGTTGTATCTTCATAAAAGATTGGAAATACGAATGAAATAGTATTTCATTATTTTCTTAAAATCATTTATAAAGCACTGTTTTGCAAGTGACTGGAAAACTTAATTTTCTACTTCAATTGAATGAAGTAAAACGTTCAACAATATTTAAACTGTGGTGATTAAAAATTACTGCGCTTTTGGATGCTATATGCTTAGAGATAAATTGAAACTTTTTGACAGTAGCAATTGATTTGCTTTCCTGAACTAAATGTTGGGATGCGTTTCGATGTCTATTTCATCCGTGTCATATAACGTTGCGTGTTCGTTTGTTTCCTTGCTTCTCTTTGTGTTTGTTGTCTAGCAAAACAAGATCTCTTTGAAACATTGTGTCCGCAGAAGCACAATTACTTATGGAATTGAATTAATTTTGTCTCAGGGATAAATTCAAGCGGTGATATTAGCATAACATTAACATGAGAAAGCAATTAACTATGAGAAATCCGGTGATTTAGTTTTAGTCTAGATAAAACATTAGTTATTTATGCACAATGAAGCATAAACAAGCTTTGAACATGTTTAATTGTTACTTCGCTGTATCCGAAAATAAACCCCAACAATATTTATAAGTATAGTTCAGTATTTATTCCTTCATATGCGACATAGCCTACGGCCCCTCAACGGAAGTGACAGAACTTTAATAAAATTTCAATTTTAGGATTGGGCAGTTTTTTATGTAGAAAATCTGTCATATTTTTAATATGAAAAAGGTTTCAGAAATTTAGTTCAAGAACTGCTCGCTGGTGTCATATGTAAATGCGTAATAAACCACTATGCTAGGCGAAATTTTTGTGCTTCTTTTGTAAAATTAAAAGTTTTACAATATGTAGGTCAGTACTTAAGTTTTTAGAATCAGGCAACTCAAAAGACAACAGTTTTCATTTTTGACGATTTTTTAGAATTTCAACTTCCATGTGGACATTGGGTATTACAGAACAAGAATTGCTATAAAATTCTTTTTACGGCGTTTTTTTTCTTCATATTTATAAGGTAATGAAAAAACATAGATTTCAGTCAAAGGAATTTTCGAGCCATGATTTTTTTATGATTTTCGACAAGATTTAACACAGCAGCAGTGTATCGATCGTATGAATTCGACTTTTGGTAATGAAGCACCATCTAAAGCAACAATTTACAACCACTTTAAATAATTCCATTTTGGACGTAGGAGTCTCAGTGAAGAGTTTCGTGAAGGTCGACCAAACACTGCTGTGACACCACAAAACATTGATGCTGTGCGACAACTAATCACTTTAGATCGTCATGTCGCATCTGGTGAAATTGAGGCATCTTTGAACAGTTCAAGGACCCGAGTGCATTCGATTTTACATGATTATTTAAATGTTAAGAAGGTATGCGTTCGTTGGATACCAGGCAATTTAAATCAAACTCAAAAGGATGCTCGTGTCAAATGATGCAAGGAAAATTTTGAAAGATTCAACTGTGGTGCCTCAAAACGTATCTTTGGCATTATAACACGCGATAAAACCTGGATTTATTCCTATGAACCCCTAACAAAACAACAATTCACTGTTTGGGTGTTCCAAAATGAACCGAATCCTACAAAAGTTGTTCGTGCACGAAGCGCTTCAAAGAAAATGATTGCCTCGTGTTTTGGTATATCCAGCCATGTTGCAGCAGTTACATTGGAGGATCGTAGAACAGTAAATGCTAATTGGTATACGACAATTTTTTTGTCAGAAATAGTTGCTCAAATCAGAAAAAAATGATTTGAAACGTCGCATCATTCTTCATGACAATACAAACTCACATACTGCATTTCAAACTATCAATTATTTGAAGCATGAAAACATCAATTTGATGTCATTACCTTTATTCGCGTGATTTATTACTCAATGATTACTTTTTCGTTCCCAACGATTAAAAATAAAATGCGTGGTCAACGATTTAACAACCCAGAAGGAGCAGTTGAACCTAAAAAAATCACATGTTTTTGCTATGACAACCTCTGAATGGTATAACTATTTTGAATAGTGGTATATTCGAATGAAAAAGTGTATTAATAGTAAAGGATAATATTCTGAAAAGCGATAAAACAATTTTTTCCATATAGAAATATTTTGTATATTATTTTCTAAAAACTTAAATACTGGCTCTCGTAATACCACTTTTGTGTTAGTTATGCGGAAAGATAGCAAATGAATTAAATTAGGCTTAAATTTACTTTCAATAAAGCGTTCTAGAAGCAATAATAAATTAAATTTTTATTTGATAAAAATTGAGAAGTTTGATACAAGAAATTCAAATTTTTATCTCTCATGAGATGTATATCTGTTTATTAATGTCGCTGTATTATGCTGTATGTCTATATTGTTTATATTATGCCTTTCTTTGCTAACACTAAAAATTTTGCAATATTTTATTAAACACCATTATTTAACACCATTCTATCTATTTTCTAACCATGTTGACTATCTATTTTCTAACTATATTTGACTATCTATTTTCTAACTATATTAACTGTCTATTTTCTAACTATATTAACTGTCTGTTTTATAACTATATTGACCCTTTATTTTTTTACCATATTGACTGCTTACTTATTAAACGAATTGACGATCTATTTTTTAACCATATGACTATCTACTTCATTACAATCCAAAAATTGGCAAAAAAGAGCAACATATAAGAAGCGCAAAAAAACGAGGTATGTCTCTATAGGAAAACAAAAAAATATAAATAATATAGCACTGATTTGCCTTTCAGCGGTTCATATATATCCTTCTGATACGTGCAGATACACATTTATTAGGCACTTATAAATTAATTTAATTAAATAGTTAAGGACAAATTTTATACGTAATACTAATTACTGCTTAAATTGAAACGTTTGTTATGTATTACTTACAAACTCTAACACTAGTAATAGGCTACTGCAAAAAGAGCAAACATCTCTTGCGAAAAAGTGATGTTTTAATGTCCTTTATTTACTACGTTAATTTCCTTGCAAGAAAAGTTTGCGACTTACTTTACAGAAGCTTCAAAGCTTCCCACTCTTATAGCAATGGTCCAATATATAAAGCCCTCAAACTTTTATATCCTTAGAGCGGCAATGAAAAGAAGAAGACCACGAGTTACAAAAGAACGAATCTTGGTGAGGAAATGGTAGCATTTCCTATCAGCGTCGTAGCATTTCCTATCAGCGTCGTAGCATTTAATGATAGTAATTTACTTCCTTCGCAAATGTAAAAGAACAAAGCAAATCATGTGCTTATGAAACAGTTTTCTCAGCTGTTTTGATTCTGGGGGAAGTCTTGAAGTAATTTTCAGGTTTCCGGGAAGCCCTTATAATTAATATTTACAAGTTAAAGTGCATCGAAACAATCAGCAATTTGTGGTTACCCCATCACGATTTCTTGAAGAGCACTTCGCTATTGTTCACCAAACTTAACTTGGGAAATCTTGTTATAAGGCATAACTTATAAAATACATAATGTTAATCAACGAATTAAAGTTTTTTATTTTGTCACCCAGTACATCAAGAAACGAGTAAAATCACAAAAATAAATTGCTATACATTTAACATATTGCGACACTAAACAAAATGGCGTCCGTTTTGGGAAAACGATGTTAAGTACGATTGTTAGTGTTGCACTTTGGCGAGAGTTGTTTTAGCCTTTGGTGAAAAATTTGGCGCTGTGATCCTGGTACGCAATAGTAGTCCTTGAAAGAATTCGGATGACATGGGCCTTGTCGGACGAAGACCCAAATAGAGGTCTGATCACATCCTAAAAGCAGATCAACTGCGCAGTGGCGACGCGCTCACCCAAGTGCAGTTTAATTCGCAACGGTGGACTCCTCCCCTACAAACAAACAAAAAACACCGTTTGAATACTGCTCACTGTAGTCCGGGCAGGCTCGTGTCAACACGGGAGGTAGGGGGGGTTTCGCTCCCCCCCAGTTTCGGTGGAGGAGGAACGAAAGGCATATCCCCACACACACACAATCGGGAAATACTATTAAAATTTTAACTTCAAAAATAACAATTAACATTTCCACTAATGTAGCAAAGCTGAAAGAAACTTAGATTCTAATTTCGTTTTCTGTTAATAGATGTTGGCACCATACCGTCAATAATACTATTTTACATTGCCCCCTGGCGTATCTATTGTTAAAAAAAAATTATCGTCTCTCAGTGGCGTTTAGAATGTTCATAACGGGAGGGTTATAGGCTTAATGGGAGGGGTTACAGAGCTACAACTCATATATTCCTATGTTAAATATACAAAATTTCATTGCGATGGGGGGTTACAACCCCCAAAACCGCCCTAGTGTCTCTTTACCTGTACATTTTCTTTCCGTCTTTGTGAAACCATCGATTTTAAAGCTTGGTGCTCTGCGAAATCAGTAAAATTGTAAATCGTTCAAATGGTTGTTGTTTTGTAATTCAGTTTATTTTAACTATTTAATTAACTAATTAACATCTAATTAACAATTAATTTATCTAATTAACATTTTATATTTTCTCAAAACATTTTTCAATCTTGGCACGCTCCTGAATCCGGAGGGTTGGTTCCGTAGTCTTTAAGCGGTTAAGAGGCCTCGAGAAAATTTAACAGCGTACTGGCATTACTTTCGTTTATCAGGCCACTAACATGGGTGGAGACAGTGGGGAGGTCACAGGGGTCATGACCCCCAAAATATATTTTTTCACTGTAAAAAATTCCAACTTTCATGATAAATGAAGGGTGTTATTCCAAGACCATGGCAAATTCTATTCTTGACACCCTAAAATTAAAAATTTTGGTTCCGCCCCTGGCCACTTACTTGTGTTCGATCCCCTTCCCCAAGTACATCATAGAGCGGGTGCCGTTTTTAATTTTTTAATGAACTTATATTTAAAACTAATAAATAACATCCAATAAAGATTTTCTTTTAGTTATCAATGGCCTCTTCCAAATCATTTTGATTACCTCAGGAAGTCCCCATTCAGGATTAATTTGGACTATTTCACTATTTGTATTGAAATAATTTGTGACAAGTCAGCATTATGTTGGTAATCAAATATAAAGCAGAAACAATTACATTATGGCGAAATTTTATTATGGCAATGTTTAAGTAAACTTTGGAAATTATTTACGGGATGGCGTTTATCCGCGGGGACGAGAGTGGAATGTGTTTATGTTGGTCTTAATATAAAGAGATTGTCGCGAGTTTACATTCTTCTCTCAAAGTGTTATTTATTAGATTTAGAAAAGCCTTAAGGAGTTCAGCGTTAAGAGAATGTTGAAACAGGATGACACTTTTCATACAATAAATATTGTTAGATGTTGCGGTTATTAAATATCTTGTATTAGAAAAGCTTTACTTGTCTTTTCTAGATTGTGTGTGTAGTTTCTGTTCGGTACAAAATTTTGGCCTCTACAAAAATTAAAACAAACTGAAATTTTTATTTATATTTAATCTAAAGTAAATAATATGGTACGAACGAAGACAAAACGTAAAAATCGTTTAAAAATGAATTTGGATAAAAGGGTTTTATTTCAATTAAATTCCATGATTTCTTTGCCCTGTTATGTGTAAATTATCAAATTAATAATCGCTTATTTTCATTTATAAATTAACACAAAACATTTTAGGGTAAAGTTCATTTATAACCTTCTGAATATATACATTTCTTCCCCTTTCTAAATTTTCTTTATAAGGCCCAAGAAAATGCTTATGCATGCATGTAAAACTACTCTATTTTCTCTGTATACTTTTTTTATGTTATAATTTCTTTTAGTTTTTTAAGCATTATTCTTGGACTTCCGTGCACCAACATTTACTTACACCAACATTTACTTGCACTAACATTGAATGCACCAACATTTGACGTTTCACGTCAGTGCCACGTGACTCAGTGTCGTCACGTGACGTCAGTGTCACGTCAGACGTGAGTGACGTGAAACACTTGATTTCGGTACTGAAGTCAAGAGCATTGCCATGCATCACCTATTCTGTTGAGGATAGCTGTTGCGCTATTGAAATAACTATTAGCAACGTTGCATTTAAATTATTATAACGTTTTATAAATTAAGTGTACCAATAAAATTTGTACGATTTTTGTTTCTATTGATTAGTGCAGTGTGTCGCTATTTAAACCGATTATTGTCATGACGCTAAAAAATTTTGCATATAGATTCGCCTTTTCCGTTACCAGGTCGCAGGTGTTGGCATAACTAGGGGGGGGGCAGCTTATCATTTAGAAGAAATTTAGCCCCCCCCCTAGAAAAATGAATATTTATGCTAATGGCCTTAGGTGACAAATACCCCAGGATATAATTCCGCATAGACGCCTCTGATACTACTCAATATTATGAAAAACGAGCAAATATTGATACGTAAGAAATTTATTTTACGTCTAATTTTTAAAATCCATAAACGGCTCTATAAGACGCTCTAAAATAATAAAATTGCACCATAAAAAATAAACTAGTCATCTAGAAATTTATGTGCATTTAAAGTAATTACAGTGGCAATTTGGACCCCTTTACGCTTGAAGCTTACTTTTCGCTACCATGGTTCAGAACTTCATTCTGTATGTATGTTCAGGTCACAGTCAAATGCAAACCAAGAGCAATGTTTACCAAACCCCAGGCTTGAGACTTCTGCAAACACTTCATTGTCAGGAGCTTCAACTCAGGTAAATCAACGCTTGCGTTTTTAAATGGCGGTTTCGTTTAAATAGTGTCTAAAACAAGTGAATGTCGTTGCATTTACCGAATAATAATATTTTTTTCCCCGATCGCAAATGTAACCATCCATGGTACAGAAGGGATTCGTGTCTTTATAAGTAGAAGTTCACCTATGTATTGGAATCGCATTGCCGAAATTATTGGAAAGGCTTCATCTAATAACAAGAAGAACACGAAAAGTATTTAAATATACGCTCACCATCCTCCTTCGGAGCTGTAATAAGTTCAGAGCTGTAATAAGTTCAGAACGGTAATAATTCCGAGCTGTCTTTTTACAATTCTCTTTTCTAACAAGGTTTATGTTTCCAAATAACGGTTGAAGATTTCATATATTTTCTACTTTTCAACATCTATTCCTTAATATTGTCATCACTAACTCAATGTAGAAAAATTCTATGCTGCTTCTACGGATTATAGTAAATACGTAGAGATACTACTGATAATATATAATACAAAAATGCAGATAAATAATTTTGTTAAAATAAATAACGCCAATAAAATTACATATAATGTTGAATTAATATATGAAATCCAACAAATACACACTGCAGAACCATTCTACCAATTGTTAATGGCGTAATAAAACATAGTAACATGTTTTACAATATTTACCAATTAACTTTGCATCTCTCTCTTTCTTGTTTTTTTTTGTTTTTTTTTATTCTTTTTGGTTTTTCCCTTCTTAGCGTTTCCTTGATTTCTTTCTGTCAAATTTCAATAATTCATTTTTTCCCTCACTTCCCTTTTTTATGTCATCTGAATCAGGAAACGTGTTACAACTCAAAAAAAAAAAAAACTTTTTCATAAAACATGAAAAATTAGATTTTCTTTAGGCTTTAACATGGGGAACCAACTTTTCAAGGTCCGATTGACAGCGCCTCTCCTTTAATGGCATACGATTTATTTTCACACTAAACGATTCATCGATCCTTGTAGACGCAGAGTCGATAAAAAACGAGAAAACAAAATTTAGGGGTTCAGCAGATTTCTTACTCATCGATTAAGTTTTAAAAAGCTATACGATGGAGCAGTATTACTGGGGTTGGCTGCTATAGGAGTAATCCGAGTTCGGTATACGTGTTTGCCGACATTTTCACAGGTGCGTTGTCAAGGGTTTCGTTCCCTAAGGAAAAAAGAGCTTGGTATGCTTCTGAGAGTTGTAGGTGTTGGTGCAACATAACAATGGCTGTTTTTTCGTCACAAAACACAAGCAAATTAAGTTGAAAAAGTTATTAAATATAATATATGTGATATAATAAATAAATTCTCGAAAGTGGTATGACGAATGCTAAGTTACATGCAAAAGAATGTGTGTGCCTTTTTTTTCCATTTATTTTACATTTCGTTTTTACTATTTTTTCTTTTATTTTGTTTCTAATTATTGTTGTTTCTTCTGCTTCTATTTTCTGCACAGAATATTCTTCGCTGACAAAGGTATAATGATATTTATGAAAATTAAATAAAATTAAATAAATGAAATTTCCTGTCTTATTTAAGTTTCTCTCCTTTTCCCCCCTTTATGCTTTTCATTCTTCCTTCATGTTTAATCTTTTCTTCACTTGTTCTCATACTTCTATTTCTTTCATTTAATTTTTATAATATGTCTTGGCATAATCGGTCCCAAAATAAAAAAGCTGGATCTTATAGATCAAAATCTGTACTTTTCAGTGATGCTAAAAAATCTGAATTTGAAATGACGCTTCTGTCATTGATGTTTGATTTTTATTGATATTGATATAATATATATATTTTATTTTATTGATATTTGAGGATAAATCCAAGTCATTTTTGATGATATTTTATTTAAGATCATATATGCAGTGTAACATCTCTACATGTAATTAATTAATTAATGTATTAAGTATATAATTAATTAAATTGATAATTTTGCACACAATTCAACAACTTATATATATCTTTCGTAAGTACACCAAATGGCATGCTTCTCTGATTCTCCGTTATGAAAATAATAAAACCTGAAATCTCAGGTAAATTTGCAAATGGAGCTTTTTTGACAATTTCCAGCTCTTAATCTGAAGACGGAAATAGTTTACGTTTTCAGCATACTTTTTCCTGATTCATGGCGTAAAGATAATCTGGAATACTTATTTTCAGATCAATAAATATCTCGGTTGTCGAGTTATGGGAACCGAAACTTTAAATATGTACTTGGCGTTCAGTTCCTGTTTTTATTGGGGGGTGGGGGGGGCAAGGCATGGTCACATCTCTCTTATTATTTAAGATTACGAACCTTAGGTGTCAGGTTCCCTGAAATACAAACAAATGAAACAAAATCTCTCAAAATAGGAATTGGCTTATAAAAATATTTGTATATTTAATAAAAAAAGTGTTTTTATTCCGATTTGCATATTTTTATAAAATATATGTGGAAATGCAATTTAAGGTGCTATTGTTTTGATTTTCATTACATATGAAAAATATAGGTATTGCGAATCAGTTTGTTTTAGCATATAATTAATATAAATTGTATGAATTGTAAAAATAATATAAAAGTTTAATAAATAATATAAATTGTAATAAATATAATAAAATTTTAATAAATAATAATATAAATTGTAAAATAATATAAAATTGTAATTAATATAATAAAATTTTTAATAAATAATATAAAATTGTAATAAATATAATAAAATTGTACTAAATAAAATAAAATTGCAATAAATTACATAAAATTGTAATAAATAATATAAATTGTTTTGAAAAAAAAATAGCATGACATTTACAAATGATATTAGGGTAATTATGGGAGGGATAAGAGGGCTAAGTTCTCCCTAGAACAAGCGTGTCAAACTTGAAGTCTAACACGTGCCAAATAAACACGGTTTAAGTTTATGTGGGCTTCAAAAAAACAAAAACTTCAACTTTCACAGAAACTTAGATTTATTTCGAAAAGTGTAGTATAAAAAAAAAGACCAAGAACAACGATAAAATTAATGTTCTCTTCCTGACACCTGACATCTCTTCTCTACTACTGGCTTTCTTACTTCTAGGGGAAAACTTGTTCGCAGTGATCACTTTCAAAACTGACCCATGGTGAATGTCAGTATTTCTAGACATGACAGGAGACTTATTTCTATAATATCGTAGAGATATATATGATATCGATCCTTCCAATAATCTGAAATAAATATTCTAATAAATATAACCAATATATATATATATATATATCATCATCATCATATTCAACCATTATCTATCCACTGCTGGATGAAGGTCTCTCCAAATGCTTTCCACACAAGTCTATCCTGAGCAATTCGCTTCCACGTCACCCCAACCTGTTTTCTTATTTCATCCACCCATCTAGTTTGAGGACGTTTTCTAGGTCTTCGGTGGTCTCTTGGAATCCAGTTCAGAATTTCTGTTGTCCATCGTTGATCAGTTCTTCTTGCAATATGCCCAGCCCATCGCCATTTCAGTCCTTTTACTTTAACAATGATGTCCTCTACTCTAGTTTGCTCTCTCACCCAAGTGTTTCTTTTTCGATCTCTCCTAGTTATTCCAAGCATGCACCTCTCCATGCTCCTTTGCGTTGTCTGTAACTTTCGTATTGCTCCAACTGTTAGACTCCATGTCTCTGATCCATAAGAGAGGACTGGCAATACACACTGGTTGAAGACCTTTCTTTTTAGACACAAAGGCAATTTCCCCTTCAGGATAAAACTGTTTCTTCCAAATGCACTCCAGCCAAGTTTAATACGTCTGTTGAGTTCTTTCATAATGTTGCCATCCATTGAAATCAGCTGGCCAAGGTAAATATATGAATCAGCAATTTCTAGCTCAATGTTGTCAACTTGTATTTTTGTTTCCTCTACGAAATTATTGAACATGATCTTAGTTTTTTGTAGGTTCATCTTGAGTCCAACTTCTTTACTTCTAGTTGAGAGCTCCTGTACCATGTCTTGGAGTTCTGATGGGTTCGTTGAAAAAATAACAATGTCATCAGCAAACCGCAAATGATTTAAATATTCACCATTTATTTTTATTCCCCTGTTATTCCAATTTATCTGCTGAAAAATCATCTGTAAAGCTGAAGTAAAAAGTTTTGGAGAAATGGTATCTCCCTGCCTCACACCTTTACCAATTTTGATAGTTTTGGTATCTTTATGTAACCGAAATTTTGCACTTGCATTTTTATACACACGTTTCACCATGTCAATGTACACATCCTCGATGTCTGTTGATCTTAAAGAGTTGATGACTGCTGATGTTTTAATAGAGTCAAAGGCCTTCTCATAGTCAATAAATGCCACACACAATGGAAGTTCATATTCATGTGTTCTTTCAATTAATTCTCTTAATACTTGAATATGGTCCACTGTACTGAATCCACTTCGAAATCCAGCTTGTTCTCTTGGTTGAGCTGCATCTAATTTTTTCTGCAGGCGATGTGTTAGAACTTTTGTGAAGATTTTATAAATAGCAGGTAACAAGCTAATTGGTCGGTAATTTTTCAAATCCTCTTTATCACCTTTTTTATGCAAAAGAATTACTGTTGCAGAATCCCATTGGTTTGGTATGTTACCGCTGTTAAGGCATTTGGTAAAGAATTTT
>QLNU02003225.1:65211255-65235408 GCA_006491805.2 Dysdera silvatica | reverse complement strand
CCCCAACGTTTGAGAAAATTGTAACAAATTTATGGTATTCCTTTTCGTTATTTTCTGAAAACCTTAAACGACGGCAGTGGAGTAGCCATGGGGTGCGTTTAGGTGCTTACAAACCCCCTTTTGAGATTTAATTTAGGATTTTTTGATACCTGTAAGTTTATGAATATTTTCTTTTATTCAATCTTACATCAACATTACAGATTAGGGAAGTGAAAATCATCATGGAGTAATTATTTTCATCGACCCCGCTCACACACATCCATCCCATGTTTAAAATTTTGAATGGCAACCCCTACATTGGATTTATCGTTTTAAAGAGCGTTAAAAGTATTATCGTTGTACTGAAGAAAAATTGAAATTGACTAGTGCTTTCGTGAGAAAGAGGAAAAATAACATTATTATTTTCACCTATTCAAATTTGCTAGGGAACACACTGTCACTTACTCTTGGAATGAAAGATGAAAGTACTTTCACTAGCATCTTTGAATAGGTAAAAATGATGATTTTATTTTAGTTCGTGCTCCCAAACGCATGCAGCGATTTCAATGTTTTTCCAATCCACCAATAGCGCTTTTTACGCACTTTAGAAAATATATACCACAAAATAGGTGTTACCATTCGAAATGTTAAACTTAGGGTGGCCATGGGGATGTCGAACAAATAATTTACTGTATGATGATTTTGCATTTCCCCCCCTTGATTGTTGTAACATTTGCGTACATCCCAGATGCGTACAAGTCAAAATTTGTCCCAGATACGTGCAAGATGGGAAAATGACCTCATAGTTATGGCTACTTCCATTTGGTCACAATTTGACGGCACACAAATATAATCGCTTATTTCTATACTGTATTTTTACATGAATCAAAATTTTCACAATTATTTTCCGTCACAGTTTTATCTAGGCTTCGAACTGGCAGCTTATTAGCAGCTTATCTCCTAACCTCTTTTAATACACCCGCATGCCTCTTAGCGATTTTGCCTCTTGGAGGAAAAATGAATGTTCTAATTAGTTTTCAAAATTTGCTCCAAGATTCCAATTATCTATTTGTGGATTGCTATTTTCATATTTACATGGAATTCTCATTATTTATTCAGTATCTGCTTAATTATCCGATATGGGGGGATTTCTTGAGACATTCCGCTCAGTTGTTTCTGTGTTTTTCTCATAAAATGTACATTCCATAATTAAATGATGAGGATGCGAATGAATAAATAACTCGGATATATATTTCATTTACACCTTCTTTCAGCTTTTTTTTTCAGCATTTTCTTTCATTCCGTTTTACATTCGTTTTCGCTTTTAATTGGCTTTTAATTTTTTTACTGTTACTTCTCCACGCGCAAATTTTTGAAAAGAAAACCCATTAGATTTGCAGTCATTAAAAGTGTAATACGAAGAAAATTTAAACGAAATGCTCATATATTATTATAGAATCAGAACAAATTACAGATTCACATCAATTGAATTCTAGATATGATTTCATCTCCTTATTTCCTCCTTCTCCATTCTTTTGACGTTTCTTTTTCTTCCTTCTCTTGTACATACTTTCCGCTTTCCTTTTATGTCGGATTTCCTTATTTCTTCTTCTTCTTTCTCTTTTTTCTCCTTTAGTTTTCAGGGGGCCATAGGGTTTTTACAAGCGTTCTCGTTTTTCCTCTTTTTTTCTCCATTTTCCTCCCACCTATGAGTTCATTTCTTAAAATTCACGCAATGTTCATTGGTCTATCTTTTCTTTCCTTCATTTTTTGAAGGTTCCCCTTTAATGCTTGTCCATTATATTCGAATTCTTCCTAAACGTATATCCTATCCAACTTTATTGTCAGTGCTTACTTATTTCGAATTCCATTCCACCTATTTTACGCTTGAAAATATTTCGAAGAAATTTTGCGATAATGCCCTTAAATTTTGCAATTTCAGAGATAAGTTTGTTTTATATAAAACAACTTATTCTCTTTATCAATAATTCATTCCTTCAATCGATCCCTTTATTTCGTTGGAATTTTTTTTCTTTTTTCTGCTCTTTGCAGAATCTTGTTTCTTTCCCACGATGGTTGTTTTTCTCTCTTTTACCTTATTCTTCCGTGATGCTTGGTCTCATTCCCATGCTGAATAATCATCTCACAGTAAAAAAAGAATATTCCAATTTGTTCTTCCGACATAAATGCACGCAATGTTTATTCGAAGATTTAAAGTGCCATTACATCCGACTTCAAATTAAACATTTTTTTTTCATTTACCTCTTAATTTTTTTGCGCTTTCAACATTTTATTTCATGTTTATTTTTCACTTTACATTATTAATACCGTGTCATTTTTATTTATTTATTTTCTACATTGCTAGCGTTTCATTTTTTACGTCATGAAGATTCGAAATGCAAAACACTTTTTACTAGTTTCACATTTCGAGATCGTGTGGTCTAGATCAAATATTAAAAATGAGGAAAATCGTCATAGGCAGTCAATGATTTAAACAGGATCCCATTTTCTGGAAACTTCCTCTGCTGTTTCCTGTAATTTACATCCCTTTTTACCTCCATTTCCTGTAATCTCCTGAATTATTCCGTTTCTCTTTGCCGGCTTCTATAATAAGATAACCCCCCACCAAAAAAAAAAGGGTATATTACTAAATGTACACAGAGCAAAAGAAAATTAGTGTAAAATAGAAATATCTTTATACCTTTTATTTCTCACTACCCCCTTTCGTTTGTATATTTATACTTTCCGAGTGAATAATTCATAGTGCGCAATATATACAATCAGCATACAATAATTCAGGAAACCCAAAAATATACGCAAATTGAATATAGAATAGAAGATTGAATATTGAATATATTAATAGAATGAAGTATAATATAGAATATAGAATGAGGTATAATATAGAATATAGAATGAATATTCCTTATATTAATTACATTTATATGTTTATCTATTTCTTCTTTTTTCTCTATTCTGTTAGTTTCACATATTTTATCCTTTAATATTAACCAAATTTTCATTTTTGATTCAATTCGACATAAATTTTATCATTTAAATCAATTCAATTTTTTCGATTGTTTTTCACAGACAAATATCTGAAAGAAAATATAGAAAAGTCTGTTAATTTAATGAATATACTTCTATGTAAAATAAAAAAAAATTCCCCTATATTTATGTGATCAATTTCATCAGTGTAACTTGTTTCACTCTTGTCTATATTTGGTTCTTCTTTATGTTAGTTCTTATTATTTCCTTTCATTTCATTCTTATTATCCCTTTTTTTTCCTTCCTTCCATGGAAAGATCACAGTATTTTACACAGAAAAGTCAGAATTTGAGGATAAAAATGGTTTGTACATACTCATGATTTTAAATTGAAAGGAACTGTTTTCCCTGTACGTTTATCTTTTTTTCTCTTATTCCTATCTCACTTCTTCACTTCCATTTCTTACCAATCTCATACTTTATTTTGTTCTCCGTTTTATTTCTCTGTTCTTCTGACACCGCCTCCTGTCATCTGACATTTTTTATGTATCATTTCTTTCGTGACAAAGGAGCATCTGCAAGTGAGATAAGATATTATTTTTAAGGCTACCCGTGAAGTAGAATTGAAATCTCTAAAATTTTTTTTTCATCTTTTCCATTTCAAATACATTCCTTTCCAATCTTATTTGCCTCGTGCACTGAAGTTATATATAAACACAATATATATTTCTATGAAGTTGCGAAAAATACAGATATATATTTCAATAAATATATAATTTTTTAACGTAATATTTCAAAAGTTACCATTATAAAATGGCGTTAATATATTTTAACTAAACCTATTTTTTCTTAAAACCACTTGAAAATGCTTAAAAATTAAGTAAAATTAAATTTTTATTAAATTGAATTATAATATTATGAGAGTGCAAATTTCCTCTTATATATACACTGAAAGGGCAAATTATTATACACACTTAGGTTGGAACATGAAAATCAACATGAACGTCCTAGTAAATGCTAAATTAAAGATGGTATTGGGCCATAAGTAGAATATACATATTAGAGCTTTGGAAATCAAAAATCTGAATTTCATCATAGGTACAGGAAGTATTTAAGTGACTTTAATCTTATGCAAATTATAATTGTGAGAAAGGATGGGTGTTCAATACTAAAAATTGCAAAACTTTTGGGGACTCCCTAATAAGGCGACACATGTGTACGTATCAAGAATCTGTGAAATGTTTAGTCGGCGCAATTGGTCGTACAATTTTTAGTACGCATTACTTATGTACAAAATTACCATACAGAATTTAAAAGCATATAATTATTAGCAGTCTTATTATTTTTTATATATACACTATATATTATTAGTTTGTATATTTTATGATCAATATAATATAGCAACAGATGGAACTCGTAGATTTAAAAATGAAATATTTATCTTACAAATGTGAGCAAATATTCCTCCGTTAAGAAAAGGGCGATCTTCTAAATGCATTGCACGGCCTGGAAAACGGAAGAATTTGGAAAAAAATAAAAAGCACTTGTAAGTGCAAGAGGATTCGAACTCGAGACTTGGTGATCTGAGGCAGGTTTAAGGTCGCTGCGACCTTATAGATATTTCTTAACCCTAATAATTTCTTTGCGACCCTAAAGATATTTCTTAAAAGGATGAATGAGAATGAACTATTATCTTAATAGAGATCGTTTTGAGTGACTAGGCTGTGGAAAAGTCAGCTCTAACAGGGATCCCGCTATACTCCCCAGCACACCCCCAGATTTCTTGACACACCCCCTAAAGCTCAAATTTCATATACCCGCTAAATATTCAAATTACAAGAAAGGAAATAAAACATTGCGCAAATTATTTTTCTATGCATTTTCTGCATATGAAAATTTTAATATTCTTCAATGTGTAGTTATTTCTCAAAGAAAAATAAGGATACCAAGAGGAAGAATGGTGAAAGCTACCACACGAAGTAAAATCCTGCCACCTCAAAAATTATCAACTGTCTGTGAATGGGTTAAATGTCCAAGAAGAAATGCTTGAATTTTGTTTTCCTCTGAATAAAAGAAATTTTTTTTTTGGGTAAATATGGACGAATTATTTCATTTCTGTTGAATATTTTATTTCGTTTCTTTTGTAGTAAATACAATTTAAAAGAAAAAAATCTTGAGTGAAAATTTGACACCTTTATAAAACAACTTGGCAGAGCCCCCTCCTCCCGAGCAAATGTCATAGCCAAAACCTTGGGCTCTAATTTATACAAGTGCTATAAGAGAAAGAAGTTTTTAATATAATTTTTTAGGAGAAAAAATGGGTTTCAAATTAAATAAGAAATTTTTGAGCTTTGGAATAGATGACCTTCTGTTTTGAATTCGAATTAAATATTCACATGGTGTACAAAAATGCTTTATAATTTAGAGTTGAGAGACGAGAGAGAGAGAGAGCTTTTTCTTTAAATTATTATTAGGAAAAAATAAGTATTTTAATCGGAATTTCAATTCCTCTTAAAAGTGGATTTAAAAATGGAATATTCTTCCTAAAAATGTAAAAAATATGCATCTCGTTCAGAACAATACAACGTATTTTACGGATATTCATGACTTGGAAAAAAGAAGAAGTAGGAAAAAACAAATTAGTGGGATCAGTAATCTTAAACCTCTTTTTTTTAACTCATTATTCTTAATTTTTATCCTTTTAAATTTTCTTCCTATCTTTTGAATTTCTTCTGTTATGCAAATTCTATATATTTTACTTCTAATTTTCCTTAGCTAATGACAACAGCTTTTTCTTAGAATAAGATGATTTGATGAAGATCTTTCAGAAAATTGATGATGACATTTTTCCGTAAAATTTAGAAACCGAAGTGACATTAATTAAATCAATTTTTTACATGGGACTCTTTCATTTTTTCTTGCTTTGTTCCTTTTTATTTTCATCGCGACTTTTGGCATTTCTTCTCTGTTTTTCGAAATTTACATAATAAGAGTACTATGTTTGAGTTATATGATATAATAACAACTCAATAAAATTTAGATGAAAAATAGGTACTCACATTTTAATTTTGAATGAATCTCTTCCGTATTTTTGAATTACTTTACTGTTTCTTTCCTTCCTTTCCTTTCCATATTCTTCCGAGTATTGTTTCTTCTTTCTTATTTTAACTCACATTCTGTTTCGGGAGTATTAACTTTATTATATGATCAATGACAGTTGTGAAATATGAAGCCAACTTCTACACAGGAATATGAATGAAACTTTAAGGCGAGTAAACTTGAATTCAGTTTCTTTACTTCATTTTTCTTTTCCGTTTTACTATAGTTTTCGGATTTATTTTCCCTATTTTTCATATCTCTATTTACACTACCTTTTTTTTTACTTGGAATCTTATTATTATCAATGTTCTTCTTCTTCTTCTTCTTCTTCCTCCCAATATATTGTTCTTCACTTTATTATATAAAACTATATAGCAAACTAAATTAGCGGTATGTAATAGTCTAACCAGTGAAATTTAAAAACACCGAAGTATACTGAAACCTGGCAAAGTGATCACGTGAATAAAGTGACGACTTTTTGTAAGAAAAAATTGATAGAGACTTAGTCATGCCCATATCAAAGTTTGTCATGTATAGTGATAACATGCATAATATATGCATGTATAGTGACAACATGCATAATATATGCATGTATAGTGACAACATGCATAATATATGCATGTATAGTGACAACATGCATATATTATGCATGTATAGTGACAACATACATAATATATGCATGTATAGTAACAACATGCCTATGATAACCATTGTAATCCAGTCCTAAAAGTAGATACTTTAAACTGGTTCTACTCTAACTGTTTTACAAATGATTGAAATCAAAAATACTCTGTATACTTTTAGTTAGTTACACAATGACAAAATGTTTTTATTTTTTATTTTCCAATGCATTTTGTTTTAGCAAAGGATATAAAAGTGGATATGTGAAAATTAAAACGATTGCATTTGTATTTTTTCTTTTATTCGTGTTTCCTGCATGCTGATTCTCCGTTTGGTTAAGTTAGATGCATTATGCCGTGTTTTTCATAATATTTTCCGTTTTCTTCACCCACCGAATTATTCCTTTTGTGAAAGAAATTCTTATTTATTTATTCAAGAAATTTTTATTCCTTTATTCAAGAAAACAAGTGAATTTTATGTCGATCAGACTTTGTACTTTTTTGTTGTATGTCCAATTTTTGAAAAATCCACAATAACACATATAAACTATGTTTTTGTAATTGTTAAATCTCCGAATCTTTTTTTTTACAATTTTTATTTGATAATTTGTCCATATGCGTGTTCATATTTAATATTCAAAATTTTTCCTTTGTGTTTTCAGCGTAAAAAATTCCGATGGATTTGCTCTTTCGTCCTAAGATCGCGAACTATTTTTAGAAACTGAATAAGGAAAAGGAAATCTTCCAATATGATAAAACGTTCATTCTTATTTTATGACAAAGGAGAGTTCCATTGAATCCATTAAGATAGTTTCATTTGTCAAACAGATCGATAATGAAATTTATATTTGCGTTCGAGCCATTGTGTTTTACTTCAACTTACTCTTTTGGAAGAAAGTTTTTCGCAATCTACTTTTCGCGACCTACTTGTTGAACTGAATGAAACCACTCGAGGTCATTTCCGTGAAAGCAACTTTGAATGAAAATTATCGATCTTTATTTCTCCCCGTTTTTACAATGAATGGTTGTTGTTTGTTCAGTAAAATTTATTTTGTGGTATTGATACGGTTGGCAACAACAGTATTCTAATTTGAGAACGAGAAGCTAAAACCTTTATTGTTTGCATTTGCTAGTTAGCGTGCTCTTCGTTTTGCAGGCTTCCTAAACTGTTGCCACTGAGAAAGTCTGGAAACAATTCAAATTGTTTTCCTTTGTTTGTTGTTTTGAAATTGTTGCGCAAGTTTATTATTTCACATTTGATCTTTGGCAACGTGATGTAATTACATGCGGAATTCTCAAATTACAACCAGTCTTCGTCTTGCTTTCAGCCAGTGTACACGTATTATCAGGGCTGTCCTGAAGAAAATTATTGAAAGTATGCTGTGCTATCTTAATTAAAGAGTATTGAAATTGCGGGGTAACTGGACTTGGTGACGTCATTGCGCCGCCCTGAATAGCATTTGACTGGTCGTCTATCCAAGCTCAGGGTGGCAGTTACCACTTTCATCAGTTTTTCATTCCTCTCCTGGTCGTACGCAGGATATTATTTTGAGACCTGGGGGATTCACAGGAGTTTTCCTCATTTGTTTACATTCAAGTTTGTAAATGACTAGAAAAAAAAAAGGCTGAACTTTGTTGAAAATTGCCCTAAAACCAGAAAATACAAAAACTTTCTTGAGACCTTGAGAGTATGCAGCGCGTACTCGGTATTTTCAAAATTTATTGAGAGTACGCTGCGCACACAACGCGTACCCTCTGGGGACAGTTGTGCATATTATCGGAGGCACCACAAATGAGGCGTACTAACGCCTTAATTTATTATTAATTTGTCTTCTTCTTCTGCTTGTTGTTGTTGTTGTTGTTCAAGAGGAGGAGGAAGAGGAGAAGATGCTTAGTTAATTTCGATTAGTTTAGATGTGTTATTTTCCCCGTTGAAGAGAACGCTCCCGCATTACTATGCCTTTGCATTACTATTAAGCGTTTGATTGGTTATTGATTTGGTGTCCTTCTCTTTCATTCTTGAAAAAGCTTGTTTTCACACAGAATGTTTATCCGTAACGGAGGCTATAGAATATTTTAGCTCCGGAACAAGGACTTAAACATTATGAATATTTTGCGCCCAACGTGGGGTGACACTAGAAAACGGTTGTAAAAGATTCAAACTTTTGGAGGTGGGACGAAATAAACAGCGATTGCGAGTCCAGCACAAAATAAATCAAAAAGACTTCCGAAAATATTGCATTTTTAGAATGGAATGGTAGGCTTCAATAGTACTTTTACCACGCACGTGCTTTTACGGACTCGTAGAGCTGGTATTTAATCACAATTATTTTCTTTTAAAGCTTTTATAGACCTACTCATTTGGATATATGTAAATTTTGCAACTGACTTCCTTGTATTTGTATTCTATATTTATTAATAGCGTATAATTTACAACTCGCCCATTTTAGCTCTCCGAAAATTTTCCACCATACCATTATTGCAATTAGTCCCTAACGAACATTGACTTTTGTCACAGATACCTAAATCACAGTTATCGAAAATACACGAAAATATCGCAAGTATACCAATCAACAGATTTCCGAGAAATATTAAGTATAATTTTTCGAATTAGTTAAATATATCTCATTTGTCTCCATCATTGATATTCTTCGCACAAAAATAATTATAACTAAAACAAGTATAATAAAAAAATTTTTTTTTAAAGTCAATTCCTTCAATGCGCTGCTCAAATAAAAGGGAAGAAAGGGAAAAATTGCGAAAAGCAATTTTGGCGACATTTGGCAACATTTGGCTGTAATTGGCGGCAAGCATTAATCGCCAAATACACCAAAGGAAAGCAAAAAAAATTCATTTAAATTTAATTAATGAATTAATATTTGAAAAAACTGTATTAACATCAAGTGTCATCCACTACAAGTTTAAAAAAATTTATTTGAACTTGATTGGATGGATAGAAAGTATTTTATTAACGATTGAAAATTTGAACAAGATATATATAATATATATATAGGGAGAGTGTGAGCTAATAGAAGGAATTGAAAAAGGGGGCTTTCTAAAACTATTTTCTAATAAATTACTCACCTTGTACATTTCAGTATCTTACATATAATAATTTTGGAGCAAGTAGTTTATTCAATATTTTGCCAGGATATACGAATGTAATGTTTATGACACAACATTCTGTTGGTTAATTTTTAAAACGCTATATGAATTTAATGTAAATTTGATAACACTTTTCACACCACACTGAACTTAGAAAGTTAACAGCATCACAATTAATAGAGACATGGCTATCTGCGAATAATTTTATACATTCGCAAGTGATCATAATACTCAAAAACGCCAAGGATAACAAAATCTAAATTATTATGGTATTAAAAGCCATTTGCGTTGAAAGGGCTCATAATGCATGTTAAGAATCTATTCCATATCTGCCGTCTTTCTAAATACTCTTGTCTAAAAATATAAATTTCATTTTCAGAAGAAATGCAAGTTATTAAAAAGCGAAATAACTACGAACGAATACATCTTCTTTTCAATTTTATCCTTCTTTTGCTTAAACTGTCCTTGATAATTTAGAAGTTTCCTTTAATTCCTTTCATATTTCATCTGCAAAAATTGTTTGTCAATAACGAGGTTTTCAGTGAAGTTTAAAACATAATATTTTAAAAAGCAAATTATAGTTGTTTTCCTTCTGTATAAACCCTATATGTATGTATTGTAACAAATTTATTGGGTGCTTTTTTTTCTTTTGCTGCGACTAAAAAGAAATGTGCGGAATCTTCATCTGTTGCTTTATTAAAGTTGTTGTTGCTCCAGTTACGAAACCTAAGAGACAGATAGAGAGAGAATGGATGTGACGGAATTCTTTGTGTTAAAATTGAATGTCTGCGTTTATTAAGAGCAGAGAAGTAAAGTGAATTCTTTTGCGTTAATGGTGGAGTAGTTTTAAAACTTGTTTTAATCGCGCTAGCTAGAAGTTGCTTCCTGGGCTTGCCGACATCTTTATTTACTCTGTAAACTCTTCCCAGAAATATAAATTCAGCATTTGTGCAACAGTTCTGTACCTTGCACACGCATGAGCATAGAAAGGGATCGTCCTCCCCGAATATGGGATTTTTTTTAATTCTGCTCGAAGTTCTTTTTTAATGAACGAAGTTCATTTGATTAGTAAAGTAAATGTCTAATGGTTTTACTTGATTTCAATGCATATCACAATATTTTGTCAATAATGCCATGTCTTATTATTGACAAAGACTTGAAGACCGACACAAAAAATTATCAAATGAGAAAATATGCCTGCAGCATTAATATCTCAAATTAATTGAAATTATCGATTTTATTAATAGGGGAATATTATCATCATTCTTATACATTTTTATTGTTTTTAGATGAACTTTTCACGTAAATTTTACATTGTATAATGAGATGTTTCTCCTTCTGAAGAGCTATACTATATGTGCTGTGAGGATATATTGCTTTATTATTATAGTAAAACTAAAGCTAAAAATTTTAACAAGTAGTCTGCTGATGACAACTGGTTTCTATGAACGGACCACGTAGTTTCGATTGATGAACTTACCAAAGTAATAAAAACCGTATGTAATTAGTATTTTTAATTACACTTATATTATCTCTATCGCTTATATCTTATACAGATTTTTTTTGGGGTTCCTTCTTAACATCAGCGCATTCTTCATGCATCAATTTTTTACACATCATATATTGAATCATATCTTGTTTTACATTGTCTTCACATAATCACAGAGCCAGCTCGGTGAGGATTCGTTTTTCAATTCCTTTACTACTACAGTGGAGACAAAAGAAAGTGCCCTCGGTTTCCGCTTTTGGGCAGATTTTTCAAGCTGCGATTCTCAAAGCGAAGAAATCAAAATAAGTGCTTTTTAGTGATTGCATCTTCTTTAATGAATCATGTTTGCACCTTTTGGTAAAGGAGAAATCTCAGACATAGATGCAGAAAACGCAGAACTAGATGTTCCTTGAATATTTGTGTCTGTCGAGCTTGTAGCTTCTTCCAATGCTTGATTGCTGTCAGGCTGACGCTTCTTAGGAACATTTTCAATGACTGGAAAATTCTCTTGAGTTACGTCATTATGTGCTGGAATTAAAAAACGAGAAATGGTGCAAAATTATGATCTTGAAACACATCCCTTTTAACCTATCAAAGTTCTGATGCTTTGTAAACATTTATTGCATTGGCTATCGTTGCAGCTTTGGCATATGCTTGTCCAAATAAATCAGCAACTTTGCATACTGTGACTCCAACTTGATTAGCATTAGGCCTAAGATACTTTTCCAATTTCCATCTTAAAATACCTGGAGAGAGGTTTAGAAAAATCAACGTCCAGGCGGCTGGAGCTTAGCACTGGCATTGCCAAGCAGAGTCAATATAAGCACTCTATTATCTATGGTCATTTCGATGGCATCAAAATTTTTAATATGTGTGGAATAGCTATAGCATAGACGAAGCACAGAATCTTGTTTGCTGGGTTCGACAGTTGTTATAAAATGTTTTATCCATTCGGAGAATATATCATTGTTGATATAGCTACTGTCAGGATTGAAGAGAAACACTGTCCATGGCAGTGTATCACCTCTGAACTGCTCCAAATGCCTCTTTTTTGATCTTTTTGGCACTCCATGTCCTTGACAGCTTTCGTTCAAATCCATGTCACCATTGCGATACGCTGCAATAACACTTTCACTGTTCTCGGTAATCTACTGCCCATATTTCACATTTTTTGGTATTTTTCTAGAATAAAACCACAAATTTTAGTAATATAATTAATAACATTTAATCTATTTCTACTTACTACAATAATACTGCCGGATAATCTAGTTTATTCATGGTACCGAGAGATGATCTAATGATGTCAACACATACTATATTGCATTCTTCAGAAGACACAGACGAAATGACGATTTCGATTAAAATATTAAACATCGGCTTTAGTACGTCAAAATATGCTCTTTACTTTCATTAATGTGTTAAATTTTTGAGTAACATGTTATTCCTAACACACTCATATAAATCCTAACTAAAAGTTATGAAGATAAGATAAAACTTGTACGTGAATTTTCAGAAAATAACTCCAACTTGTCCATGACTCAATGCATAACTGGTGGGAAGAAAAGGAAGAGATTTCAAATATGCACTAAAAACTCTTAAAATATGCATGTGTGTGCACTAAAAACTTCAAAATGTGCATATTTATGCACTTTGAGTGAAAAAACGTACACCTAAAATTAAGAACTATATGCACTTAAATATTTGTCAACTCACGTAAGAAGCAGATGTTCTACGCTTTGTAATAAATATTTTTATTATTAATTGCTGCATAGAAATATTCGACATGCACAAAATGACATGCTTTATACAACACAATTTTTATTACGGCTTATCACAATGTGATATTCTGATGTCATGTGATATTCACAATGTCGATATTCTGAACAGCTAAGCTTATCCTCTATCATTAAATGCACATTTATGGCCAAAACGGTCTGTTTCAGAGCTATAGAGGTCATTGGATAGCATTTATAAAATTTTTCGGATAGCTTATCTGTGATGACTATCACGCACGTCGCTGATAGATAATGATGCGATAGATTTCAGCTGTGTGGCTGTTTGTTTTAGTCTGAGTTTACTCAGATTAAATCAAGAAAAATCGAATAAATTTTGTAAATCCGCAACAAAACTATCTGCGGAATGGAATCGTTTCTTAGTTTATTTTTCGCTAGCTTTTATATCAAATTCTTGCTTCTGTTCCTCTTAATATGTGTTTATTGCTTTTCTGATAATTTTTTTTGTTGTTCTTCCTTCTTTCGCATTTTTTTTCTTACATTCTTTTTACCTTAGGAAGAAACTGCTAGTCTAGCAAGACAGAACCAAATCTTCAGTTTCTGTAGTAAGGATAATGGCTATAATTCAGACATGGTTGCACTTTTGTGTCCTAGGACATAATTAACACGTACTTTTACAAACTCCATCGCCTTTATTCTTAGATAAGAGAGAGTTCAAGTATTGCGTAAGCACCATTGGGGGGTTGCTGTTGCGCTTATTTTATTATGTTGGCCAATGTTAATTTTTGCTTACCAGGATGAGAGGTAGGATGGGTCGAAAATAAAATTTTTTCGAAATGAGAAACTGTACTCCCTCAAAAGTTGTGGTTTGGCATGGCAAATAAACTGGTAGAATTTGAAAAATGTGGCTAAATATGTTAGTGTTTCCCAAAAGGGCCAAAATTTCAGTATTTTTGACAAAAAGTTCGAGAAACGTGATGAAGCCCAGTGCTGTATTTTAACTTGCTTCAAACAATGACCATGTCAATTGATGTCTCATAGAATCTTGTGTCATAGGTAGAAGCATATCGATGCATAACATTTACTTCCAAAATAAATTAAAGGGTCAGTAAAGTGGCCGAATTTGGACAATTTTCTTGTGTGACTCGGGCGTCGAAAATAATCATCTATTTAATTTTGCGTAGTTCTTATCTAGTTATAAACTACACAGGACTCACCATAAGAAAGTCACTGAGCTTCGAGTCCCCCCTGCCCTCCCCCAACGATTAGAGTACGAGCTTAAAGAAATTACTCCACCCTGAAGTCTACCTTCGATTCAAATTGTGGCATCATTTTCAGTAGTCCAGTAGTCTAGCTCTAATAAAGCCATCTCTAGCTATGGCACCGCAGACGGTGACTGAGGCTTCAGTCACCAACTTTACAGTTCTTTCAACTGCCTGGGAATGACAGGGTATTTCAGAAGGCGGAATGTTGCGATATTCATCACCCTTTACAAGTTCCTCGAGTTCTTCATCAGTCCAGCAGAGGAGGCTAAGACAGAGTGCAGTCACACCAGTTGATCAGATTTATGTAATCGTCACACTCAAATTTAAGATTCGGGATTGCCAGAAGACTTTTTCCAACTTGTCCGGAAAATTCGGAGGGCCCTGAAGTATTTCCGTCCAAAGTTTCCATGAGGCGGCGAAGAGGTAGTTCATTGGCATGTAGCTGGTACATTATCCAATGTACTGGTCTTCGCAACTTCTGTTCACCCCGAATCACCCCGCATTGTTTCTGGTATTGGTTGCCTCGCCATCGCTACCAATAAGTGTAAGATTTGAAACATCGATATTCTTTTCCCCAAGGAAGTCCCATATGACATTACGTATATCTCTTGCTCTTTTGGAATTTGGAACGACATGTCCAAGGAATGACGATCCTGGCCCTTGCACGTGTAGACGTGTGAAGAGGGCACTCGCTACCGGAAACGGGATGTTGTTGTTGACCATGTGTGATTTTCGTATTTTAACATTGGAAAATAATAAATCATGAAATTATACTCGAATAAACCATCATCCCACTTTACTGCGACTATTCCTATTACATTAACCGGATTATCGTGAAATTAAAAAAAATAGCAAAATCGTTCAAATTCGGCTACTTTGCCCACCCTTTAATTTATTTTGGAAGTAGATTTTATGCATCGATATGCTTCTATCTATAATCCAAGATTCGATGAAACATCAACTGACATGGTTATTGTTTGTTAAAATACAGCTCTGGATTTCATCACGTTTTTCGAACTTTTTGTCAAAAATACCTAAATTTTGGCCCTCTTGGGGAACTCTAACATATTCAGCCACATTTTCAAATTTTACCACTTTATTTGCCATGTCAAACCACAGCTTTTGAGGTGGGGGTACAGTTTCTCATTTCGAAAAAATTTGATTTTCGATCCATCCTAATGGGAGGGGTATAAAATTGCCAGAACATTGCTTACGTAATACTTAACCGTTCCCTAAGGAGTAATTCGCTTTGGCGTTGTCGGGTCATTTTTCCGATAAAAGAATGATAAAATGCTTAAAATTGCTGAAACACCTTAAAATACGCATTTATTTTGAAAATCAATCATTTTTATGCATTTATATGCACAAATGCTAAAAAGGGCTAAAATATTCAATGTCATATGCACATATGCATTTGCATATAATCTGAGTTCTGGTTATCACCCATAGGCGAAATACGAAAGAGATCCATTCAGAGAACCAGCCCATCGATTGCAACCTTCCCTTATATTTTAAAATAGAAAGTATTTAAAGTTTTTACTTAATATATTTGTTTTATTCACCAACAGTCAGTCTGATTTGCCGAAGAAAATTTATTTATCTCGAAGCTTATTAAGAAACAATATCTTTGTGTCAAATCAAATATTTTACTCTAGTTTCTCTCTCCAAGAAATATACTCAAAGCTTTTGCGGAAACTTCTGGCGGAATAAATCAATTAAACTTTCGAAAACAACTGCTTAAGCAAACAGATTCGTAACTTTCAAAGTTCGTTATCTTTTTGCCTCTAGGATATATATCTTGAAAAGATTGCCAAACTCTGTGAAAGAATTTTTTAAAACGAATCTCTTGAAAAGCTTTTGAAAAATTCAAAGACGTAAAGGAATAAGAAATTCGGTGAATTATATAATGAAAGCTAAAGGTTCGAGTTTGCAAAACTTACATCTTTACAACAAAACCGAAGTAATTTAAAATTCGATTTTTTTATAATGCTTCTCTGTCATTTGTTTTGTCGCAGCTGAATATTTGCAAAACACGCATGCACATAATATACATGCATCTTACTTTACAGTGCACATAAAAATATATAATGATAATAAAATTTATTAATTTTAAGATATAATTAAATATTATATATAATATAATTAAATATATATGTATATATATATTTAATTATATTATATATAATATTTAATTATTATATATATTATTTAATTATATATATATATATATATATATATATATATATATATATATATATATATATATATATATATATATATATATAATAAAGATGAATTTTAAAATATATAACACTGTTTTTAAAAACAAAAATGCACATTTTTGAAAATATAAAAAAATTTTCAGTCATAATTCTTTATAAGAAATCTTTACTCCAGCACATTATAATTGTTCAAGTTGAAGTAAGCGTTACAAGCGTAAAACAAGGTTAAAAAACTCGTTTCGACATACATTTCTGATGAACTTTGTCATCAGACAACACTATTAATCAAGCTTGGGCATATGGAGCGGAAAAATGAGGAATATGTGGGAAAGGTAATGGATAGGCTCTTGGTAATGGGTAAGAGGAAGAGGGGAAGACCACGTCTGAGATGGAAGGATAAAGTGACCGAAGATCTGGAGGAGTATGGATGGAGTAGAGAAGAGGCATTGGATAGAAGATTGTGGAAGGGAAGATTAAAAGACCATAAAGCAGACTCCATATAAGACACGGGAAATTGGTGATGGCGGAGGAGGAGGGGGAGAAGAAGAAGAAGAACAACAACAACAACTGCAGACTGATTAGCACTTATAGTGATTTTACAAAAATATTCCCACAATAAAATGTGCGTAGTTGTTATTTTCATTTTAATGAAATTTTTCCAAAAGCGCAAGTGAGATAATGGTATGGAGTTAAAGCTCATGAAATGATTTCCCTAAGTATGATTTGAACATTTTATTTTTATATAATTTCAAAAAATTCCCACACAGAAATTGTTAGTAATATCGCCCACGTCTAATGCATCCACGTTATTTTGATAGCATCTCTATCTCCTGTCTTCCTTTTATTGCACTAAATTTCTCTAAATGAACTCTTGGGATTTTATTAGTGAACAGATACAAAAATTGAGTAAATTATTAAAGTCGCAACAAAACTATCTGCGGAATGGGATCGTTTCTTAGTTTATTTTTTGCTAGCTTTTATATCAAATTCTTGCTTCTGTTCCTCTTAATATGTGTTTATTGCTTTTCTGATTACTTTTTGTTTTGTTTTATTTTACCTTCTTTCGCATTTTTTCCTTACATTCTTTTTACCTTAGGAAGAATATTATGTATATTTTTTGTACTTTTTGCATAAAATTGTTTGATTAAAGTACACAATCAGAATTACGTACAAATGAATACTACATACAAGTAAAATTACTTGTAATCAAAAATACTTAACACAAGCTTCAAGTATTTCTTCATTGTTTATTTTAGATTTTTCTTCTTTCGATTCTCTATAACGTTTCTTTTCAAATTCCTTTCTAAAATCTTGTTCTTGAGATCCGGTTCTTTTTTTAGTTTTTTTGCAAATGTCTGTCAGTGTACTGGGAGAACTCTAATTACACAATATGGACGTACGATTTAGAGACGTATAAATAGTCTTGTTTACGAAGAAAACTTGAGGAAATTAGTTACCTTTCCTTTATTAATTTTCATCTGCTTTTTGTGTATTTCCTGACTCTTTCGATTTTCTCCGCTTATCTCTTCTAATCATCTTCAATGCTCTATTTTGTCTTTCTTATCATTTCCTCTACTTTTATAATTCTCCGATCTTTTGCTTTGCCACGGTTTTGTATCTTCTTTGCTTTTGCACTTTTCGCTTGTTATTGCTTTCTTTTTCTTTGCGCCTTAAGCAAGACCGTAGCCAGGATTTAATTTCGGGGGTCAAAAATTTTTACAGCATGTATCGATACAATCACAGCATGCAAGGCCGTAGCCAAGTCCCATTAAAAATTTAGTTTGGGGGGGGTACCGGTCCTTAAGATCTCCACTCTGGATACGATTATGGTCTTAAGTAAGAATGATATAAATTTTTTGGTGAAATCATATATAATCATTAAATATTACTAGTTATGGGAAAAAAATTTCCAAGAAGGAATTTAAATGCTTCCTTGAGCATGCGAGTGAAATCATACTTTTTCTCTTCCATATGTTTAAGAATTTTGTGAACCTTTACTACATTTTACTTTATTTTTTTATACGCACAATTTTTTGAGTTGAAAAATTTATTTGAATTTTATTATTAAGATCAAATACAAAAATCAAGCAACTTGAAAAATGAGTGATGGTAGATGTAAATCTAGCGGTTGCGAGTTTTCGTTTCTCATTCTCTTTGTCCTTATTCTGTATTCTTTCAATTCTTTTTCGTAATACCAGTGTGTATCCGTCGTATTACTCTTAATTTTCTTGTGTTTCATATTCTTCTCAGCCTATTTCTCTTAATCTATTAAGAGAATTAATTTCTTCCAGTGATTCCTTTGCTTCCAGTATATGATGAGGAGAACGTTATCAAAATTTAGAAATTGAAGCAAAATTACTTACGTTTTAAGTTTGAAAAATTCACTTTTATACCAATCACAGTCCATGATATTCTTCGATCTTTTCCCCGATTTTCTCTTAAGTATTTTGCGTTTTTGATATAATTTTCTACTTATATCCGGGAAAAGGGAGATTATTATTAAAATATAAAAATTTTAATATTACGATTTAGAAATATTTTTATACGTGCACGAAGGAAATATCTATTTTACTTGCTTCAAAGTTTTAATCTTCTTCTGGTCTCCTTTCCTCCGTTTTCAACGTTTTTCCATATGCAAATCAATATTTTATCTTTTATTTTGCTTGTATTTTAGTGATTGCTTTTTTTTGTTTCCTTTTTTCAATCAGTTTGTCATAGTAAACTTCCGGGCATCTGGATAAAGAAACGTATGAGTCAAACAAAATGCGTGCAACTCTATAATCGCGAATTAAGATATATATAGAAAGTTGAAAGGGATCCAAGTTTTTAATTATAATCATGTGATTTTCCTTTGTTTTCTATCATATTTTTACGTTCTCGTCTATTTTAGCAATGTATTTCACAATACCTGTTCTTACCTATAAAGAAAACTTCATTAGTAAGAAAAACGAAATCAGCGTAATCTGCGAAATTGGGAAATGGAGGTACTTACGTGCCAGATATAAAGGAAAAAGTACACCAAATACTGTATTCTTCTGCTTCGTATATTTTTTCGGATTTTCCACATTTTCTTTTATTCCTCTTGTTTCCTTTCTTCAAATTTTCGTTTCATTTTCGTAAATTTTTCCGCCTTTGCAATCTCAATATTTTGCTTCAAATGGTATTTATTTTATATCTCTATCATAATAATATCTGCAACCAGGGGCGAACTGGTGTGCCGGCCAGTCGGTCTCCGGGCCCGTGTGCCCTCATTGGCTATAGGACCCGTCCCACGATAATTCAAGGTATGCATCTTTTGAGAGGACCCAGTCCGCTTCTGTTTACAACGACGTTACTTAAGATTATTTAAACACAGAGTCTAGTAATTCTAGCTTGAGCCAAACGTAGAAACAATAATATCCTAATAAATTAATTTGTTTTACATAAAACATGAACGTTGAAAAAGTTCTTCCATTGCCGACCATGTCGTTTTGACAGGAAGGAATACAACGTCTCCTCTGTCTTTCTGTCTTTGCTGTTTCTGGTCTAGCTCGATCACGATATTTTTCTCCCATGAACACGAAAGTGTGAGCCTACATCCTCTTTGCTTCTTTCTTTTTTGTTTTTCTTCTGTCCCTCCTCCTCCTTCTTTATTCTTCTTCTTCTCATTCTCCATCGCGAAAGGTCTTTTGTATATATATATACAGCTACAGACACGTTTTAGTAACAAAATCAACGTTATTTTGTTATCCCTTTTTAGAATCAAGAACTTCCGAAGCGGGATTAATAAAAGCGCATTTTCTAAATAAAGTTAAAATTATACCGTTTTATAACATAAAGGAAGGTAGAGTATTTGTATGTGATATACCACAATAAATTCTATGTATTTTTGAGTCTGGAAGATAAATTTAAACTACGGTAAGTTCTGCCATAACGCGTACTTCTACAATGAGAATTCGCACAAATTACGTTTTAACTTTGTCCTTAAAACGCCAAATTTAAATCGACTTCTATGCCGAACATTCGAACGCTTATTATGCATGTTAGTCATCACCTTATGTTTGTATTTTGAATACAATGGGATATATTCACAAATAATCGATAAATCGGTTGGAACGATTTTTTGAACCTCTTAATTGATATATTTAGGAAATCAGTCAAAGAAGAACATAAAATTTAAATCCATCCAATTTCAAACGGTGCACCAACTCATCTCTAATTATCGTTATTCTCTTGTTTTTCTCCATATTTCTCTGTCTTTGGAAGTGGAATAGTTTCAGTCGCATTTTGTATTTACAAAAGTTTATTTAGACACGTGAGATAGATATTTAACACACAAAGTAATACAATTGAAAACAGCAAACCCCACATGTAGGTCCCGAGTAAGTACTGTATAATAACCCACACAAGAACCTGGAGTATTAGAAAATTCTAATATACGGCTTGTGCCAATCATAATCTATGATATAATAAAATGTGTTTATGTCCACAAGTTTCATAACATTTAATCAACTTTTCTATTTTTTAAAATGCTTTGAAATATACGTTCACACAACCTTTATTTAGTACGTCATTTTATTTAAAAACGTTATTACGATTTTATTGACAAGCTATGCTAAAATTATTCGAAGAAACTTGATCAAATTAAAACATGTACGTATTAAGCGAAAGTACTCACTTTCATAGGCGTAGGCCAAAAGTTTATAAGGGGCGGTTATAGACACAATGGTGGGGGGTTTCAGAACTACATATACTCATACGTTCTTGTGTTAAATATACAAAATTTCATTGGAATGAGGTGTTACAACACCCTAAACCACCCACCTGTCTACGCCTATGTCCACTTTTCTCTTCTCTCTTTTGCTTTTGTATCATTTACTTATTTATTATTTAACACACATTTCTTTTCCACCTTCGTGTAATTTCTTCTTTTATTCAAACATCCATCCTCTTATTTTGCGTCTTTCTGGTACACAATTCACTAATAATCGCTTTATCTGTCTGAAGGACTGTATTTGAAATAGCTAATAAAATATAAAGTATTTATCAAATTTATAAGTTAAACTTACTTACATGTTAGGAATGAAGAATTTTTCAACTCTTCTATTAAATATTTTATTTTCATTGATTCCCTTTCAACTATGGTAATGATTTTAATTCCATTGCGCAATTTATTTCTTCTGTGCACTTTGTTTTCCCCTTTGTAAATATTCTGAAAGGAAATTATTAATAAAATACAACAGAGTGGATAAGCTGATTTACTTTTAAAATCCACAAAACTACCGAAGTTCGTACTAATTTCAGAACTTGTTAACTCAGAAAGTATTATATGAATTGAAATGAAATATAAGGAGTCAAAATAGTCATACTTTCTGCATTCTTATCACATCAATATTATTTTTGAATATATTATGCTGTTTTTTAATTTACAAAATATGAAATGCCTAATTTCTACTTAACAAAACACCGAGCCAAACCTACTGCGCGAATGATTACAACTTAAATTTTAGTTTAATATGAGTTTTTATTAATAATTATTTAGAAATGTTGTCTCTTTGTACCCAACAAAAATAACAAAGTTAAGAGAAATATTATGCAAAATTAAAATTTTTTAACTTTTAAATATGATATTTATGTAATTTTTTGATTTTATGAATCTGTCTCATGTTTACAAAATGCAGTAAATGTGGCAAGTTTTAGTTTGTGCTAAAGTCCCATTAGTTGAAGCTATTCTGTAAGTGTCTTTAAATTATATTAAACTGTTTTTCAGAAAATATGCGTGCAAACTTCATAAAGTACGTTTCGTGAAAACAAGCTTCAAAGTTTTATTTGCCTTTAAATAATATACTACTGGTGTTTATGTTTTTGCTGCTTTTTTGAGCTTAATACTTACCCGATTTTCACCGAGTTTATTTCAAAATGTTCAAAACAGTATATATATTTTTTTACAATAATTAAAAAAATATTTTTTTATTAAATTTTAAAAGTCCCTTGTCCTTATAGGAAGATATAAATAAATTTACTTATATAAATAGACCAAGTGTAATATCATTTTTCATATTCCTTGCATCATTAACTCACATTCCTTTTCTTCTTAATACCACCACCACTACCTCCTCTTTCATCTTCTCCTCCTTCTTCTTCTCCTTCTGCTTCAATTGTATTTTAGAATATTACTTTCCCCCGTCGATTATTTCTTTCGGATCTGGTCTCTTTTAGTCCTTCAATTTTTCGATGCATTTTAAACGGAACTAATAATTTAAATGAGGCAAAGCAAAATGTGGCGATTTTAAAGGGGTATAAATAAGCACACACATAAGCAATGTAAACGTGACAATTTTTTAATATTTTCTGCACCTTTTCTCTTCATTTTTCTTTCAAGTCCTTATTCTCCCTTTCCTTGGCTTTTATTTCAAAACACCATTTCATATCTGGAAAAAGATATGTTTTTATCAAGATGAGGTGAATTAAACATATAACATACAACAACTAAAAGAAGAAAGTACTTACACGCCAATTGTGAAGAACAATATCATTTTAGTAATAGGCATAGTTTTCTTTTTTTCCCTTTAGTTTCTGATTCTTTTCCTTGGATTGCCTTCGTTTAACTTTTACTAGTTCCTTGTTTTTTGTAAGTTTCCTTTTTTTTCTTTTATTTTAACCCTTTCCTATTTTTCCAGTTGTTTCTTTTACAAAATCTGCAAAGATAATATTATGTAAAAATTTTATCAATTTGAGACGTTGCATTATAAAACTTAGGAATTTTATTAAATTTTGTAAATTGAATAAAATACTTACAAGTTAATTCCACCGTAAATATTTTAAGTTACATTTCACATTTCTTCACCAATGAAGTTCCTTTATGTATTTGATCCGGAAATCAAATAAAACTGCTGCCTTATTTAAATAAAAGCGCTTACTTATCCTATGTGTTTCTTCACCAACGAAGCTTCTTTACATCTTCATATCGTATGGTATTTTAATCTTATTTGATTAGGAAACCGAATAAAATTGCTGCCGAAAATATCGCTTACTTTTAATATGAGGAAACAGCCAATAAAAATGCGCATAAAGCATGTTTTTGAAATCGTTAAATCTCCACAATAATTTTTTATTAGAAGTAAATTATTAAATCTCTATAGTGATACCAAATGAAACAAAGAATGGAAAAAGATAGGTATATTCAACGAAAGGAACTATGAACTCTAAAGCAAGTCTCAAATTACGTAACTACATTTATTTCGGCACTAACGTATGGTTTAAAAACACGACGTTTCGAGGGCAAATTTCTCCCTTCGCCGAGTGAAGGCAGAATCTATAATACTTAAATTGAGCGAATTAAACAGTCCACATAGAATTATTCTACAACACATGAAAGCGCAATTACCTATCGTAACTTCCAGAGGAAGAGGTAAGAACATCGGAGAAGAAATAAGACTTGGCAATTATTAAATATTGATATTCGTTTAGTTTTTGAATTACAGTTAACAGTTTCATCGAATTTTTCGAATTGTTTTATTATCCTCAATTCGTATCGACCATAACGAAAGAAATAAATAATTTTATATAAACTTTTTGTTGAAATTATGCATAATTATCAATTGTTAATAATTATATACTAAAAACAATTTATTCCCAAGAACGAATACGAACGTTTCTTTTATATAAATGCCGATAT
>QLNU02003225.1:65193582-65205949 GCA_006491805.2 Dysdera silvatica | reverse complement strand
ACCGGGGAAAAAAGCCAATATAATGCGTCGGCTCCACCGAAAAGACAACGGTGAACAATTTACTTCATTAATAATGTGTAAAGAAGTGTGCGCAACTTAATAACACTTACAACTGGGATATACAAAATAAAAACACAAAATATAGAACCAAATAACGTGACAATAAAATAAAAACATCAAAATAAATACATTATTGCGAAAAAAAAAGAATAATTATAACTAAAACGCATCAAGAACATAAGAATTAAAGTCGATACGGTCATCAATACATCATTCTGCTTTCTCGATACGAAATCGCCTCAGTCTAAAGCGGAATAGTTGAAAATCCTCTATTTCAACAATTACAGCAAGCAAAACATTCCATGTTCTGGATCCTTAATATAATTTAATTTTATAAATTGAATTAAAAATTATATAGAATTACTCACATGTGAAATATAAACACGCACACTTTCTCCTAATTGTCTTTACATTCTGTGGTGATTCTTTAATGTCCTCCTTACCCCTCTTTCCTGGTTCACAGTTAATTTTCATGGGTTCTTGCATATCTTTCTTGAATTTTTCGAATATCCCGAAAGATATTTATTATTTATATATAACAGTTCAAATAACATTATTTGGAGAATTATGAAAAAGTACCTATATAGTAAGCTGGGAGAAAATATTCTTTGACTTCTACTCCACTTTCTGCAATTTTCTCTGATCATTACGTGTTTCATTTTCTTTCTCTGCATCTTAACTTTTTCTCATGCCGTATCTCATCACGCTCCTGCATTAATCTTTTTAACTTTTATATTTTCTACTTTCTTTGATATACTTTCCTTTCCCAGACGCTAAGTAGCCGGCTTTTTTTTTTGCAATAAAACACAGCAAAACGAAAAATTTGTGAACTCTAAAGCATCTACTTTCATGCTTACACTTGCTTGATCGTTTTTTCTTTACTTTTTATGTTTAGATAGAGTGACCCTGTTTGATTTCTGACCTTTTGTCATTGTTTTCCCTGCTGTAATTTTCATTACCATTTGTATAAATTGTGTCATTGTGTATATATTTTATCTAGATAAATAAATTTTGATTTCATTTGATCATTTAAAATATTTTCAAGTGTCCAGCATTTTATTCTTTCCATATCTTTTTCTTCCCTTTCTCTTTAGCCTTTGTACGATATTCCTCCTCACTCCTTTTTCCTTACTTTTGTCATAAAAATGCTATTATTATTAATAGCTGGCGAACCTACAAAATTTTGAAATTGACGTAAAGGCGCTTACAACTTCGAATTTAAAAAAATAACTATGCAAATCAGCGAAGCAACTGATACTAATGGAACAGCGAAATTCTCCAAAAATTAACCCGAATTTGTTGCAGATTATTTGGAAGAGATGACGTCCCCCACTGCACAACAATTCCGTCGCAAATTCTTATGCGATAAAACGAATTAAATCCGAGAACTAACAAAACGAATTTCCGATTCACTTTTCAATTTGCTTTCTTTCGATGTGCGAGATTTCGCATAATATATTTGAAATGTCTTGTGTTACGTATCAAATAATGCTCACACGTTAAATCAGCATTTCTTTAAGTGTGGTCCGGTGAATATTTGCAGGAAATTTCGGAAGGAAATTAATGGAATATTTTATTTAGCACATTCTTCCTAAAAATGTCTGTTCTCAAGGAGGAAAATTTTAATGACAATAAATTGGTAAAAATTGAAATTCTCTTGTGTATGTCTAAATAATTTAGGAAACCTAAATTGGATTGTAAAAACCTGGCACTGATTATTTTTAATACTTGAATAATGATTCACAAACAACAATTACAGTAGAACCTCCATATAACGAAATGGACGGTTCCATGAAAAAATTTCGTTATATAGAAAATTTGCTATGTGGAAACGATGTATTCATGAACTAGGACAGGGCAATATGATACCACAATTAAAATCCTATTTTTCAGTTAACGACTGTTTCTCATAAATAACATTCAACCATTTAAAAATAGATGTTTTTAAATGTGAAATATACATGCGTATAAAAAAAAAAATAGTTGAACAATTCTTACCTTAAAATTAAAACGTATTTAATGCTTCTTTCAAACACATTCATGCTTTTGTGCAAAAAAATTCTAATATCCTGCTGCGCAACAAATGATGATGATGATGGTTCATGATAAAAGTGTTAGCAGCCCTGTATGAAATTTGCTCGTCTGGATTTCTAGTATTCAAACGAGCAAAAAAAGCGCGAAAAATACTACAATTCAAGCAATACGCTATATTCAAGGACAAGTGGGACCTGTTCATAGCCTAGCAGCTTCGCACTGTATGGGGCAATCAGACACAGATATGTGTGCTTAGGAAAACTCTTTATTAGGAAGTTTAAAGTCCTCATTCTGTTTGTTTGCCGCTTAAAATCGTATTGCATACCAACGGTATTAGGGAACCCAAGGTAGCTGACGTGACCACTCGATTTTCTGTTTTAGTCATTAAAAATTTCGTTATATAGAAATTTATATCTTTATAGAGAAACATTTTCATATATAATGACCATGGGGATTTACCAAAACTTCGCTACATAGAGAATTTCGTTGTAGAGGTTCTATTGTAATTAGCTTGCAGTTAGTACTAGTCAGTATGGGACCCATTATTAATATAATAATTACTAATTACTAATTAATATAATTATATTATAATTAATATAATAATTTATATAGGTTGTACCTTAGTTTCAGATACTATGTTTTTAATTTTCTCAAGGGTATCCTCGTCTCCCCTCTGTAGTCCGCGATTAACACAATGACGCCCGGGAACGAGATTTCTCGTTTTCATTTGAGATTTGCTGGTGACCGGAAACGAGAAATCTCGTTTTGGTGAGAAGCATGATTTATTGATCGTATTGGTTGTATTTATTGATTGACTGATAACGAGAAATGTTTTACAAAATATCATACACTAAAAAATTTTAGAATTACTATGACTAAATAAAAAAAGATTTATTCAAATATGCATTAATTTCAAAAAGTTATCGCAGTTTTATTACACGCCTCCCAAAATAATTTTCAGGTCTAAAATCGCCAGTCTTATAATAAATTTCTGCAAAGCATTAGCGGGCGGCAATGTGTTAATAAAGTGCTACCTACTTAAAGTGATCAATGAGTAGCCAAAGTTTGAGAAACACTACTTTGGATGATGAAGTGATACTCTCACACACACACACACACACACACACACACTTTGAAATGGCATTGTTGTCATGTTTATAAAAATTGTACTTTTCAACCTTTTGAAAATACTTTGTGGACTATTTTTTACATAAAATCAGTGTGTCGCATATATCGAGTTGACCATGTTGTTTCGTATCTTTCGTATTGCATTTCGAATTTATAAGTAATTGCCTTTAAATCTCACGCGTTGACCAGTGTTCTGGCCGTTTCTTTTATAAGACTCTGTTACATGTTACTCACCATTTATTAATATATTCATGTAGTATTTTATGTAACAAATAACCTATTTTTATACGTGGTTTCTAATCCACGGTACGTTGTTTCAATATGTTACCCAAAAAAATTTATAAATATTTTTCATGATTTTAAAATATTCTGAAAAAAAATACGAACTTATTAAATAGCCTTTTATATGCCCTAACAGTTATTTGCCTATTATTCGCTAATACTTTTATTTTTATGATAGTGTTTCTGCACTTCAATTTCAAGTAACGCTATTACGGTTCCTAGAATACAGATTAGGTTAGTTGTAGATAGAGTTTAGGTAGTTTTTAAAAGTGCTTAGTAGTTTGTAGAATTTCTAGGTCACATTTTACAAAATTACTAGAATACAGTTTACAAGATTACTAGAAACCAATTTATAAAAATAATAGAGTATAGTTTATAAAATTACTAAAATGCAATTTACAAAATTACTAAAACACAGTAGTTTTTATGATACAACTGCACTTAAACCTATATTTGTAATGAGCAAAAAAAAAAGAAAACTGATTACACTTATCTTGTAAGATTTTCGTGTTATTTATTCGAATATTATAGCTTTTATTCTTACTTTTTCTGTGTATGAGTCTTTTGTGTTTGGCATAAGTAGTTTAGGCTAAAAGCAGTTCAAGCCTATTTTGAAAACGAAACTCCTCTTATACGAGACAAGTATAAAGAAAACACCTTATCATAATTTAACTTTAACAAAACTAGGTTTATCTGAGAAATTTTTTGACGTTGTTGGCTCTTAGTGAACTTTTAAATGAGGTATTGTTTGAAAACAGTTTACTTTTATAAATAGAAAAAATAACATCGTTCCAAAATTTTATTATCGGGCTTATTTTAAAACAAATTTATTTGTATTGTTGCAGCTTTTTTTAAAAATTTATTTTCATAGAAAACAAACATTCTGTCTGCACGAAGTCAAAAAGTATTAGTTTAGAGCGTTTAATTATATAATTTTAGCATTGGAGACGATTATTATCTTCTAAACTGAGATAATTATATTGTGCAAAATTTTTGGGTTCAGACTGAAGCTTTTGTTTTGGCTCGTGTGTACAAAGTGAAGACCATGCATGACTGTGCTTAAAGGCTGATTTGACAAAATATCAGGACAAAGTCTTGAAGACCGATGTTTCGAAGCAAACCTGGGAAGTGGTCATTTTCGTCTTTTCTAAGCCAAAAGAAAACTCCAGTTCGAGACAGAAAGCGTGGAATATGGAAACAAATTCCTCGATATTATACACGGACAAATATAGGAAATAATAATAAATATAATAAATACAATAAAGAGAGAAGAAGAGGCTCACACAGACAGAATTCCAAGGTAAACGTAAAGCAATATTTATAAGAATAAAAAAACATAAAATATATTCACTAAAAATTACAAAAAATTCGACTTTGTACACACACACACACACAAACACAAATTTTGAAACCTACATCGTAATAGTCAAATGGTTGTATTCAAATCCTCCATTGGGGCTTTTGAGTTTGGATTTGATTTCCAAGTAAGCCACGGGGATGGTATCACTATCAGGAGCGGATACAGACTTTCATTTTGGGGGTCAAGGACAGAATTTGCCATGGTCTTGGAATAACACCCTTCATTTATCATGAAAGTTGGAATTTTTTACAGTGAAAAAATATATTTTGGGGGTCATGACCCCTGTGAACACCCCTGGGTCCGCGCTTGATCACTATATCAAAACGACTGACAATTATCCACCTGCTTTTGGTAATTTGAAAACACTGTCAGGCACTAAATTGTTTACAAATCAGAATGGTGGATATTTACAGCAAAATTTAAGCCAAAGGTACGAATAATATATATAGAGGGAATAATTAGCAATTTTATTTGTTTTTTACCTTTAATCATTACGGAGACGCAAGGCTCTCACAACAGACCACCATTTTTCTCGGTGGTTCACGAATTTTTTCATTTTCTCCATATTCGTCTCTCTTTCCTTAAGTTCGTTTCTTAAAGCCCTTCTTCACGTATATCTAGATCTACCATCTGTTCACCAAAAGAAGTCCGATGGCATCGTTAGAAATATCCGGAGGAAACGTTACAAACTGGCTAGAAGCTTACAGCAATGTATGACTCCAAGTTCTACACTCGTTTGTGTGTGTATGCGTGTGTGTGTGTGTGTGTGTGGGGCGACCGCCGAAAACAAGTTCTGAGATTGGAGTCCTGCCCTGCTGTAAACAGCTAGCCGGTTTGTGACGTCAGCTCCCGTTATTTCGGACTTCTTTTTGTGAACAGACAGACAGTACCTCTTCTTCTCCTTCCTTCAAGTTTTCAATCTAGTAGTTATGTATATTAGCATTATATTTGTTTACTAACATTATGCTTCTTTACTAATATTGTGTTTACTAACATTATGCTTCTTTATTAATATTGTGTTTACTAACATTATGCTTCTTTACTAATATTGTGTTTACAATATATACTCTTGTTTACTATAATACTTGCGTTTACTATCAACATACTTGTTTACAAATATTTTACTTGTCTACTTATATTCAGTTCCTTTCTAGGTCTGTGCAGGGGCACCGAGAGCCAAAACGGGCCCTCAGGATCACTTCGAGCGGTCCCATGAGCCCCTGCCCTAGGTCGGGGCCCTCCACAGCATAGGCCTTGCCAGCGCGGGCCCCTGGACATTATCTAGGCCCCCGGGACGTAGCCTCTGATGCCCTCCCTCTCATCGACTCTAGGTCTGTGGTCTAGCGTTTTAACGAACCCTAAAGACCCCAAAAAGTTGGTAAAATCGAGAGTTCATAAATGGGAATGGTATCGAAAAAACGAACAAATTCTAAAAAGTAAATTCTTAAAAGGTGACATTTACAAGATATTTGTGAATATGTTTTTTCCCAAGGTACAATTTCGATCACCACAGGATATAGGCTTCTCTCTTCTTCTATTCTCTTCCTTCTACCAATCACAGCGGAGGAAGTTATGTCCGGATAGTGAATAACTTCAACTGTTTCACAGAAATCGAAATTAAATACTCGTATAGCCATATAAATCCACTCACCTATATAAATCCACATACTAAAATTTTCATACGCCCCTTTACCTTCTAAATTCAAAACATATGCATCAAATCTAGCTTTATCCTACTCTATATGGCAGTTTATCATATGAAGCCACAAACCAACTTAACCAGTCGCCTTCTCTTCTCAACGATTAATTAATATGCTACTCTGCACATAAATATATAGAATAATACGAAATTGTATGCAAATTCCTACCCCACTTTCAATTTGGGAGAAATCCACTCAGTTTGGGGAATCTCTATACCTCTACTTTCCAATTTTTGGGCTTCAAGGAAAATAATGAAAAGAAAATGAAAAAATTGAGTTTATAAGGGAGAGAGAGAAAGAGAGAGAGAAAACAGAAATTGTGTAATGTCAGTTCGTAAATGGAAACAAAAATTGTTTGTTTGTTTGGATTTTTATGGCGCAAGAGCATCTGGGCTATACTGCGCCAAACATGGTAAAATCAAAGACTGTTGTAAAAGCCAGTTCTCTCCATAAAAAGTTAAAGAGATGTGTGTTCATCATGGTCGTTTAAAATGTTAGATGGTGATGAAGATTTAAAAGTAAGAATGCAATCAAGGTTAAAATAAGGGCATTGAGTTAAAATATGTAAAATACGGATGGGTTCATTGCACATTTGGCAAATTGGTTCTGGTTTCCCTTAAAATAGATGTTTATGGGTGAGATGGGTATACCCCATGCGAAGTCTAGCAAGGAGAACCTCCTCTTTCCGATTTTTACGGTATGAGGAGGGCCAGTTACCAATTGTATGTTTAATATGCCGCAATTTGTTATTGGTTTGATGATCCCATTCTTCTTGCCACTTTTGATTCACACAGGTCTTGATAATTGGCTTCAGGTCAGAGAAAGGAAGAAATTGGCTAAAAGTAAGTGGTGAGTTCGTTGCCTTCGCAGCTGCATCAGCGGCCTCATTCCCTTTGATACCAATGTGAGCAGGGATCCAGCAGAATTTAATATTGGAATGATTGTGCAGGTGCTGCAGTTGTGAATGGATTTTGGATAAAATAGGATGAGGTGAATATTTAAAAGATTCCAGGGCTCTTAAAGAGCTCTGAGAATCGGTACAGATGATACAATGAGTTAAGCTATGAGTTGAAATATACGCAAGTGCCATGGAAATGGCATAAAGTTCTGCTGTGAAAATGAAGCATGAGAAGGAAATTTTTTCTGCAATGGCACTGTTATTAATGACAAATGCAGAACCTACATTTGTTTCTGTTTTGGATCCATCTGTAAAAATGAAATTGGAGTCTTGAAAATGATCCCGAAATTCAGAGGGTAACTCCTAGTAAACAGAATTAGGTGTAGTGATTTTGCTATGATTAACCAGATCCTAATGGATGTCTAGGGCTGGTATGACCCATGGTGGTGGTACAGGAGTATGTGTGGGGCAGTACTCCGCGGCAACATATACCTAATTCCCTGATTAGCTTATCCATCCGAATACCTAATTCCCTGATTAGCTTATCCATCCGAATACCTAATTCCTTGATTAGCTTATCCATCCGAATACCTAATTCCCTGATTAGCTTATCCATCCGAATACCTAATTCCCTGATTAGCTTATCCATCCGAATACCTAATTCTCTGATTAGCTTATCCATCCGAATACCTAATTCCCTGATTAGTTTATCCATCCGAATACCAAATGAAGGAATGCATGTAAGGTGAGCATTAAAAAGATGAAACTAGGTTTAAAAACGACATCTTTAAGGTGATTAGGCAGTAATTTTGGTTTGTATAATTAAGAAACAGCTGCATATGCCTTGATATTAAAGATGGTCCGTTGGCTAGAAAAGAAAATTGACATTAATTAGTGTAGACACAACTTGTAAAGTGGAAGACGCAAACAAAATTACGAAAGGTGTATAGAGTGATCGGAAAGCAGAGAATGAGATCACTTTGATTCAAAATACATTGAAATGGGTCATCCGAGGAAAGCAAAAAATTGATGAATCTAGGATCTCATTTCAAAAATAAATGCAGGTAGAAATAGCAAAAATGTAACGAATAAGCACGAACTTTTATCGACTCAGTAGGGTTTGTTTGTTTGGCTTTTTTATGGCGCAAGAGCATCTGGGCTATACTGCGCCAAACATGGTAAAATCAAAGACTGTAGTAAAAGCCAGTACTTTTTAAAAATTTAAAAACGTGCGTATGGTCAGCATGGTCATTTAAAATGTCAGAGAGTGATGAAGAGTTAAAAGTAAGAGTGTGAGCAAGTCTATAATAGGGGCATTGAGTTAAAATGTGTAAAACACTCATGGGTTCATTGCACAGTAGGGAATACGTCAATAGAGAATAGACTCAGTAGAGAACAGACTCAGTAGGGAATACGGTAAACATATCAATGTAATGTAGCCCTGTCCGCTGATAAGAGCTAAGAGTATGGGCTCTTGAAAATACGTATTAGTGCGTTGTCGTTATATGTGTGATTTCACGGTTCGATTTATTCCCGTTAGAGGGCGCAACACGTGCATCTTGTACAATTTCATAAAAGAAAAATGGCCAAATCTCCATAGGTAGAAATAGCAAATATTATAGAAATAGAGAAAATTAAAGGCGTAATATATCTTCTAATAACACTTGTCGTGTAAAATATTTGCAATAATAATAATATCTTTATTTGCCCCCCCACCCCCACACACACATATATATATTACACTTTTATGAAGAACATTAGCACTGAACATTAACATATACACAATAATCAATAAGACAATTAATATATAATTCATAATTAAAATATCTTTAAAAAAAAGTATAAAATATTAGGTATGTTTACCCGTGAAAACAAAGATGAAAGAAAAACTATCAGAAAACGTTTTGTTCGTTTTTACACCTAACAATATAAGTCTTATCTTTTGAAAAACTATAAACTTTTATCACGATATCTAAATTAAGCGGTTTTGTTCCTTTGTTCGTTTACAATATGAATTTCAAAACACATCGAAACAAAGAAAATCCCCATCCTTTCGACGGCTTTGTTATTGCTTATTCATTGTAGAAAGATGCGCCTTAAAAAAGAGTTTAGAAAACGATTGTGTACCATAGTACGGATTAAAACAAATAATTTCTTTTAAAAACTTCGGTCTTTTTTTTAGCGTCTGCTGTTCTTGAATGTAGAACTAATCAATATTTTTAATTAAAAATGCATTCCAAGTTGTTCAAGGGAGGTTTCCTTTTTTAAGACTAGGCATCGTTAATGTTAAGAGCTTAATAAACTTTAAAAAAATAATAAAAAATATAATAATAATAATAAATAATATAATATAATAATAATATGAAATAATAATAATAATAATAATAATATAATATAATAATAATAATAATATGAAATAATAATAATAATAATAATATAATAATAATAATAATAATATAATATAGTATAATTATAAGCTCATATAACTGTGATTGATTGTTTTTCTTTTACTAATAATTGGGAGCTTACATGCGATGTACACAGGGCTTTCAATACCATTCTAATATATATTTATATATAATTTATATAATTATATTTAAAGAATATATACTTATACGTATATGTGATATAATTGATTCACGCTTATTACTGATTTCGTTATCATCAGATCATGATCATGATCATCTGTGACGTAGCCTGACTCCAACAGTGGGCCAGTTCTCGTTAGATTCGCCCTAAAATACAAATGTCGTAATTCTTATATATATATATCATAATGATGATGATGATGATGACATATTTATTAATTGTGACTTTTTATTCGGGGGAGGGAATGGTGAATGAAAAATTAGGGATTACAAATTTTTGAAGTTAGGTTACGCTACTGATTATCACATTCAATCGATATCTACTCACTACTGGATAAAGGCCTAAAGGCCTCTGCAGGTTCCTCCATATCAATGAGGTATCTGCGAAGAGTCAGTGAATTGCTCAAAAGAATTAACTCTTCAAAATGAATCAATAACTCATCATAACTGACTCACTGGATGTGGGCTAACCCTCATTCAATTCCTCAGCCCTCGAACGATTTTCAATTTTGGCCAAGTACGATTGTATGCGCGTGGTCAATTGCGTTATTTAGCACTAATCTTAACTCACCATTTATAGGACCAGAAAACTTTTCTTGCGGAATTGCGGCATGCCTTCTTGGGTTACAAATTTCAATTAGGATCCGACGATGGCCAAATACAGGGTCTTTCAAATTAAACGCTCCCTGTTTAAAGGGGTGTATAGGAAGAAATAATGGACGGATTTATATGAAATTTTGCACACAGATATTTCTTGATATGCGCTCGCGAGTTATATAAAAAAAAGTAATATACGTCTCACGGTTACGGTTATAGTTACTGAATTTTGAAATTTTCAAATAGCAACATCCCAATTTTTTAACGGCATAATGACTGGCACCATCAGAAACCGTAAATACCGTTAGAATTTTATTTTTAGACCTAAAACTGACACAGTATTGTAACGTTATGTAAAAGATAAATTGAGAGAAAGGAAAGTACAGTTAACTGAAAACTTCTTTCAAAAGCTTCGAGAACACGCTGTAACTGAGTAAACCTTTCGCAATTAGCGACGTCGATGTTTGTTAGTATGTAATACAGATGTACGAAACCAAAATTATCAGAGGTATCACAGTTCGGAAGGCAGAGAATTGTTGACGAAAGGTGGAGCGAACACATTAATTTCCTATACAAAACACTCATTGATTACAGTATTTGTCGATAGATAGCTGTGTGGCAATAACAGTTTGTGATTTGCATAATGGTTACTATTGTAACTCTATCATAGTAGGTACTATAAAAGCGCAGCAGTCACTAAAAAGCATAAATGTTTCCGTGAAGTAATGGTAGCTATGCCAACATCTTTATATAAAAAGGCGTTATTAGTGAAGCTATATTACCAGAACAGAAATAATGCAGCTGCGACAATCAAGGAATTCCAGTGTCAGAAACGCCAAAGACGTGGACCTATGGCTGTTTCTTTATACTCAGAATGATGGCGAAATTCGAAGCAACATGAAAAATTGGTGTTCGACCAGGCCGTGGTAAAAAAATAGTGGACTCCGCTCATCTTGAAAAGGTGGCTACTGAACTTGTGGATTTATCAAGCCAATGTGCACATGGTAACGTTATACTCTCGGCAAACTCAACCTGGCTACATTATGGAAGCTGACCGTGTTACCATGAACGGAAGTTAAATTTTCAGTATCATAAAGCGTCTAGACTGATCTACATGCAAGAGTTCGTTAGAATTGGCAGCTTATCGCTGTTACTTCCAAATATCCCATTTCCCTCCCTGCCGAAAATTCTCTTTCCTTGAGGGCGGAAGGTATTGTTATACATTTTTTGAATATGCACCCGACATCTTTCATACACCATCCTATAAAGTTTCAATTCAGTAACCTTTTGGTTAGGCGAGCGAGTATGTTTTATGTTGCTGTTATCATTAATTTATGTACTAATTATTTTAGTTGGATTGAGGGGCATTACGGGGAGAGGGTGAAAACGGTATACATCAACCGCGAAACTCATCATTAGGGGCCGTCCATAAATGATGTCACGCTTTTTAGGGCCATATTTGAGACCCATTCACCCCCTTATCAGGCGATTTCACAAAATTCATATTCATTTTTCATGGTGTGTCGGGATCACAGCACCACCCACCCATCCCCTCGATCGTGACGTCATTTATGGACGACCCCTTACTGAATATACACACAAAATCACAATATATATATTTGATTGACCTAGATTTCATTTATCCCATTTTGCCGAAAAAGTTTCAGGCTAATCTCGTTGTCCGATTCACGATGATATCAATCATGATTAAATCACGTTG
>QLNU02003225.1:65144933-65193482 GCA_006491805.2 Dysdera silvatica | reverse complement strand
CAGACACCGTCCTATAAAATTTTAATTCAGTAACCTTTTGGTTAGGCGAGCGAGTATGTTTTATGTTGCTGTTATCATTAAATACCAAATATCAATTTATGTACTAATTATTTTAGTTGGATTGAGGGGCATTACGGGGAGAGGATGAAAACGGTATACATCCTCCGTGAAACTCATCATTAGGGGCCGTCCATAAATGATGTCACGCTTTTTAGGGCCATATTTGAGACCCATTCACCCCCTTATCAGGCGATTTCACAAAATTCATATTCATTTTTCATGGTGTGTCAGGATCACAGCACCACCCACCCATCCCCTCGATCGTGACGTCATTTATGGACGACCCCTTACTGAATATACACACAAAATCACAATATATATATTTGATTGACCTAGATTTCATTTATCCCATTTTGCCGAAAAAGTTTCAGGCTAATCTCGTTGTCCGATTCACGATGATATCAATCATGATTAAATCACGTTGATATCAATAACAAATAGTAATAAAAACAAATAAAAAAATGATAATAATAATAATAAAAAGCAACCTTTATTACTGTATAATTTTGAAAAGGTCCAGGGGCGGAGATACGGATCTGAAACCCGCCTCCCTAACTGCGTTGGAGGACGCAAGAGGTTTGGAGGGGTTTTGTGAGGCGCAATATTTTAATTAAGCAAAGAAAGTGCAATCTGCTAAGTCGGAGGGGAGCGCAGCCAAACCATACCCCACCTTCACTTGTTTATTAAAAATTGTATTTCCTTTCATTTAAATTTTGTTGCTCTGAAAAGGACAGTTTTTATAAAGATTCTATCTTTATTGACGTTCATTCATTCATTCATTCATTCATTCATTCATTCATTCATTCATTCATCCATGTAATTTCATATAAATCCGTCCATTATTTCGTCTTGTATACCCCTCTAAACAGGGAGTGTTTAATTTGAAAGACTCTGTACACATGTAGAAGCAACTCAGAGGATGGAGTAATTCGGAAAACTATATCGAATGATATACTCTTTGGAGACACTGATAGGTTTAAACAGTAGCGTATGAAGAAAGTTCATAAAGGTGTAATACAAGTTTATAATGGTGGGGGGGGGGTTATACAGAGTTACAACTCCCTATATTCATATGAATATATGCAAAATTTCATCCCAATGGAAGGGGCCTATGACGCCAATTAACACCCCCCTGCGTGCGCCAATGGATCTAGGGATCGGTATGTCATGATAGCTCTTTCAGTCTGATATATACTGCCGGTAATTTATCAGCTTGCCGGTATGTTAGTGAAATTTTAAAACCTGAAACACAAAATTCACTTCATAGCTGGTGTAGATAACGCCTTGCATATGGAACAAAACTATGCTCCCTTTTATGCGGCTCGCATAGAAACACATAATTTGCATTATAAAAGATAATATACATTTTCTCTTGGTGTTTCCCTCGCAATAAATACACAGGAACCAAATTGTAATTTTTAAAGTGTGTGCCAATTTATAAGACGTTTAATTTTATAGTTTAGTAGCTCATCGAGCTAAGATAGAGTCAGAGACTTCTGCTGCCTGCGTCCACCCGAAAAAATGTTTTAATTTGGAAATAAAAAAAAAATGTCACCCTTCTACAAAACGCGGGGCATCGATTTAGCTGCATAGACTAAATCGGCGAAAGGCCAGTCCTGGATGTAAACAACAAAACAAATAGGCAGCAAAGATTTCATTGAAATGCGGCAACGTAGCAGAGTTGTCAAAATCATTGTGGTAGTGAGGAAGCAAGCACATATTATATAGACATATATTAAAATATATATGAAAATGAAATTTATATTAAATTATTGGGCGAGCTTGGGCCTCATGGGCCAAGCTCACCCAACAAACATGGACCCATGGGCCGCATAAATCTACGTCTAGGCAGAAATAGTTGCGTGTCACCAACATGCCATAATGAATTGCTAAATTCACAGATTTATCACTAATAGAAAATGTCTGGAGACACTAAAAAATGGCATCCAGCATCGTTCTGGGCCAGGCACAACTAGTGTAGACAACAAAAGCTCTTATTTTTATTTATTTATTTTTGGTAAGTTGAAAATGCATAGAGAAATGCGCGAAATAAAACAAACTATACGACAAGTATTGAAATTCTTATTCGTGTATGCTTTACGGCGAAAAGCTAGTAAAGCATCTAGATTTGTTTGGAGGCTTGTTTTGATGATGACAAAACGTGTCTCTGATGAAATGATTGTAAAGGATGGACCTGCTTGCAAGAAAAGTCTTAGCTTGAATTTCGGTTTCATATACCTCGTTGCACGAGTATATCTCATTCGCATTTATTTAAATCCTTCCTTATTTTTTCCCATCAAATGTGCCGCATTCTGGAAAAGAAAAGCCGTATCATGTAAGTCCACACTTTAAAAACGCAGAACAGAAATAAGCGAAATCATAAAAAATATAAACTTTGAACTTAAGAGCTATCATGAGGAATTGAAATAGCTCGCAAAACGCCGATATGCAAATAGGATCCAAAACTCTTCGTAAACTCAGTGAAAATGTGTTCTTTGGTTGTTTGTTGAAGAAAAAAGAAAATACCCATCCTCTAACGTAGTTATGGGAGGAAATTGCTTTACCCGAGAACCATATGTTTTCCAGGATGCGAGATAAAATAACAGCTTTCATAAAAGTATGATTAGGGTCTGACGTATCTGGTAAAACGAAGTTCGTTTTTATGGCAAATATACAAAACCACCCTTAGCCTTTTATTGCAAAATAAGTTGGCCAATGAAAAAAGTGAATATCCTTAAATTTATATTAGCATACTCTATCTGTTGTTAAAAGTAAATTCGATATCGTAGTAATGGTGTGACTTTATTATAAACTGCAGGGGACCCCGGAACTATGAACAATACATTAGACCAGTGGTTCCCAACTGGTGGTCCGTGGACTACCGGTGGTCCGCGAATAAGACCCAAGTGGTCCGCGAGACGGCTCCTTATTTAAATAAAATTGAATAAAAAATTCTATAAAAATCAGTATAATTAAATATTAAAATTAATTATAAAAATGAAATTGATTGCATATTTGTAGTATTTTACAATCTGACGGAACTTCAGAAAACGGTTCGTATTAAAAGTAATTCGTCTTAAGCGTGTTCATCTTAACGAGGTTTGACTGTATTATCATTAGATTTTTTTTCTGTTTATTATTGCTTTTATTTTACCTAAAGAACGATTTTAAACACATTTTCCCCAAAAAAGACCCAGTTCCCTTTTTTATTAAGGTCTTGCTGTCAACTCATGAGAATTTTTCAAAGTGGTCCGCGGGTACAATTGAAGTGGAAAAGTGGTCCGCGGCTTAAATTGAGTTGGGAACCACTGCATTAGACAGAGACAGACAAATGAATTTTTATTGCACAATCAGGGGTGCTAAGAGTCAGCGCGGGCCCACAGGCTCACTTCGATGGGGCCTCATGACCCCTTCCCTGGGCAATAGCATAGATATTTTTTCATTTTGGGGGAGGGAGTGTTGAGCCCCCAAATGAAAAGTATGGAATAAGATTGCATTTTTTTTTGTTGTACTTATTTATTACTAAATTATTTTATAAGATCACAGCTGAAAAAAGAAACTAACATGACCTACTATTTCTTCTTTTTTTTTAAATAATCGAGACAGGCTAATGAAGAATAATTAAAAAACTGTACATTAAAAGTGTACAAAATCTTATTAATCTGGATTTAGAGAACAATTTTTCTGGCCTTCCGATTGGCGGGGGGGGTGGAACCGGGTCCCCACAGTATAGGTCCTTGCGAGCGGGGGCCCCTAGACCTCATCCGGGCCCCTGGGCGGAAACCCGTGCTCCCCCCTCTCATCGGCCCTAGGCAAAAGGGTGACAAAGGTCGTACGAACAGCTTAACTGTCGTGTATGTCGTACCTCGGATTTTTCTTGTTTTTCATTTAGCCCAAAGTTAATGGATTGGGGGACATAGTCAATGAACTAACCCGTAGTTAATAATAAATTATCTTCTAGTGGTTTGGGCCATTGACTTTGGGTGAACTGGACTGTATTACACTCCCAATAGCGCGGCTGTACTGAAATACATTATGGTCAACATATTACATTAAGACGCTTGTCCTGAGCTAGGTGATCTACAGCATCGTCTTTGAACGCAAGGTGTACAAATATTACATGAAATACGGTGGTTTCCTTTGGTCGTAAATGTTTTGTTTGTTTGGCTTTTTTATGGCGCAAGAGCATCTGGGCTATACTGCGCCAAACATGGTGGGTCGAAAGTTCGCGGTTTACTTAGTCTTTATTCGCTAATCGGCAACGTAAATAACTTTCTTGTAAAAGTAGATGTAGAGAACGCATAGTCTGTTTAAACTTTGGAAAGTTAACACATTTAAAAAGTATCTAACTTAAAAATTAAAATTAAAAAATAACCAAAGCTGGATTTTTGCGGTTCGCTTGGCTTTTTATGACGCAAGAGCATGTGGGCTATACTGCGCCAGTTTTGTATTCCAAGAGGAGGCATAAAAACGTGTCGGAAACTTTAATGGAACTGTCGAGCCATTTAAACGCAATTGACCATTTACCAAGCCCCCCCAACAGCAGAACGTGCTATGAAGTATAACGCACGTCACAGGACAAACAGCTTCACTGGGTGGTTTTTTTTTTTTTGTCTTAAAATAAAGAAAGAAAGAAAAAAAAATCGGTCCGAAAAACGTTTTCTGCATTTTTATCGAAAAGGTGATTTACGTTTTATAGAATTTAAAAATATGTCTAATACAGTAGAAATTCGATTATCCGGACGCGCGGAGCTCAGATTTTTTTTTAACAAGCGCCCCCGTGCGGAAGAGAAGAGAGCGGGAGGGGAACGGCACCCATAATATCGGAAGCCCCTTCCACGTGGCACGTACCAGCTAGTTGGAATGTTCTTGCCATGCAATTTAAAATCTTTGAGGCGTCATAATTTTTTTAGATACGTACCATACGTTTAATGTACAGGCAGCCAAACAAAAATCAGAACACTAGTTTACCATTCGCGTAATAATTGTGCTACAGAAAATTCAAAGGTGCCTGCCAATCTATAGGGAATAATGAAATATAGCAATCCATGTGCATAAGGAACCGTCTTTATATTAAAACTGGCAACAACTTTGAAAATTCCAATAGCAACAACTAGTTTTGATTAGATATTTCGAATCTGCAACCAAGAAAAAAAACAACTCTAATATTAAATTTGAATTCACTTGGTTCAAGGGTTTATGAGTTTCGAATATTAGAAATATTGAGCTCACAATGTTAAAATATTTCACGGGATTTTTATGAATATATCTCCCGAAATATTCATCGCATCTCTCCAGTATCTTTTATTGCGTTACAGTTCATCAGGCCAAACAAAATTTATGTTTTTCATTTTTAAAATGATATCTACTGTAAATTATAAATTATGAAAATCATATTTGATAAAAATATGAATAAAAACATTAATTTTCTGATGGGAATTGAAACCTTACGGTTTTTTACCTACTGTACAGACATTTCAGCGCAATTGGATCAGTAGGGGTTTATTTATGCTTAATATTAGTTATAGCGAAAGTTTAAGGGGGAATCGCATAGTTACAACAAGAAAAGAATAAAATGCGTGTGTCAACTAAAAATGTTTTTAGTTGAGTTATTCAAATTAACTTTTTTGTCGAATTAATGAATGCGTAAATTAGAAACTTTTGAAATTGTTAATTTAGTTAATTAATTTAATAACAAGGCAAATTTTAAAAGAATGCTAAGAATGGCTTGCTTTGTTGTCTACCTGATCGTGTTTCCAATAGAAAATCGAAGATATATGGACTCAACTAATCCCCCTTCCCTAGGCCTTAAGAAGATTGGATTCCTTGCAAACTTGTAGGTCCTGGCGCAGCATGATCCTGGCTGTCCTTGCATCATGAAACTCGAATAATCCCTTCACATACAACTGCTTTAATGCTCAAGATAAAAATGACATCCTAAATACAAATGTAAGTCCCTGTGTTAGTGATTTAATGAGCAGAACATTAGAATATATATACTTGAAGGTCGTGGGATCAAGACCAACAGAAATAGGGGCAGATCTAGGAGGGCACAGGGAGTGTGGTCCTCTGAGAATAACAAATTTACCTCTTTTTTTTAGGCCTCTAGATTGATTTTCAAACTCATTGCCCTCCTCCTCCTCCACCCGAGAGTAGGTTTATATTGATTTTCAAGCATTGCGCCCCACCAAAATATTCCATAGATCTGTCTATGAGCAGAAGACATAATCTTTTCGATTTTCACTAATGAAAAGCGCAGCAATTTGAGCTGAAAACCATTCATGTATAAACTAAGAGAGTAGCAATTCAAAGATAATGGGAGGAGTCTCCAGTAGCGTTAAAAAAAAGATCACATGGGCCTTAATATACAATGGGAGAGTATTGAGCCCCCCCCCTTTCTCACATCACTAGTATAAAGCTTTATGTATAAAAGGTTGACCACTGGTTTAACACTGGTGCAACAAGGTTTCGGATGCATCAGCAGCAGTCCTTCATCGAGAGTAATTATACCAAAGTACAAACCTTATTAATTCTGTCACAAAGGGTTAGTTAAAATTAATAACAGAGATTCTTTGGTTGATTTGCTAGGCCTGAAGAGGTTCAGATTTCTCAGAAAACTAAGTTCTGGCTCAACACAAGGTGTCTACCCAAATTCAATTTCAAACTTCCCTGACTTTTCCAGACAACGATTTCCAGTTGCTAATTACAGTAAACAACATGCAATGCACTAAAATTTGCGCAATCACAATAAATTTCAAGGCCATAAAATCGATTAATGCAAAGCCCAAAGCCATTTATAACTCAATTACAGTGAATTTACAAATTCAAAAGCTGTATTAAAAAGTGTATTTCTTTACATTAAAAACTTGCATTAATTAAATATTTACAACGACGTTTTCATTCAGCCCTTTTTGAGTTCATTATAAAAGAGTTTAACTATATAATCGCAAAACTGTTTGCTCTTCTATTCCATTTGGTGTGTACGACTATATGCAAGGGAAAGAAGATTAGTATGATCAAAATCTCTTGCAGATTGGATAATTTAGCTAAAAACATTTTTTTTTCCAAGTTTTAGTTACATATTTGGCAAACATTTTCTCCTGAGAAATATATGGGCTTAATTTTCTATAAATTATATTAGTTTTGGTGAAGTTTAGTCAAAAGTACAAGTTTTTCAAATTTTTCAGTAGGCAATGTGGTATGAAAAGCACAGTTCAGGAAAATTATTTTAATAAGCTATTTATTATAACAATAATATACCTTTATTCATTCTTCTCTGGTACGGTTATATGATAAAGAATTTCAAAATTTCCCTGAGTTAGGCCTTTATATTTCAAATTATCCCGACTTTTCCTTATCTGTAGACGCACGCACACACCTGTTAACATTACCCTTGCTGTCTATGCCATAAAGCACAGAGATAAAGTTAACAAGTTTTGTCGCATTTTACCCTAATAACGCATTACATGGCGACATCGAACGTTACCCCGGACGACATGTGCCTTCATACATCGAACTGTCTTCCCAGTCTCGTGAAAGCCAATTATATATCTTCTCTGAAAGTGATTTGATTATTCTTTTTGAACATGGGTTCTAGATATTATGAACAATTCAATCCAGGAATAATTTTTTGTTCAAATTCACATTTTTACACTTCTCAACTAGTATTTACATAAGCCGCCGATACGTTCTTATATGCAACTTTTCAGACAAACCCAATAAGCGGTACTCTGAACAGAATCCCCTCTTAACTTGGAGAAAAAATAAATCCCTGACTTTTCCAACAAAATTCCCTGACTAATCGCAAACAAAACTGTGAATTAAACTTCAGTTTTGGAGAAGAGAGTTTCACATTCGCATGAAATTGAGCTATTTAGAATAAAGTTGAGAAGATTTTCCCTGAATTTTCCAGGCTTCATCAAAAAATCTTGCTTTTCCCTTACTTTAAGGGCTTATTTCAAATTTTCTGACAAGCTCATGTTCTCCGAGTGTGTAGAAACACTGTATTGCAATTTAAATTTTACTCAGTGTACATATTTCGTGTAAAACTTTAGCTAAGAATGGATAAAACTTTTATTTATGATAATTTTTTTGTTTTTTGAAAAAGAGAATAATTCTGAAGTTACAAACAAATGCAAAAGTGCTTGGTGAAGGAGAATGACAGGTAAAGAAAGGATTTAGTGAAACCTAGCTATTTCCTGTGTCCAACCATTCACCAAGTTTAAATATTATAAAACAGTGGTGTGGATTATTAAAAGGTTAAAGTGGAATAAATTATTAGAAAGCTAAATATTGCAGACTATAGCCAAATATTATAAAACAGTGAACTCTGCCTGTGTCTTAAATCAAATTATCTTTGTAACCTTTGCTCTTTCACCTAATGTGGCTGAGGATTATATAAGTGAAGATCTTTCCTTTCAATGGAATCGAAAACAATTATTTGGAAATTAAAAAAAAAAACATTTTACAAATATCGATAGCTGTTTTGCATCCTTCTTTGAACCACATATCTGCACTCCAAAGATTAGCATCTGAAAAAAGGTTATACCATTGAAGTTGAATTAATATGCTAAAGAATTTTTGATTCAAATCTTATTATTTGTGATTCTTACACCTTAAGACTTCAGTTGGTCATGTATGGGCTAATTCCATGACTTAATGCGATTCCAAAATCATGTTAAGCCATGTTTACACACAATTACATTTTATGGAAACTATCCAGCCCAATCGATTTAAACGTGGCAATCATTTATATCCACTGTGGTGTCGTTATTCCCGATGAAGGACTGCTGCTGACACATCCGAAAGCTTGGGTGATCTTTTTCATTGCTATTTTACCAGTGTTTAACCTATTTATGTGTGTATATAGTTTTAAAACACCAGTCAAGAAAATAAGTATTTAGTAAAATAACCTGTGTTTTACGGCATAAGGACAGTTAAGGTCACACTGCCCCAAGATCCAGTTTTCTGAGGAACCCAAACCTTTAAGGCCTATAGGGAACCAATCCCAGAAGTACAGTGTTAACATTTAGCCCATATAAACATTATTTTGTTTGTTTTTTAATAAAGAAAAATCGTTATTTTATTTGCAGTAATGGAAAGATTAAAAAAAAACCGCAATTCTGAAAAATTGCATTTTAGCGTTATTTCAAAATGGCTACAACATTGTTCATAAAGCAGTTAATAGAGATATGATATTTCAAACAAAGAAATAGTCTCTTGTGTCCATTGAAGATTTATTTTTCTTCTTATATAAATAACATACAATATAAGACAGCAAGAAACATCTCTTGTACAAAACATAGGCAGTGACACAATGACAAAAATGCATGATTACGACAAACATGATTCGAAGGTTAAAATGTAGAGTCTACGACTATAGCCCAAATTGCAACGGAAAAGCTGCTTCTAAACATACGCCTTTTCTTCAATTTCGACCTTCCAATTACACTTAAGCACCACACCTTTAGCTGGAATTACTTCATCACAGATTTTTACATTTAGCATAAAACCATCATGGACGGTACATTTTTATATCATATGATTTGTACTTTGTTAGCTTTTTCTCTTTCTATTCCAAATTAATACAATTCGTATTTTTCTAACAAATCTTTCAGATTAAAGCACCAAATAAATATATGTCTTAACGATTGTAAAATTATTACAAATTCGGCATCTTTGGTTTTAGTGAAATGTGTTAAGTTATATTAAAAAATAAAGACTGTAAATAAAACGAGGTAGTTTCACTCGTCAAATGAAAAATATTCATCGACTGATTTCAATGAATAAAATTTCAAGGAATGTACGGTATTAATGATTGTTGATGCAAAATAGTAGATCTTCGCAATTGTGAGTAAAATTTTAAAACTTCGGGATCAGCTCTAACGTTTTTAGGTTCAATGTCCAGGACCCTGAGTCCTTCCAGACTTCTTGCTCGTGATAATGCTACATAGGCCTGCCCGCATTCAAACACTCTACGAAGGGAGACTTCGACACAATCCAATGTCATTCCCTGAATCGGATAAAAAAAACAGATTAAAATCGATTGATATATTAAGGTATCGAAATAAATTAAAGTGCATGGACAAACATTAAATTAAAAAGTAATAATGTACAAATCCATATTTCATAAATTTGTAAAAGCATTTGCGTTTAAAGCTAATTAAACGTGGCTCTTACATATAAAATCAGGGTTTTATAGTGGTTAGGCATAAAATTAGCCAGACATATTCTCAATGTGTGTCAATATTTATTACAGACAACACAATACCTGTAGCAACTTGTTACGTTTTTTCCATACACATTAATTCACTAGTCACTTTGATTGGTTGTATTTTTATGGTGCAAGAACAGCGAAGGCCATTCTGTGCCGAACAAGGCAAAAAATGATATGCTGCGCACTTAAGTTAGATTTGACCCGACGACCTTTGAATTACAATGCAAAGGCCTTGACCATGGAACCATTGTACTACATTAGTCACTTTGGCACTGTATAGCAGTTCTCCGTTTTTCCGATGTACAAGGTAGACCACTCAGGCGTTGCAACAATTTGAATAACCTTATAACTAAATACAGCAGGACCTGTCTAAAGAGACCACCTTTGGGACTGGACTACAATAGTCATTATACACAACAGACTTTCGTATAGGCATGACTAAGTCCATGCCAGTTTTCTCTCATAAAAAGTGATCACTTTACGAGGTACTACTGTATATTAAAGTAAATATCTGCACAAATAACATGCAACAATTAAACGCAAAACAGTAACTTAGATTGTTCTAGTCCAGAATAGGTATCCATGGTACTAGATTGCAAACCAGGTTAAGATACACTTCTTCAATGGATAGGTCACAAACGGCCGGTACGTCCCATATGAGTCAATGGATAGGTCACAAACGGCCGGTACGTCCCATATGAGTCTATGCAAGTCCACAATAATAATCAGAGAAACTTCCACTTTCGCATTACCCAACATAGTTCCGTCATGTGGGTAACATGACCACCTACATACACATAAATTAAGCAATAATTTTTAAACTAGATCCCTACCCATTAACACATTGAGTGCTACGTCAGTCATCCGTGACTGACACTGAACTTTCCGTTCAGTCCGTATTAGTCACCGGTGACTGACAGTGTAAAATATGATATAAAACTAAAAAATTTACATTGTTTTAAGCAATTACCTAAAATTTATTTAATTTTTATTTATTACAGGATTGTACCATTAATGTATTTAAATATTTCTTTTCAAAAAATCGCATTGCTATACCACAATGCTGGAGGAGCACTTCTAAGCAGTGTGCGTGGCCTGACGGGGATTTCCTTATAAATTCGTGTGGCACTCAACGTGCTAATATAACTTACACGTAACAACTAACGTAACTTACACATAATAACTCAACGTAAAAATATAATTTACACGACGTTCATAATAATGGGTTAACATAATTCAACACTTTAGCCATTGTATACAGCTCGCATCAGTTTAAAGGGGAAACAACAAGGTTAGTAAAATAACAAGAATATGTTATCATTCTCTCGGAAGGAAGGAAACAAGTTCATTCAATTAACAGAACTCTTTTCACATCAATCGAGGAAATCAACAGTCAGGCAAAGTTACTACAGGCAAGCTCTAGAAGAGTCGTTAGGGTGTACGTTTCATTCCAACATTGCTTCGGAATCACGGTTGGCTCTTTACACACAATATAATATCGCCATTTACAGCCATGTTCAACAACCTTTAATCATGCCAGCTTGCATATTTTAAACTCTTATTTGATACTCAAAACGCACTTACAAATGTAACGTTTGGATCCTGACCTCGAGGGAACTGCCCCGGGGGGCAGAAAACGGAAAAATAATTTGTTCAGCCCAGCTGGCCTAACATAAAACTTAACAAAAAACACTGCCACAAACTGTAAACTTCAACCATTTTTAAAGATACGGAGCTTTCTTCAATTTTCACAGTAGCGGTTACAGTCCAAGATACACATTTTGTACTGTTGTGGCTGAACTCCTTATTTGCATGATTTACTGTTGTTTTTAAGTTCATTTGCATCCCAACTAATAGAAAATAGTAATGGACAATCCACAATGTGTTTATAAAGCCCCTCCCCCCCCCAAGTCTTATTCCTGATTAAATTCTGAATCAAATGGTGTGAAATGACAGAACCACAGAATCTATACCGAACCACAGAAAATTTTCCTTACATTATTTGCTTGGTTTTACCGCAAGGCTCAAGCTATGCCGGGACATAGTTTTCTAAGGAATTTGAACCCTGTACACCCTAGGGAACCGACCCTTAGACTACAATGATCATTTAATCAGTAAAAAAAATTTTTAGACACCATTGTGAATCACACCTGGGTTAACGGTATGCTAGACGAGCATATTACAACCGCAACCACCACAGATTTTTCCTCTTACGTTGAATAATCATACTTTACAAGGAGTAATGCGCTTCCTGTTTAAGATCATGCAGATGTACGCAGTACAGAAGGTCAATAATTTTGTTTTTCGTTTTTCTTTATGAAGTATTAAAGGTAAGAAGAGGCAAATGAGGACTGCCCGACAAAGAAACCATCTTTGACCATGACAAATGTGAACAACGAAAGCACGCATGTACCTGTGAATAGATTTAACATTTCAATGGGCATGCACATTTTCTGAAAAAGTAGATTCACTGCCGATACCTTGCCTCTTCAACAGGCCATTTTCTTTAATGTTTCACATCTTATGTGTATTTATGACATCCTAATAAGACTGTAGGTGTTGCATGACATCTGGAAAGCATTAGAAATATCTGCGATCGCCCATTGCACAAGCATCAAAATTATTTCCTGATATGGCACCTAAGGCTAGAATTGTGTGGTATGACAGTCAGGGATTTATACACAACCCCCCTAGATTTTTTGTTACACCCCCTTAATGAAATCTAAACACAAAACCCAATCTACAGCCCCTAAAAATCTTGAACACCCTCAGTTTATGAAACCTGGATAAGCCCCTGATGATGGTCAACCCATGTGATAAGATTGAGGAATTAACGTCAGATTCTTCGACCAGGAATTGATTCTTTTATAGCGAAAGGACAGCAAAGGTCATGCTGGGTCAAGATCTGGAGAGTCATGGGGCTCCCGCCCTTTTTTTTTCACCGTTAGGCATTGAACTCGGGTTGACGGCATGTTGAGAGAATGGATTATCGCTCTGTTAGCACACTACATGGTGCACTGGAATCCAACCATAAGCAAACGGAGCATTCAGGAGGGAAAAGCACTTGACTAAATTACAGACAACAGTTTGTTTGTATTTCTGTTCGCTACATTCCAAGCCTTCACAACAGGTCATCTGGGGCAAAACTTAACGGCTAATGTGGCGCACTGAACAACTTAACCGGGCCCACTTACAAAATAATCTGAATAGCTTAACTGGGCACACTTATAAAATAATCAAACTTAACAGGAATAAAATCGAGCACAATATGCTTAAAACTTATGACCACTGAAACCCATCTTTAACATGGAGTTTAATTTCAAGATTGGGTTTAAGCATTTGGTTTTTATGTAACTTTGTGTTTGCACCTTGCACTACTAAAATTAAGCATTACAGGAAACTTGTTGGATGTTATGGAACCGAACTGATGATTATAAAGCCAGTACCCATATGCTGTATTTATGTAAAATAATGAATAGTGGGGAAAATGCAAATCTAAACTAGTGCACTCAAAAGATACTGTTATACAACCATCAGGTCACAATGATAGAATTTTCATATGAACTATGGAGGCAAAATGCAGCAAATGTGAGCACACAATACAAAAGAAAATTATAATTTACATAGGTTTGTTTGTTTGTTTTACGGCTCAAAGACTACAGTGGTCATGCTGCGCCGGGACCTACTGTTTTCCGAGGAATCCGAACCTCTTAAGGCCTAGGGAACCAAACCCCGGACTACAGTGAGCAGCAACTTTACATAGGAATTATTAACGTAAGTCGTTAACCTAGAAACATGAAACTATGACTTCACCTGTGATTTGTGAATGGATATAGCCCATGCTAGCTTCAGTGGCAACATTTTGCGGATGAGAACGGAGCCATTTGCTGTGCGTACAGACCATTTCTCATAGCCAATGGTTTCCTGAATGCCACTCATAAATTTGACAATTGCCATACCTTAGGGGAAACAAAATATACTTAATTAGCAAAATTTAATGAAATGTAAAAGACAAGACAGACAAAATGAAATTAAGGAAGGAATAATTAACAAAAAAGGAAAATATTAGGACTATTATAAAGAAAAGAATGAGAAGGTACACAAAAAAGTTAAGTAAAAAATAAGGAAAGGATAAGAAATAGTATAAAATTGGTTTTATTAAATTCCACATTGTTGATCAATTATTTGTAAATGAGATTTTTCTCCTCGGCCAAACTACAATTTCCACAGAATACAGACCTCCTCTCCAATTCAGCTGTTTTCACTAAAAGCAGCCGAGTTGCATTATGGTAACAAATAGCTTTCACTTATTTATAATAAACATAATTAACAAGCCAACTTACCAATAAATTCTGGTTACCCCCCCTACATGCTTTCACTTTCTAATTTCAAAACATATATGTCAAATTTAGCTTTATACTGCCCTATACTGCGATTTCTAAATGATGCTCTAAATTAAGTCTCCCCACTTCACATTTAATTAACATACTGCTTTGCATAAACGTATAAAATCCAGAATGGAAATTCCCCCCCACCTTCCCAATTCATTGAAGAAACTCCAAGTCCAACCAGATTTGAGAAATTCAGTATCTCACTTTTCGAAATTTTCAACATTTGAAGGAAAATGAGGAAACTGAGTTTAAAAACAAAAAAGGAATGTGTAATTTTAGTAACTAACACTAGTTCTAGGGGATATATTTTGAGATCAATACAATAGTTCATAAAAATGTAAAGTTCGTAAATATGCAAATATACTGTACGTTCAAAACCCACAAATACTTATTTCTGAATACGCTTTATCAAAAATGTTGCAAATAATAGGCAGGAGAAACTGATAAATACAGGGATGCGATTTCCCCAAAAGCAAAAAGACTGAAAACGAAAATCTGAACAAATCATGCACGAAAGATGTTTTTTAAGCAATTACTAGCCCATGGCATCCATGTACTAACACGAAGAGCTCTTAATTAAACGAATGTGTGTGTATGTGTGAGGGGGAGATAAAAAAAAGTTAAAAATAGCTTAGGCTTTAAAAAAACGAAGCACAAGAAGGTATCTATGCCTACTAAGTAGTATAGACACAAAATAATTCACAAAAATTATGTTTCTGTATTTCAAACTTCTTAGACTTCATTATGTATTACAAAAATCACAGCATCTATCATGCAGGCTTAGAAATTAGGAACAGAAAGTTAAGTGTCAATGGCACCTAACAATTTTTTCTTAGTCGCCAAAATGATTTTCATGATTTTCTTAGGTGTAATTTCAAAATTATTTATTTTGTACGTGTAGCATCATGCTGTGTGTGTTCATACACAGCATGACGATTTATTTTGTACATGTAGCATCATGCTGTGTGTGTTCATACACAGCATGATGATTTATAATGACGATAAACAAAACAGGCATTTTAAAAATTATAAGAAACATTTATTAAATTTACTTTTTGAAATCTGGTTTCACCTTACACGTTCACACTATATGTTAATATCAAAAAAATATCAAAATTAACTTATAAAAAATGAAATAAACATAAGCATGTGGTGTGGCAAAAATTAGTAACTCTGGGTATACAAGGTACAAATGGAATGAAAGAAAAAGATGGGGTGAAGGAGGGTGAGATTTTCCTAGAAGCCTCTTGTTGCCAATGCATTATGTAGCGACTACTGTTACAGTGGTCGTGATTATGTACACGCTCTGAATTCCCAGTTCGCTCATTGGGCGGAATTGAGTGCTCAATAATTGTAGTTGCACTAACAAATGAGAGGGTTTCGTAAACAGAAAGAGAAAAGGATAAACATAAAAAGAAGGTGAACAGTTTTTCCAGGAGTTTTCTTTGAGAAACGGAAGTTTTGCCAGGGGAGGGAATTTTAAAAAAGAAAAAAAAATGAAAAACAGAAATTTTTTTGGGACAGGTAATAAAAACAGAATTCTGCCAAAAGATGGAAGAATCTCATCCCTGTAAATATGAATTTCTCTCTTTCAGTCTTCCATACAATCTATTGCATAATAAAATTACTGTTGCTGTATTTTACTAGTTTGGAGAATTAATAATATATATATATATATGGCCTGCAAAAGGGTTGCTGGTATCTAACTGGAAGGAGACCCACACGCTGAACGTATGTGACGATGTGTGGAACCGGCCAGGCCAGTAACCTAGTGTCCTACCCCGCCTTCAAGTGGTGCAGGCTGAGCTTTCTATTTATGTGGCAAATTAATATTTGCTGCACGGATAGAAAGGCGGAAGGGGAGGGCTAATTCACCAACCCGTCTAGCCAGCGTGGTGAAATTATGGCTAATTCCTCCATTATGTTGACACACCAGAAACCATGGCCCCTAGTCTCCAGGTGCTGGAGTGCTCCTGATCAAGGCAGCGGTCAGTGTGGCATGAAAGCAGGGGGTGCTAAGAATCACTGGAATGGCCCAGGCTGCCGTTTGTTATTGACCTTGGCAACGTATAATGGACGATCCCTTGCTTCTGAAGCAAAACTTCAGGAATTGGAAGAAGAACTTGACAAGATCAAATGGGACATTGTAGGACTCAGTGAAGTTAGAAGAAAAGGTGAAGAGTTGGTGGAACTTAAAAGATATGATTAACTAATGTGGATGCAAATAATAGCATCCCTACATTTCCAGAATGGCTCATTTTTGGACATAGGTTCACTAGACCGAAGTTGTTTCTTCTGATCTCCTTCACCTATCACACATGCTTAACAATTCCCAATTGCCTCCATATAGTAAACCAATCGTTTTCCATACCTTTGATGACTAAACGGCAACACTACTCAGGACCAGGGAAGGGAATTTTCGATTTTTTTGTTTCTGCTGCATTATTAGGTCAATCACTTAAATCATGTGTCAAAAAACATTTTTTTTGTGCATGTAATTGCCTACGTAGTAACGATGTGGATATAAACAATAGTTTCACTCTGCAGCCAAATCGGGTCTTTTGTGGATATAGGGATGTGTGCCAATATGGTTTATTTGATGTCCTCTACAATCCCTTAACGTTTTGGCCATGAATTCAGGGACACCCTGTATATATTTTATTAAACATAATCCTACAAATAAATGCCCAGAGGTGAGAGGCCTGCTGGCCATAATTTCCATCTATATTTTTTAACCCATCTCTGTGGAAATTTCAGAGTAATTTTTAAGTTGCTAAAGTATGTGAGGGAACGGAGAGGGGTATCATCTTGCTGTAAGATGCGCCTTTCTTTGCATCATCACCATCTCGACTATGTTTACAGTGTTTGGCGCAGTCTAGCCCAGATGCTCTTGCACCATAAAGCCAAACAATCATCTCGACTACGAAACTTGGCTAGGCAGCTGTACAGCAGTGCCTTCTTCTGTGACAAGGGACACAAAGAAGATCTTTGAACTTCATTCCCATTTTATATGTCGATCATATTTCATTGTAAAAATATAGCCATTCTAAAACACCATCATGACTATGTGAACATATATTTTATATAACTTAAAAACTATAACATTTTATACAACAAAAGTAAAGGTCATATGCACCTATTAGTCCAAACAATAGAAAATTCAAGGGACATACATACCATTTGTTTTATTTTCAAAGGCTTTCACGACACCTCTTGCACCGTTGACAAGACCCCGTGAAACATCTAGATTTTTAGCGAGCATCACCTGTGCACCAACTTTCAATTCAATTTTTTCGGCCACAGGACAATGGTTATTCAAAAATGCTGTTAAGCCTGCCACATTATCTGATGCATAAAACATGCGAGGTTCACCTGAAAATTAGAGCAACATTATATACTAACTGGAAAACAATCAGCATTGTGTTTTCATTCCACAATGTAGAAAAATCTTTTTCTAAAGTTATGAGGCAATTGCACAGCTCTTTTGAAGGTTTGATTTTGTAGTAAAGATTTAAAACTACGGCAACACACACATGTAAAACCTTTCTACGAGTTAACATATGTGTGATCTCGCATAAGAGCTTGATGGATATTTGCACTAATGGACTGAACTCACACTCTTCCATTTTTTATTCTTTTTAATATCCAATTGGATGGAAAAATCATCTCATCTATTACCATGGAGAAAGTACAAATTTAAAACTCTGCATTTTAGAATAACGAACTTATAAAACATAGTGTTCCCATTCAATAATAATTACTTGACCACCTGGTTGTCATTATTGGTCATAACTTATTATCATTAACTATTATATATCGTAAATGCAGCAGTTACCCTACTTATTTATAGTACAAGAAGAAAATGACCAAAAAAATGTTACAAAACTTTGTAATGCTTTCTGTGAGTTAGCTTCTGTAAAAACATTTTTAACATCTAACAAAAAAAGTACAGAACTTACGTAGTACCAGCGGGATACACTTGTATATTCCAAGTGGAATAAGGAAAAGTCTGTATCATATGGTGTAGCATTACTTCCCGTATTGGCATACATTGGCAACTCTGAGTATATATGTGAAATTAGAACCTTCTACTTTAAAATAGAGAAGGTGGGGAGTTCATTATCACCTCGGAGAGGGATCATAGCCTTTTTCCCTTTCCAATACATATTAGTTAATAAAATTCTAGTAGAGGCCATAAAGCAAAGGGTGATGATGTTTGTGTTTTTATGGTGCAAGGACAGCAAGGGTTATGTTGTATTAGGACCTACAATTTTCCCCAAGCAATTTGAATAGCTTAAGAAGGCCCTAGAGTAGGACTTCTCAACTGCTGGGCCCACGGCCTGGTCCCGGGCCTTGGCATCAGTCATACCGGGTCACGAGAAATTCCCCCGGAATTTGTCATTTTAGTTTTTTTAAGCCTTTTTTGTGAATAAATGTTTTACTGTGGAAATATTCTGAGAAGAACAATAGTCGGGAATCTCAGATCTTAAATAACCTCTGTGCAGCAACTACCAGTGACCAGGCTGTGTTTTTTTTTTAAAATATGCAAGTATTCATGATCGATCAAGCATTTTCAGACATCGAAATCTTTTAGCATTTGAGAAAGGGTATAACGCTCATTATGACCTGTCATAAAAAGTACCTGAAAGTCGATTGCAATAATGCATGGTTCATCCTCTGTCTTAAAGCTGAACGAAATAACATCTGTGTTGCAAATGATAGTGACCAGTCATCAAGGAAGTGTACATTAATAAAGGGAGTGTACTGGTAGTCTTTATAATTATACTATAATTAAATATTCATCCTTATGATGTTTAATATATGAACTTTAAAAAAATAGAGGGTATTTATGAGTAAATTTGTCGAGACTCGGCTCTCATCTCATAAAAAGATAATTTACTGGATCCTCGTCTTATAAAAAAAAGAATTTACCGCACCGTGGCTTCATAAAAGTTGAGAAACACAATCCTGGAGCACCAAGTGCAGACTATAATAAGCATCCTGTATGATATGGCAATGAGCATCCTGTATGACATGACAATGAGCAATCCTACATGAATTTTTCCTGTCTTATCAGCTAATATTAATTGTGATGACATGTTTTGTTTTTCTTTTAACAATTCTTTGTGTCTAACCATACAGGTTCTCAAATCCCTTTGGAATCTTGCAGTTTGTTCAATTTTACAATCATTTACAATGCAATGATATTCTAGCTTATCAGTAAGGTGTAACCACGTAACTGTGAATTAAATGTGTAAAAAAAAATACATATAACTGTATGAATCATGTAAAAAGGGACTTGGGTGAACCTGCATGGTATAATTGGATGAAAATCTTACACAGCATTGTATTTTTATACTACACGAGGGGAGAAACCTTGTAATACTGTTAAGATTCGTAGAACTGTTAAATAGTTTAGGTAAATGTTGTTATATTACTAGCCTTCCTTTATCTTCACCAAAATATTTAATTTAAGACAATGAATTAAAGCTGGGCTTTCCTTTAATTAAACTATATGGTTTAAGGCATATTATAGTCAAGTATGACAGAAGGATAACCTAGTAAAGGAGACATATACAATAACAAAAATGATAATTTACAATGTAATTAATAGAACAAGTTTAAATTTAAACTGCAAAAACGCTAATTGTTTTATAATAAGCAACATTTTTTTTGAAAATTAAGTTTAGTAAGTTAAGGAGTAGTTTAGTAATTTATTGCTTATTTTTATTATATTTATACGTGGGTGTTGAAAATTATTGTGTAGTTTAGTAAGCTAAGTGCAAAGTCAAGCCATCTTGGTTTCTTTGAAAATTTGTCAATCACTTTATTTACATCAATATGAATATTTCTGTGGGTGTGTATTAAAAGTTTTTGCTTCTGATATCCCAGTTTGAAGCCAAGTTTGTAGGTGTTTCAATAAAAAACAAACAAACTATTTTCTGCTGAAGCAATACTTACTGAAAACGTAGTTTGAAAGGCAAGTAGCTTGTAGATTCGTGGAAAAACGTCTGGATCGCATTTCTCCAAGACTTAGAGACTTTGGACGCCTGTGTAAGACTTTTATTTATTACAGTCGTAACAAATAACATAAGATATTCTTCATCAACTTTATTTTTTTCTTATCTAACTCTGACGAGGGGGAGGGTGATTGCCCCCTCCACCCCTTTCTGGATCTGACAATGTATCTGATACAAACAGATCTTCAAGTTGAGTATTAAGTTTAATGCCAAAATACTTCCCTTCTCTGAAGTTCTCCATGAATTTTAATTCTTTGGTACCTGGATTTTCATATAATTTGTTTAATTTAAACAAGACTAATTTAATACAATTATCCACTTGAGTGACCAGCATGTTTTCTCGTTGAAAAAATTCGCTAATAGGTGTGCATATTCCTAAGAAATCAAGAAAAAAGTGGCCAAACTTAATAAATCTTCAGCTTTTCATTATGTTTAAAAGACCTTTTGCTTTCTGCCCTTGTACAGAGGCTTCATTTTCAAGATGAGTAACAAGAGGAAGCCAAAGTTATTAGCAGTGCTTCAAGAGTCTTATATTTGCTTATAACCCAATATATACTGTTGATATCTTTCACCTTTACCAACTTCGCTTCTAAAATGTTTGCAGTTCTGGCTATTTCAAGTAATTTCTTAGGAGACACTGTGATAATACATAAACAAAGCTCGTACATGTTTCTCACATTCAGTAATGAACTTCACTGTTGAACATGCATCTAAAACAGCTAATTGAAGCCACTGTGCAACACAACGGATGTGTACAAAATTGGAATTTATTTCTTTTAATTTTTACCTAATCCCTTTCGTTTCCCACACAACCACTTGTAGCACCATCAATTTCGAATCCTATTAACTACCCTAGCTTTCTTATTGGAATGTCCGTTCTTGTGAAAGCTTCAATTACAGTATTAAAGTATCCTTGTGATGTTTCATTTTGAAGCAGCTCGAGAGACACAGAGAAAAATGTTTAGTAATCAAAGAATTCTTAATATAGCGAATATGAAGAATTGCACAAGACTGATTGGAAAAGTCAGTTCAGCCATCAATTACAAGTGCAATGCAAGGAGACTTACAGATATCTCATATGAGATTCTTTTCAATTACTGATGCAATGGAATCAATGAAATCTGTTCATTGTGTTCTATTCTTGTACTTACCACCAACCGAAACCCCAAGCTTAGTGAGAAGTTCCATATGCTTAAAGAAATTGTCAAGTGGCTTCGAATTATAAGCAATGAAATACGCAATGTTAAACAATATGCACATCTGCCGGCATTGGACTTTTGATGCTTTCAGGAAGCAGCGATTTAAGGGAGCTGTAGACGGAGATTCTTTTACGGATGCTGCTGCAATACATGACTTGTGGCTATTACTTCTTTCCTGTGCTTTTAAGGTTTCAATATTGAAGTGATCATCATAACCTGACACTAACTTAGAAGAATAAGAAGAGTCTTGTAAATTCGGGTGCTTCTTACAGAAGGTACAATAAAGAACACAATCATCAACTATTTCCAACCATGTAAATTTTTCGCATTTTGAAACGTTTTAGACTACTTTGTTCTGTTTATATTTCCACCATCGATGGGATGCAAGTTTACATTTACACTGAATGTTCTTTCTTCCATATTCATATTTAATGTCGTTTCTTTCATACTGTTGAACCTTATTTCTTCTTTAGACCTGATGTTATTGTTTAGAATGTGTGTAGGTTTATTTTGCGTTCTCTGGCAACTCGAAAACAATTATGCAATATTCATCTGCTGAGACATGCTGCACAAATACTAATTTAAATTTTACAAGTAACTCAACGTAAACCTAAAGCACAAACAACATGTGTGTTATTTCAATGCAAACGCGAAGTTCCATGTACGCCAGTTTGCAAACACGAAGCTCTGATGTTGCCAACTTAGAGGAATATAAAACTAATGGTCTCCAGTTTTATTCTTTGGAAACTTCCGCGCTCACTTTTTTGGCTTGCACGATACGTCTCTGACCATCAGGTGGTAAAAGTTAGTGCTAGCAGTCACTACGAAACCTCCAGATTCTTGTTGAAAACCTGTGTTTTAGAACCAAAAATCGTGAAATTTCTAAATTTTGTAACAAAACTGGAAATTTTTCCAAATTATTATTTTTGACAAAAGATTCAAATTTTGCTGTTTTATTTCACATTTATTGCTTTCTTTTTCAATTCTGTCGCCCTGGGCAAGCGGGCGACTGGATTTTTGTATGGCTGCATTAAGCAAATCTTACCTATCAGTCAACTATTTGCCTATTAGTTACTCAAATAAAACCTTCTTGCCATAGGCATATGCAGAAAGTTTGTAAGTGGGGTTATAGACTCAATGGGAGCGTTATGAAGCTGCAACTCACATATTCCTATGTTAAATATACAAAATTTCATTGCAATGGGGGTTACAACCCCCATCAACACCCCCCCTGCATATGCCATGCTTCTTAAAGAAAATAGGTACTCTATCCGAATCTATTTTTCTTATACATTTTGTCAAATAAACACCAGAAATTGTTCACCTTTAATAGCCTAAGTAATTTTTTTTTGATGCTGTAAGTTGGTAAGAATGTTCCTAATTGTCATGCAGAATTTTGGTGCATCTAATCTCACCAACAGCTGTAAACAAACTAACAATCAATCTCAAGTGTGTTCTGCAATTTTTAAAATGGATAAAGATATCGAACAAGAAGTTTGTGTTGCCTATAAAATCTCTCGTACTCAATTGTTGAAAATGTTGGAGGTCTACGGTGAGTCAGATTTATCAAAAACATAAGCATACGAGTAGTATAAAGCATTCAAGGAAGGCTGAGAAATGGTAGAAGACTGGCCTCGTTTCAGTCAACCTTCGACTGACCAAAACATCAATGCGATTTTATTGTTCCCCAAACTGAAATTACCACTTCATGGAAAACATTTTAAGTCCATTGCAGTCATAACAAAAAAATTTGCAGAAGGCCATACTGGAAAATGCCCGTAAGAAGTGTTTTGGTGATTGGATTATTCTTTGGCGTAAGTGTATGGCATCAAATATGGCCTATTTTAAAGACAAAATAAACTTAGACGCTTAAACCAATATTTCGTGCTTTATTGAACAATTCCCAGTATTTGGTTGACAGAAAAAAATATATAGAAAGAGTGAGAAAGGCCAAGGACATGGAAAAATACCTGGTAATTTCTCCAGCTTAGAATTATTTATGAAGTTGACGTCATCTTTGTGAGTGCTTAACCTTGTAGCCAATATGCCGTCTTTATCAATTTGATGATCACACGTTAATTTCAGTCTTGAAACAATACTTTCACTGCACCTAATTGAAATTAAATAATATATATATCTTTGATGTTCATTCTGTCAAATAAATTGAAGAACACAAATAACACTATACATATATATTCTATAATTAACAACCATTAAATTTTAATGCTCTCATACTTAACAGAAATTTACTTTCAATGGAAACGCACCTGCCATGTCGAATATCTTGAAGCATGTTAATGAATTCTTTGTCCTTTTGTCTTTTCACTTCCGTAAGTTCGATATTGACATTGACACATTTCCTCCACGCAACTGACTAATAAATTTATAAAATTTAGCTAATTTAATATAGAATTAGTACCTATATTTAAAAAAAAAAAGCAGTTTGCATTCACATATTGTTTCTACAGTAAATTAATAAAGGAAACATTAAAATAACAGCAAGAGTTATCAGAAATAGAAAACTTGGCTACATCATGGCTTAGATTGATTTGATTCTTATTGCTACACATCATGTGCACTGTTGCCAGTCGTTACAAAACATCCAATGAAGCTGTTTTTTCTTCTTTGTGTGTGTGTGTGTGTGGTTTTATGGTGCAAAAACAGCTCAAGTCATGCTGTGTCAGAATCTACAATTTTCCAAAAGGACCCGGACCTTTTTCCCTAAGAAATCCAACCTCAGAAAACAGATCAGTAAGAAAAACAGCACACCTGCTTTTCCATACAGTAGACAAATACTTTACTTCTGCTTGTCACCATATAGCTTAATAGTGAAACTTTGAATGGTAACACAGATGCAATAATCGGAAACGTATTTTAATTACCTATGACTAAAAAAAAAGTAAAATGATTCGTTTTAAATACAACAGTGCAATGCATATTCAAACTGACACATGTTACTGAAAAGACTATGGACCCATTACTGAATAAAAAACTGATGTATACTATGTCAGAGACTGCATTTGTATGTCTTATGTTACAAGACTGTGATATTTGACATATACAGGGGTGATTGTAAGTCCAAACCAGATTCCCTGAACATACCAGAAAATTCCCTGAAAAGTTACGTAATATTTTTGGTAAATACACGCATTTCCAGAGGAGTATAAAAAAATTAAATGGAACAAAACGACGTTGTTGTAATTTTTTTAAAATGAATTCCCGGAAGAAGGAAGTTGAAATTCCCGGAATTTACGGAAATTAAGGTACAAAATCACCCCTGTATATAGGGTGGGACCAACAACTTAACGCAACCTCCAAATCACAATACGTTAACACACAACCCCGCCTGCAGGGAACAGGAACTTGGCATTACTTCAAAGATGACTAAGGCATTATATACTTAATACACATCTTAAGTTTTATGACATGCAACAATACAACATAGCACAAAATGCCAGTTAGTTGGTTGATGTGCATGTCAATTTGTGGGTGAGGTGTCAGCAGAAAATAGATCAGTAATCCCAGATGAGGATTGCTCTAAGAACAGCATTTTTTGGGGTGAAATTCAGTTTCAAATGTATAAAAAATCGAAGGATATTGAAATGACATGCACTAAATTCAGTAGAGAGAGTGGTAACACATTGAGAGCATACGGGCAACAGTAGAGATACAGGGCTCCAGGAAGAAAAATTGTCTGGACACTGGAAAATGGGTCATTAATGGAAACTTTCCATACTTGTGAAGCATGTTATGCAATGCATCCAAGAGCTGATGCTACCGGAGATGGGACTCCTATGCATGACAGATCAGATATTTCAGGAGAAGGTAGACTAAGGTATTTGCAGAACTCTGAGAGAGCATTTTTGAGAAGATGGTACGTTGAACAAGACAGCAATCGATGTTCTAGACTCTCTTCCTGACCTTCAATGCACTGGTGGCACAGGTATATGGAACTGCTAGTCCACTGTAAACTGCTTACAATGAATTATGAGCAGTACAATGTAAATAAACGAGAAATACACTTAAATTAAAACAACTGAATGCACCCACATAAGTGCTATTTCACTGAATTCTACATTGCACAGTATAGGAGAAAATGATGAATTTACAAACACCGATACACGAAGTTGTAAAGGATAAAAACAATATGGACTCTCAATTATACAACAGAAAATAATTTAACCTGGAAACAAAACTTTCTCGTTTCTCCAACTTTGCAAACGGGTGGTAGCTGCAAAAAGTCTCCACTTAATATAAGCTGTATTCCGCCAAATGGCTTGTCATTGTTACGAATGACACGAGCGATCATTTCTAGTTTCTGGAAAATTTCTCCATCAACCATTGACACTTCATCGATAACTAAATGCTGACATTTCTTCCACTGCTGACCTTTTCCTTTCTTCATCACTTGCTCAATGGACTGCTGTGCAGATGCCGATCCCAAGCCAAGACCTACAAAGTAAGGTCTCAAAAGCAGTTCTAAAATTTCACATTTAGGCTCCAAAATATTTAAAAGAGCTAAATTACACAATAACTCCGAACTTGTACATAAATGCGAATTGTAACCGACATGGAGCAATAACATAATGTAATTAGTGTGGTACACCGATTTCCATTCCATTAAATTATGCATTCTAGAATCGTTGACGGAGTGGTCTGAGAAAAGGGATAGCTTCGACCTAGCATGACCTCTAAACAATAATCAGCTATTTGCTACGGGAATCAAAACAGAAAGTGTGGGATAAGAGAAAAATAATTAGCATGTGATACCATTTAAATAATTGAGCTTTTTCAATAAAAAATTATGTAACGGGAATTTAAAAGACTGTCATGCGTCTTGTGGTGAAAGAACAGTTGACAAATCATCCTGCATCAGTCCATAGCTTCCTGACAGATGAGAACCTCTATTTTCTGGGGAAATGAAACATCAGGCTGAAGATCAGTAAAAAAAAAAAAAAGCAGTGATGAAAGATCTTTGAAGTTCTGAGATTTTTTAGATAGATCTGGTGCCCGCTTAGTCTGTATTTTAAAGCACACTTTGTTTGGCTAATGTACAAAAGACCACACTGACAAAATATTTGGTAAATTCCCTAGCATTTGGTGAGTAGGAAGTTATCTTTAAATTTCGAAGTTGGATTTTTTTTACAATGGGAAACATGATGCACAGATTAGCTTTTTTTCCAAGGTTTTAGCGACTGCAAAACTAAGTTTGAGACAGAATGGTAAGGAAACAAAACCGGAGAAATTATCTAAGGAATGGTTGAAGAGGGTCAAGGTTTATTAGGTTTAACCATCACCCAATTGATGACATTGTGGTTGTGACCTCTGATGTTACGTACTAATACACGAGTATGTAAACTAACAAAAGAAATTACTTTTCTTGTTAAGACAATTTAGCTGCAAAAAGGCAGATAGAAAAACTTTTTAAGTGCAGTTAAAATTTTGTTAAACAAATTTCAATGCACTTTGGACAGACTTTGGCCATCCCTTGTCAGCACTGACGAGTTTGTCTGGCAACAAATAATGAAATGTTACCAATTCATAGATGGGTTGTGTTCACAGTTAGATCCCATTTCCGGTTAAAATAGTTGCTATAAATGTTGACTACCGCTCCATCTATCAATGGTGAAATGCAACATTGAAGCAGGTAGAGTGGTAGGTGAAGGCTGAAAGTACGTTTCTCCAAGCTTTACTGAAGTATGGAGCGGACCTGTGATCATTTACAGTGTCACCAGTGTTTGTAAATAAAAATTGCTTCCGAAGAATCTAATTCTGCAGGAGACGGGTTGATGAATGATGGTGGCATCTTGAAAACTGAATTTATGATTATTGTCCCAGCAATGAACTGCAATAGAAAATTTATCAAATTTGGCCTTTTTGATATATCTTTAATGCTCTTTTAATCTGAAACATAAAGCATGCTTTGTTTGGTCGGTGTAGGAAAGGTTACGCTGCCATAAAATTTGGTACCCTCCACAGTGCTGTAACATGGGAAGATTATCTTTGAGTTTGAAAAGTTGAATTTTATTGAATGTGGGGAAAAAATTGTTGCAGCTAATGTATTTCAGAATGCCAACTTTAAGGTAATTTTTCCCCCATTCAATAAAATTCAACCCTCCAAACATAAAGATAATCTCTGTGTGTTACAGTACTGGGAAGTATACCAAATTTTCTGTCAGTGAAACCTTTCCTACATCGGCCAGACAAAGCATGTTTTACATCTTAGATTAAAGAACATCTCAGATTAAAAGAAAAGGGAGTCAAAAAAGCCGAATTGAATAACTACTCAATTGAAATTGACTACTGGGACAATAATAATAAATTCAATTTTCAAGACGCCGCCGCCACCATTCGTCAATTCAAGTCTCCTGTAGAATTAGATTTTTTGGAAGCATTTTTTATTTACAAACACTCCGGTGACATAGTAAATGATCATATCCATACTTCAGTCAAGCTTGGAGAAACCTACTTTCAGTTCTTGAACTACGAACCCACCTGCTTCAATGTCGCGTTTCACCACCGACAGAGCGGCAGTCCGCATTAATAGCAACTTTTAACCAGAAATAAGATCATATTGGCAATACGACCCATCGGTGAATTGGCAACACTTTGTTGTTAGTTGCAGCACCAGACAAACGTGTGTTCCTGATAAGGAATAGCAAAGTCTGTCTTCTGAAAGGCACTGAAATTTGTTTAACAAAATTTCAAGTAGATATAAAAACCTTGCTTTCTTGTTTATTATTTATTCTTTGTATATTCTTTGTTATTTATTCTGCATAGTGCTATGTCATCAGATTAACTACAGTTAAAAAGTTTCTAATTAAATAATTTATAAAAGGTAAGGTTTTTGTAAGAGGCGTATTACCAGCAAATGCATGTAAAGTTATTCCACCAATCTGACATGCAGCAACACCTGTACTGGCAGTCGCAAATGTGCTGTCAGGAGCTAGAGCTCCGAGAATCCGTTTCAGCAAAAAGGATTTTCCGGTACCTGCACTTCCTGTAAAAAATATATTCTTCCCACTCATAACTGCACCCATTACATTCTTTTGTTCGGTTGTGAGAATTCCAATTCCCAATGGACGGTGAACTTGTGATTTTTTCTATAAAGAGCACAAATACATACACTATTCTTCATGCATATACACAATTGAACTACGTTATAACAACATTCAAAGGATGGCCAAAAATTTAACTCTATAAACATATATTGTCTACAATACTCTCAATACATATATTGTTCATAAAACTCTATGAGGACCATTCCATAGTCACATGGGGGACATTTGGACTCTCAATTTTCAGATAAATAGTTATGCCAAGGTCATATATATAACTTACGAAATTGTGTATATTTTTTATACCAACTGTTCATGTCAAAGATACTTTATGCTATTAATTGTATTACTTTTGATAATTTTTTTTTTGGTAGAAATTAATTTAAGTGTGTCACATGTGGGACATGCAAAGTCAACTATTTGTGAATGGCTATATGAACCAAAAGATATTTCTGCTCTTTTAAGTAAGAAATCATGAAATTAAAATTATATTTGGAGAGACGAAAGTCCAAAATAAGATAGCATTAATATCATTTATAAATAGTAATATTTAAAGTATTAAAAAAATTAAAATGTGTACTGTCACGTGTGGGACTTTTGCAAACATAAATGGAAAGCACAATTTTAAAATGTTAGAAAATTGTAAATAAAATTCTACTGCATATTTTGACATTGTATGAATGTTTATTCGAGTGATCTCAAATTTATAAATAAGTTATTACTTAGCTTATAATACATTTAACAGACATAAATATGTTTATAAATTTGAAATGTGCTCTGTTGTTAACAACAGGTGGTGGTATTTTTTTAACGTCTTTTATCATGTATACAATTTTGTCCAGTTGATGTGGCCACTTGTAATATGTACCAGATTTCACCATAACCGAAACTCCAACACAGTCTAGTCTAGCAATACAAGTGATTTCACCTAGATAATTTCATCGTATGTCATCACTACCCATTCATCCACTTGCAGGCACAAATCATTCTCTGCCTTTGGACTTGGCTAACTTTGTGATATCTTCTGATTAGCACTTTGCATGCTCAAAGAAATTATATTTGCCATTATTATATTTAATGACATGAAAGGTTGAAACTCCAGGAATTGCCTTTACATTATCCCATGGCTTTTGTGATAAAATTATTTGGGATATTTTCTTCAGACACATGCATAATCGTAGTTGCTTTAACGACCTTTTGTGCAACATGGACAAAATCTGCTGCTCCCTGAACAATTGACTCATTTTTTTAGCTCATAATTGCTTGATGTACAAGCCGTTTAAAGTTTCCTCCAATACCATCAATGATGCCTTGCCCGTGGGAAGTAGCGAAATTTTCAGGAAGTTTATAATATAGCACAGTAAGTATGGAATATATTGTATCCCTGTCTTTGTTTAGAACATCAGTGCATAAAAAATATGTATTGCAACACCCATTGACAAACGTTGCAGCTGTAAAAAGAGTAAGACTAGATCTTGACCAAAGTGCACATTGGATCTCATTTTGGTATTCGTATGAAAGAGACCGAAGTCGACCTGTAAGACACATACCCCATTTGCTTGCTTGTCACATTGAAATGCATCAGCTTGTATGCGTTTAACATTCACATGTTGTACTACTTTTGCCATATTTTTTGTGACATAACCATGCAATTCAGCAGCACATCCTTCTTTCATAACTACCTTTAGTCTTCCATCACGATCTTTTTCCTGCTGTTTCCAAATTACTTTTTCCTCGGGATCTGTTAGCAATTTAAAAAGCTTCCCATCAGAACATGTACTACAATGGTTCTGCCAACAAGTGGAATTGAGTCCCTCTTCTCCGCCTCTTTCTCCTTCCCTTTCTTCTCCGCCTCTCCATCTCTTCCTTTCTTCTTTCCTTCGCCTCGTTGTCCCTTTTCTTCCTCCTCTTTATTTCCCCTTTTTCTGCCTCCTCATCCCTTCTTTTCTCCTTTCCTTCCCTGTCATGCATATTCTGATAACGGCACTGAAAAGCGTCATTCAAACGAGCCCTAACAATTTCATCTTACACTTATATTCAGACGAAATTAATTCTATAACCTACTCCAGGATATTTCTTTTCTCTTTCAAGCCTAATTCCCTAAAAAAAGTCAATCGTTCACATATAATATAATCCACTGCACCATGAGTCAAGTGAGAGAGAGTGGCTAATCACGTGAAAATGCCTGTATGTATGACGTCACAATCCCTCCTTTAGCGACTTTTCTACTCTTTTCTAGAGGAAAAAAGTCGCTATGGGATAGATTCTGTAACATCACCACTTTGTATACAAATAAACAATAATGATAAAACCCATTAACAAAAACTATTTTACATGCACTTTAGAATATGATCAGTGCTATTTTTTTGGCTGGAAGCTAACTTTGTAACTAACTTTTTTTTTAATAAATCTCTTTTACCTAATCTATATATAGGTACCTAATGTATACATAGGTTGGCACATTTCTGAACAAAAGTTTTTCTTTCTTTTTATTTTTTGCAAGGTCCTGTGGATAGGCTACATTTAATTATAGACACCACATGCATACCCACAATTCCAACTAAGTTCTGTTAATTATTCTGGATAATTATACACATTAATTTCAAACAATATCTAAATTACATTTATAGAAATATCTTCTAATGCTTCCTTTCTACAATTGGCAACACTGTATGTGCAGGCAGAACGGAAGGGGCAAAAAAAAAAAAAGCATTTACCGTTTTACGGAATATAAAAATTTATACAACTTGGGCTATATTTAGGATATGACAATGTAAAAGTACATTAATTGTTCATATTGTTACATCCTGACTGCATGATGGGTAATTTTTCATAGGACTAAAAGTTCGATGTGAGCCCCACATCAAATGATGTTCACATACCATCACAATCACTATAAATTAGAATTGAATCCAGCCCAACATGCTTAAGAATAGTGGTTGGGAACTTTGTTGTGTCGAGAAGTAAAAGGGCATGGATTACACAACTAATATAAATTATTTGCGCTTTATCTCTCAGTTGCCAACTTTGGCGACTGTTGAATACATTATGCTTGGTGTAATAAGCTATAATAGGGACTCTTAAAAAGGATCAAATCTGCATACAAATGAATTTAAAAATATTTGGAAAAGGAAATTTCGTAGATTTTGAATTAGACTGAGCGTGAATCATCATGCATTCTACTCTCAATAAGTGGCTGATTCATCAAGGCCAAACAGCCAATTACTGTTTAATATGATAATGCAGCTACTACACAAACCTGCCAAATCATAAATATGTTGTATTAAACCTAACTTACCTGCGTTGGCGTTATATTTTGATTTTCTCCACTTTCTCGTTTCCTTTTATGAGATTTAGGAGTTTCTGGATCACCAGATTGAGGCTTGGCTTTACCTACATTCAATTTGTTTTGCAGGACGGTGATGTCAACGGCTGTGAGAGGACTAATCTCTTGTAGTTGGTGGGCTTTTTCTGACAATAGGCGTGATTTGGCACTGACAGCCTTTTCTTTCTTGGCTACTTCTGATTTAGCCATAATCGTTTTCATAAAAAGTGAGAGTTTATTTGGCGGGCAATTCGAGATAAAAATTTGAACATTGGGCTGTGATAGTTTAATAGTTGCTTTGCCTTCCTTGACAAAGCGTGTGTGCAACACCATATCCTTCAAAGGATAGGTGTAACCAGTCTTTGCAGATTCAACTTTTAGAATCATGTCACGAAACTCATTTCTCAGCAAACGCAATAACGTTTTTGAATCGGCAACTGTTTTTCTGATGGTCCCATTTTTCTCAAGAAAATTTACCTTTATGGTGCAGGTTATGGATATGTCATCATTATCATTAAAAGTCATTTTAATATTGCAAATCTGAAATATAAAAATATATTTATTAAATTTCAATATTGATTATTGGAATTAATATACAGTGGAAATCCTTTTAATGATACTTATTATCAGTAGTGCAGCTACACGGGGGAGCGAATGGAAGTCCAGGTATCACAATTTGGGGGGGTGGCAATTAGCTTTTAAAAAACTTTTGTTATCCCATTCTGAGATTTTTATATTTTTTTTCCCCCACCTGACACCTTAAGCTCATGGGGCGGTAAAACACACAAATAGCTTGGTGCTAGTACAGATACTGTTCCATTTCGTTTTTAGTGGGAAGTGTTTCCAATACACTTGGCAACTTTGTCCTGGCTTGCCGCCATGTTGCTTACGTCTCAATACAGGCTCCGCCCCTTTCCTTCCTCCATCCTACTCCGAACCTTCACCCCTACCCCTCTTTTAGTTCTCTCTCTCCTTCACCCATACCCCTCTAACCTCTTCATGTTCTTTCTCCTCCCCCTTCCCCTCTCCACCTCCCAATCCCTGTTTTCTTGGCAGTCTTTTCCTACTCCCCCTTACCCTTGGAATCCCTTTCTACTCCCAGCCTCCACCCCCTTCGCCTCTTAACCTTTCTCCTCTTTTCCTCCATCTCTTCCCCTCCCCCTGCTCCTTTTTCTCAGTGCAGCGAACAAAATAAAAACGGCATACTAACTTTTATTCCTTTTATCTGTCAGATAACTTCACCTCTTCAACTACACAGTCATCCACGTTAGGCCTAGCATACCAGCGCACCTTGCAAACCGGGCCCTTCTACTCCAAACCAAATAAACCTTCTCCCACAAACCAATCCAACAACATTCCTCTTCCCTTTCAACCGCAATTGAAGAAAAAAATCCATATTGAAATGTTCCGACGTCTTCCCAATCACTTCAATACTTCCATAAGTCTTACCACCGCCACAGAGAAACACTGTATGATGCTCCACCCTGTGTGACATCATGCATCGAAATCGCTGATGTCAAAACCCCGCTTACAGCGACTTTCCTTCTCATTTCTAGGGGAAAATTGATCTTGTGGGACAGTATCTGTACTACCACCAATAGCTTTTCCTGTTTGACTTTTTCAATATTCAGGAAAAGCCATTTGCGCATTTTGCTACTATTTAAATGCAAACTACATGGTGTGAAGTATTACACTCAGCATTACTTCCAAAAATTCTGAACGCCTCTATAATATAATAAAGTTGTTTTAATTGAACATTTCCATGTAATGTGGCATTTTACTGGCAAATACTTTACAGAGTTACGCAAATTCTGATTGTCTTTTTCTATTTAATGACGTTTTTACTTCCTCCCTTGAAAATCATTAAAGGTCAAGTTTATACTAAATAAAAGGGCAGATCTAGAAATGCCTCAATCGGGGGGTGGGGAGATTTGTTTCCGATTCCTATTTTTAGCCAAGTGTCCAGTACTTTTCAATTCTTTTTCCATCATATAATCATGGCTCAAGAGTGGGGAGGGGGCAAACACCCTCCTTGGATCCACCAGTAAGTAAATACCTTATGTCTAGCATAGGTGTAATCTGGCGGAAGCAAGGGGATGCACTTGTCTCCGCCACTTTTTAGAAAAGAGACAAAATCATCCTTTTTTGACATACAATTTTGGGTTTTAGCCCCCCACAAGTTTGTTATATTTAATTTTTTGTTAATTTGGTATTCCACAAACACTCATACTGCTGGTATGTTTTAAGAAACAATGCACATACCTGTCTTGCCACTTGAATGACATTGTCATAAAATAATTGCGAGGAAAGTAATTCAATACCAAACAAAAAAACAAGAATTTTCACACTTTGTCACCTTTGATAATTCTTCCAAGATAAACATAATGACAAGCGTAAATGAGGCTTAACATGGAAAATGAAATGTAAAGTACCGGACACTTGGCTAAAAATGGGAATCAGAAACAAATCGCTCCACTCAATCCACACCTTGTTAATCAACGTGTTTTCAGAATATTATGAGGGAAAACACATAATTATTATAACGCATATCATTATGTAACAAATATAACAACTACAATATATATATTATAATATACTAATTCTGTATATAAGTACAAAAACGTTAAATAAAGGTTACCGTAATTTGCAAAAAAATGTAAAAGCGGCAAAAGCGTGACTTGACTCGGCTTGTCGTGGAAATATGTCATTTTTAATTCACATTGTAATATTTTTTTATAAATAAGTCGCCACCAAACACACCAGGAAAGTAACGTGGGTAGCTATTTGCATTTATTTAAAGTTTAAAAGATAACTGATTAATTTGTTATAATTAGGATTTCAGCTCCGGAACACTTCAAGAGCATTGACCATAGATAAACGAGGTTTTATCCGGTGTGTTCAAAGCACAACAGACATAGACGATGACTGTGACAGGATCAAAAATGGACAGGATGCATAGTCGTGGGGTGGACATGAATACGCTCCCAATCCAACGTTGTTTATGGCACACAATTTTAAAACGTTCGGTAATCGTCAGTAGCGGCTCATGGACTGGTTATACTGCCTATGGATATATTCGGTACATGGTCAAAAGATGTGATCTGTAGAGTTCACAGTTCATACATTCCAATGGATTCGCTATTTGTAGCATTCTCGGCCGATGAACCCTCGGCGTCGTGAACCCAGACGCTGCCGTTCACGTTCTTGCATACCCTGCGCTTCTTGATCTTCTCAGCAACTGACAATGGCATATCCCAGCATAGTTGTTAGGACACTCTTTCCGATGGTATAATACAGGCCCTGGCCATAGGACGTAGGAATTTTGAGGTATACGAGTTTTCTCTTCAGATCCTGTTAGTACATGCCAAAAAGATATGAAAAAACTTGGGTATACTTCTGGCATCATGGGCATAACTTTTCTAGGACACCATTTTTTTTTTCGCATTCTGTGCATTCCTCCCCATGCTAACTTTGAGGGATTTAAATGAATGAGCCCATTTAACCTTTATGTATTTACATGAAAATAAAGGTATTCGTTGTTCAATTTAATATAATTCATTTCAGGCTGCAAATTTATTCGGTGCCCTTAAAACCTTGAAGTACGGCGATAATTTTCAAATAGAAAAGTGATTCGTATTGGTATCATTTTAAAGCTGATTTTTTCTGAAAATGATGATACCGAAGTTTTGAAAATTGCTTCACGCAAACACAAGTTACGAGCAATCAAAATATTGTATTTTAGCAAAGAATTTTTCAACTAATTGCTTACCATTATCAATTTTTGTAAATAAATGTTCGAAATGTTTTTTTTGGACTGCAGATTATTTTGCACTTTAGACATTTGATTGTAAATACTGAAGGCAAAAAAGATATAAAAAATATGTGAATAGATGGTTATGTATTCAAGTAGGAAATGTAATGTAATCAAGTATTGCAATACACACACACACACACACACACAAAAGAACTGAAAATTATGTGTACACAATTTCGCATTAATTTTTATTTCTTAATATGCTCGTCATTGTCACATTTTTTTTTACATTTGCAAAAGGACGTGCAACACGCAATGGTTTTACGGCACCAGCATCATTTCGTATGACAGCTCTTGCAATGACAGGTAAGGCTCAGATATTCCGGTAACTTATTAATACAAGAATCTGGTGTGAGCGATGAGTCATCAGTACTGATCGTCCATCCAAATTCTGTTGGGTCTAGTGGATCGTCCTCGTTCAACACGGTACATCAGGGATCTTCAACCCGCGGCCCGCATGCGGCTCTCCGACAGGTTTTAAGTGGCTCACTTGCTCACGAAAAAATGCAAATTATTTCACACAAAAATAACGTCCCTGCTCCCTTGGAGTCTGAGGTCTATATATTTTATTCTGTTGTCATTTTCACATTTCATAAAAAATATCTTAAAACATTATAGGACTAAAGTAACACGAGGTTTCCCTCAATCGTGTTTTACTTTAGTTTTCTAGCGTATGTAGGCACTAGGTGTAGTTTTATCGATTTGCAATGCAACAGTGATTTAAAAAAAAGTCATCTCAGGGCTCGTCAAATTCTATTTTGAGTATGCTGATAAGAACATCTTCCCAACCATCTGACTGCACGCTCTGAAAATGTTACTATTCTGGAGGACTTACAGTTGCGCATAGGCTGACGTAGGAAGTTTACAAGGGTGTTACAAGCTTACAATTGGCGGGATTACAAAGCTACAACTCCATATGTATATATACAAAATTTTATTGCAGTGGGAATTACAACACCTATTAACCCAACATCCCTGTGTACGTGGATGCGTCTGAAAATCGCTGTTTTCAAAAGTGAAGTTGATAAAAATCAAAGGCCCAGAATAACTGACGTCCACCTTAGAAACACTCCTAGGGTTGCAATATCAAAAATAAGACCTGATATTAACAGGATTTGGCTTTACATATTAATAACTAAAAGTATTGTAAATGTTTTTTGCTTCCAGACGTACTTTACGTTGTAATATATACAGTAGCGCTCATAAGTATTTTGACAAACAGTTTTTGTTCAATTATTTTATTTCCTTTATGTTTCATTCTATCTGAATACAAAATACCTTAATAGTGAAATAATATATATTTAAAAATGTATAAAAAAGCATTTATTTCAAAGTTTGTAATAAAAGAAATTAGATTTAATCGAAATCTTGTGGATCATAAGTATTTTGACAAATGTTATTTTTATAGTTCAGTCTTGTTTTGACTGATAACTTAAAAGCAAAAATAAAATTGCTGTTTAATATCTGGTTGGATAGCCAAGGTCAAGACAACAATAATTGGTCAAGACACCGCAGGCTCAACGTGGGGACCCTGGTTCGAGTCCAGGATGAGGACGGCGCCTCTTTTTCTCCAAAAACAAAAAAGCTCTAGTTTGAGCTAAATATACGTGGGTGGCAAAAATTATTGTATAATAAATTCCCCCACGAAAAACTCACAAAAATCTCGCCCCGGAGGCTTTTCTGTGTTGACCATTATTTGGCAATTGTGTTATCCCTGTGAAGGGTAATAATATCTTACATCTTTACATACGGAGAAAAATGCGTTTGTTCTTGTCCTCATTCGTCTAGTAGGTCAAGACACTGCGGGCTCAACGCAGGATTTATTATGCAACAATTGCGGAACCCACGTATAATTAGCTCAATCAAATTAATAATCAAAAGGGGAATTTACTATGCAACAATTGCGGCACCCACGTATAGTTAGCTCAATCTAGAGCAGTGGTTCCCAACCTTTTCCAGTTGGCGCCCCCTTTTAAGACATGGTAACCCCCCTCCCACCATAAACCTATATAATGACTATAATTTCTTACATAAAAAGGTTAAACACTGGTAAAATAGCAATGAAAAAGATCACTCAAGCTTTCGGACGCATCAGCAGCAGTCCTTCATCAGGAGTAATGACGATGTTATGTTTCTGTCTCTTTTTTATACTTGAAATTTCTGGAAAACCCTTCATCAGAGTAGTCCCGCAGAATGGGAAAACCCAATGAGAACCAATGGGAGGCCTCCAATAGAATCATGGAAGAACCCCAATAGGGACCAATGAGAAACCCACACTGCGGGTTACCTAATTTGGGGATGTCTCATACATTTCAGAGTAAGAGTTGTTTATAAGTTTCTGGAAGTGGTTGTGATGTATTAATGGCTTTCCCGTGTAGTTTGTAAGTTTCCCAAGATTCTAAGAAGAGTCTACTATTCTTGTTTGTGATGTGACGGTGTAGTATTTTTGTTGAGTCCCAGTCGGGTTCGTGTCCGTGTTGTAAAGCGTGTTCTGCCAGACGTGAGGCTATGTCTCCTTTCGCGAGTGCTTGTTTGTGTTCTTTTTTTCTTGTTTTGATCATTCTTTTTGTTTGTCCTATGTAATGTTTGTTGCAGTCTTTGCATGGTATTTGGTATATGGCGCCTGTGAGATCTTCTGGTGGAACTGGGTCTTTAACTTTTGTAAGTTGTTTGCGAAGTGTTGTGACAGGGGAATAGAATGTTTTGATATTTGCCTCTTTAAGGATGCGAGAGATTGTTTCGGAAATGCCGTGAATATATGGAATAGATATGCGGGTGTGAGATGTATTGTTTAAAGATGTACTATTGGGTCTACAGTTTCTGAGAATGAATCGTTTAGGGTATCCATTATTTTTAAGTGCCGTGTGTATGTGTTTTGTTTCTGTGTTTGAAAGTGTTTCATTACTGCAGTGAGAATTCGCTCTAAGACTTAATGTTTTAACAACGGAAGCTTTGTGGCATGTTGGATGATGCGATTTAAAATCGAGATATCTGTCTGTATGTGTGGGTTTACGGTAAACTGAGGTGAAGATTGAGTTATCGTGAGATCTGTGTACAAGAACGTCTAGGAAAGGGAGTTTATTGTTCTGTTCTGTTTCGTATGTGAATTTTATATGTGAGTTTAAGTTATTAAGGTAATGGAAGAAGCTTTGGAGTGTATTAGTTTTAAGTACAACAAACGTGTCGTCGACGTATCTTTTCCAGAATTTAATGTTAAAATTCGGTGAGGACAAAGCAGTTTCCTCAAATGACTCCATAACCAAGTTAGCTACAACACTTGAGACCGGAGATCCCATGGCAGTGCCAAAAACTTGTCTATAGATAGAACCATTTGAGGAGAACACAGCAGAGTCCAGACAAAATTTCAACAATGTGCAGATGTCGTGAGGTGTTAGTGAAGTGCGTTCATGTAGTGTTGTGTCATTTTGGAGGCGTGTAAGTGCGGTGTCGATTGCAAGTGATGTGGGAATGCAAGTGAAGAGAGAAATTACATCGAATGAGACCATGAGGTCGTCGTCGTCAAGTTGTAGGTTATTTAAAGAGGTGCAGAAGGATTGGCTAGTAGAAACAGTGTAGTCGTTATTACCGATTATAGGAGAGAGTAGACGTGCAAGATATTTTGATAGGTTATATGTAGGAGAGCTGCAAAAACTAACTATAGTTTTAAGAGGAATATTTTGTTTATGAATTTTAGGTAATCCGTAGAAGGATGGTAAGCGGCCGGAAGTGCATTTTAAAGAGTCGTAGAGATTAAATGTAAGTTTTTTAGATTTATAGAGTTTTAGAAGGAGAGAGTTCATTTTGGATTGAATTGTTTGTGTAGGGTCTTTTGTGATGCGGGTGTATGTATTTGTATCAGATAAGAGTGTAGAGACTTTATGTAAGTAGTCTGGACGATTTAAGACGACTGTAGTACGGCCTTTATCAGCTGGCAGTATGACAAGGTCCTTGTCGTTCCGTAGCTCCCGGAGGGCAACCCTTTGCATAGGCGTTAGGTTGTCCTCAGGAAGTTTTGGACGCCGAAGGAGTCCTGCCACTCTGCAGCGGATATCAGCTGCAACACGTTCGTCAGTGTGATTATTTTGTAGAGCATTTTCTATGGAAGCGAGAATCTGTGGTGTAGGAATTTTAAGTGGAGCAGGTGAGAAATTTAGGCCGAGTGATAGTACGAATTGCTGTTGTGGTGTGAGATTTTTATTTGAAAGATTTAGTATCCAGTTTTTTGTAAGGAGTTTTGACTGTTTTGAAATAGAAGGTCTAAGGTTGTTAAGTTTACGTGAATGAGTAAGACGAATATGTTCTTGGATTTTAGATTCTTGTGAGCGAGTAGCGGATTTAACTAGGAGCATGGTAAGAAAATCAAGTTTAGTATTTAGAAGGGAAGTAAGAAAGAATATTTCATTTTGAAGCTGAGTAAGAATGCAGTGACAGAGAGAAATTCTAGCGGAAAGAAATTTAAGACTTATGTTATGTGCGATGCAATGTCCAAGGGCTGAATTTACAAGAGGTTTAACTTTAAGTTTGAAAGGGATAAGAAATTCCTTTTTACAGGTGTGATTAAATCACACTTTAATCACACTTGAAAACCCTAACTCGTAGAGATATGTTAACGAAAATGCCACAATGATGCTTAGACACCATTAGAGACATTAGGATACAATATAATGTAATGTAAATCCATCCAGGACCATTGTTTTAAAATCATCTTTCGCCTTTGAATCGCATTTCAGTTCTATGGCTTCTTCTTGAAAACTTTGTGGCAGTACTTCAATATCAACAAGTAAAGGATTTCTCGTCAATATCCCAGACCAATCATCAAATGAAGTATCAGGAAAATAATAGTTGAATTCGTCATCTAAAGAATCGAAATGTGACTGAATTTGATTCTTAAGTATTAGTCACTATTTTTAATAATTACTTCTTAATTTTTTTCAAATGTACATTAAAAATCGGAAACAAAAACACGTTATTAACATTAAATTTTCAAATCGTTTTATGCCCCTAAGAGTGTCTTACGTCCACTTAGGAGATGAGTCCCCCACAGGTTGGCAACCACTGATCTAAAGATTTTGTGGTTTTTTTTTGTTTGGGAGAAAAGGAGATGCCGTCTCCTGTGACCCTGGTTCGAACCCAGGATGGGGAAAGCGTCTCTTTTTTTCCTAAACAAAGACAAAAAAAGTTCCAGATTGAGCTAATTATACGTGAGTGCCGAAATTATTGTATAAAAAATTACTATACACTACAGCTGCGCAATACATTTACGATTAAATTTTCGACACCACTTCATATAGTTTATATTAGAACCTGTTTTTTAGATGGAGAAAAAAATCATGGCATGAATTCAAACTGGATTTGAACCAGCGATCTATGAGTTAACTTAGCAATGTCTTGACCGCTGGTGCACTGACAAGGGAACCTTTTTACATGTTAGTCGCATCCAAAACGGAGACATAGTACATTCAGTAGTCCCATAGATCCTAATTAATAGTGTGTAATCGAACTATAAATAAACGATCACAGAATATGAAAAAAAAAAGCAAAATTTTAGAAAATTTCCATTGTTATTTATAGCAGTGGTGGATTTACAGGGGTTGAATTAGGGAAATTTCCCCTCCTAAAAATCTCTAAAAATGCAGTGGCAATTGGTTACAACAAGCGACGATTATATAAACCAACCACATATAACGACGGAATTTTTACAAAAAGTTTGATTTCCTATTTTATTTTTTTAAATTGCTTATTATATCGGGGATCCAAAAAGACTTGTTCTGTAAAAGCGGTTGGAAGGTATTGCACTTATTCATTATACCAAACAAAATCCATATTTTCCTCGCTATATCTGGAAATTCCCTAAATGCGGGCTTGTTATAAGCGGTCTTACTGTATTTTACATTCCCCCCCCCAAAAAAAAAAATCCCTCTCTGGATCCGCCTCTATTTATTGCTAAGATAATCATTAATAATCATCATAATAGTAATCAATAGTTCAAATTACATCAGAGCCTTCAATTATTTTTCAACCTACACACCCTTTGAAGTTAGTCTTTCTGGAAGCTTTCTTCATTTATGAACATTTAAACAAATGCTTCAATTCCCATAAATTTATTTCCAGCTTCAATATTGCGTGGAAGGTTTTTTAAACTGCATTCGCTAATCAATCATAACGTCTCTTTAAACCTCCCATTATCGTCTTATCCATATCGTCTTATAATATTATTATTATTTGAAAATAGTGTTTCTTTGCTTGTTTATGTCTAAACTTAGTAGTCACCCTTGTGACGCTTTTGGCATTTATGCGAATATTGGTAATCATATGTAACACTTGAAATCGTTTTTTGTTGCTTCTCTTCTTTTGTGAAGAAAAAAACTTTATTGGAAAGTTTTCACTGGATTAATAGACATAGTTTGATCCCAGCGGTTTTGAACATAAGCGAAACAAACTAAATTACTAAATAAATTTTTAAAGTGGTTTTGGCAATAATTTCTTTGCCATCATAGCAACTGTTTCGAAGGCAATCGGGACAGACTTGAATCCTTCGTTTCATTGGCTGTTTATTTTTTTCGGAAACACTCAGGGAAAAACGTTCACAGCATTTATATGTCGCCGATTTTTTTATTCCGGGGATTCATTAATTTCGTACATTTTTATTCATTTTAAATAGAGTTGAAAAGTTTAAATAGAGTTTTTCGTCGCTTCTTCAGGATAACGTAAGTAGATCTTGTCGTTCCGTTGGCTCTAGCAGAACGATAGTCTCTCTACCGTTGTGTTTAACGCTTTCTGATTGCTTCTTTTAGTTTTAGAAGTAGCTTTCGTGTTTCTAGCAACCCAATCACGTCATGCAGTTGTCTTGAATATTTCTGTCCGTGTTTTTCAAAGGTCTTTGTGATGGAAAACGTGTATATTTATTGTGAACAGACGTTTTCTTTAAAATCGAATTTGACTCGACATGTCAAAATTATTCATAGTGTATTTCATGAAGGAAAGCTTCCTTGCTCATATAACTCTACGCCTATGGTCTTCATATACTTTGTAATAAGGACAGGGGAAATTATAAAGGTATACTAAAATTTATTTCTTAATGCAAAATTTACGTTAAGAAATTTATTTATTAACGTTAAATATATTAGTCTGCTTATATATTTAGTATTATTAAATATATTAATGAAATATATCAAAACATTTACGAATTTTAAGCCCCTCTGTAGATTTCTGAGCCACCCTGTAACATTCAGAGTCCTCCCTAATCTACCTACGGACCTATCTGCTGCTATAAACGTCTCCCAAGGTAACGATGATATTTTGGGCGTAGCGTGCTAAACAATAAAAACTATACCAGAATTCCCAGCTCAATTTTTTTAAGCGGCAACGAAACACGAAGAAATAACTCCCACCTTAAAATAGAGATTGCTTCAATTACTTGGTAACCCGTACCCAAAATGTTTACTGAGCTTATTTTTAGCGCGTAAATGGTAGTTCCGGCAACAATTATTACCACTTTAAAATCTTGACGTCAGCATGGACAGCCAATGACATTGAAGTCAAGTCTGTCTCGAAAGCTTCATCAACTGTTCCCCTCTACAAATTGCACCCACCCTGGCCTACACAACAAACTTTCCAACAACCTCACAACTCAACTTACATTTCCAATCCAGCTCATCAGTCGACTACCCCGATATCAATACCCAACCCTCAACCCCCGCCGACCCCCGGGTGCCATTGCCCCTGGCCCCCGGACAACCTCTAAACTCATCGCTGTTAAACCCATTAAACTATCTCAGCTTTAATCTAGCTCTAAGTCAGAACCATGACATCCCAACATCAAATCCTTAACACATAATGGCCATCATTTATCCGAATCACATGACCAGACGTGAGTGCGGATTCACCATCTGAGCCCGGTCCCACTCAGTCTATCTTGATACCATCGCCACTTAAACAAAAATCCTTTTTGTTCATTCTATAAAATGTACTCCTAAATCGTTTTTTAATTATATCCTCTTTTGTTTTTTTTAATTATTCTTCTTAATTGCTTAAAATTTCTTACCTTTTCGGCCTCCCTAGCTTCATTCAACGTCAAATTTACCATCACCCCCCTACCATCTCTGCCCCCTCTCCAACATCATTTTCTCCCTAAACGCTAAGGGGATAAACGTTCTCACGTTAGGTGCCCCAGAAGACATGGGAAACCACGCTAGGCTAGGCATAGCAACTATAATAATTGCATTTTAATTGGTATCTAAATATGTTTATTTTCATCTATGAACGTATTTCATCATTAAACGGATATCAACTTTTTACTATTTATTTCCATATTACGTTTTAATACGTTTATTATTATTGGAATATGCGATTTCCTGTTGAATTTTCATTAATAGCGTATTTTGTTCGTTTATTTTCAGTTCTTGAAGTTGGAGCATATGCTCCAATCTTCTGATTCTAGCTAAAAGAAATTGTATGGTATCTTCCTTCATTAGAGCTTCTTTTTCCTTTTGTTCGTACAACTCAAATGGAACTGTTTCGAATGAAATATCTATTGTTTTATCAGCATTGTCTTCTTTGTTTATATTAGAATCGTCCAATTTTGTCTCCTCCTCTTTTTCAGGCAGATATTTTATATCTTTGTCCACACTATATTGTCGATTGGTTTGGGACATGGGAGTATTTAGTGGCTTCGACTCCTTCGTACTCTTATCTCTTTTCATTGGTGGTGGTTTTTTATGACTTTTGATGGAACCCGTCTTCACATATTCTTCTATTCTACTTCTTAGATTTAATAAAAAGGATTGGATAGTTTCCAGTTTACCTAAAGCCAAATCGTTTATAATTATATCCGTAATGGGCATTTCTAGCTTAACAAGTACCTCGTTATTGAGGGTTTCCCAATTTTCTTTTTTAACCGTAGTTGTATTTGTAGCTTCGTAGTTGTACATTTTCACCATTTTGGGGAAAAAGTGAGCAACGAGTTCAGCAGCTAAGATGCCATCAGAGAAGTCCCTGGCCAAACTCCTCTTGGTTCTAGAAAATGGTATGCTATCCAACCAGTCATATAAGGACTCGAGAATGCCGTTTCCTAAATGGCTCATATTGAATAAAGGTAATTTAGACTATTTTCGAATACACAATGCTATGAGAAACTATTTGAGAATATCTTTCTAATGTTTTGTTTATTTCATGACTAAATGAGAAAAAAAGTGTTTTTAAATATGAGATGGTTTTGTTTTGTTGCCATTTATCCTGCACTAGTATCTCAAAGTTTTAGATATAGTTCTCGTTCGTTGTTTTGTATAATCTTTTTGCCATAGTTAATTCCATAATTTTTGATGTAGCTTTAAAATAAGTATATTTTTTGTTATTATAATTATGTATAATATATATATAAAACAAGGCTATGTAATCACAGAATTTGACTATTTATTTACTTGTGAGGAGGTATATAAATGTTAGGCATACACATAGTGTATTTCAGGTATAAACTATATATAAATAAGTTATATATATATAAGTTTTTTATATATAAGTTATAAAAAACTATATATAATATAAACTATACGAACAAACAAATGAATAAATGAATTATTTTTGTTGTTAAAGCTAACAGCGTCTTAGTAAACATGGGCTTCGTCAGAAGTTCAAGTTCTCCCCTTTTTAATATCACAGCCAATCACTTCACATACACAAATTATACAAAATGGCACATAGAGTTTTGTAGAACACTTAAATCAAAATTGCCAGTATTAAGCTCAATGTATTTATGAATATTAAAAATGAGCGCCAAATAACAACCAGCTATTTCTGAACTAGTTTATACAGGAAAATGCGATAACGTTTTTGATTTTGTTTTATTACTTGTGTGTCTTTCTCTATCATCTAGTCGTTCTTCCAGTCTGGTTTATAAAAATATAATTATGACTCAGTATTATAATGATATTTGTTCAGGGACATGATATATATAATCATGTGTTCTTGGAAGTTTCTCAGTTGCATCCAGCGATCATTCTACAAATGATCTTCGACGTTTATGGAGTGGAAATAAGGACTTTGTTTCAGATGTTCCATTTCTTCTCACGAATATTCGTAACTCGATAATATGCACCTATAGATTATAAATACCAAAAGAAAAAAAAAAGGTGAGATAATGTTAAGATGGGAATCGGAATCGTGCAGTATGAATGGTGAAGTTTTTAAAAAAGGCTGGGATGGTCAGTGTTAGATGCGATAAAATCGTTTTTACCTTCATAATAATTGGGTATTGGCCTTTGACCTCTTGTGTCACGGCCGCTCACTGTTCGATTGACCTCATGATTTGCTGACAATTACGCATTCTTTGTTCCCCTTTTTTATTCAAGCTTCACACAATTACTCAGAATCTCGAACATCTTTATTTCGGGAAGCAATTTCCACAATCTAAAATTCTTCTTAATTAATGTGTATGCGTCTATTAATGTGAAATCCTGGATCCATTACGAACATCACGAACCAAGTAAAAAACGTGTACCAAATCAAAGGATGATCTATAAAAGCGGTTATATTTCACGAAGCTGCCAAGAAACCACAATATCATCAGTTAAAACTGTTTTCCTTAATAACATTACCCTTCTCAGGGACAGCACATTTATAGTGGTTGATGTCTAAGGCCTCCACGGCAGTGTTTTCATAATTTTAAAAACACTGGCACCTTCGGGCATAGGCGCCCACATGAATACTTCCAGGGAAAAATTATTACCTCTTTCTGAGAGAGAAAAATTATTACCTCCTTCTTAAGGCTGTCAAACATTTTTGTGGTTATACAAGATGATAAAATTTTTTAAAAAAAGTAATTGATATTGCTTGACAATTATCAATGAATCAAAGGTACCTTATTTTAAAATGTGACTGTACATTTTTTTAAAGTAAATGCATAGCAGAACCGGACAACTCAAATTTTTGAACGGATGGCTCGAGCCTGGGGTGGAAACCTTTCTCTCCAACAAAGGTTTAAACTCAGGTCTTTTCCAAAAGGAACTTTCTTCTACGGATCTCAACAGTATAACAGCATATAGGACCTCATCCGACTGACGCTCTCTTCACCCTTCTTGGCATAATACCAATCGACATCATCATAGAAAACCTCTTTAAGAAATTTTACTTCAAGAACCACAAAGTCAATCTCTTCTATTTTACTTCACCTCCTCCTTCACCGCTGAATCAAAATATTCCGCTCTGCTCGATTTCTAGCATACACATACACCTCCAGGTATCCTCACAAGACCCTTCTTTTCTCTACGATATCTTTACTGACGGCTCAGGCATCGAAAACAACACTGGACTGTCCTTCTTTGTCTTTAGGGATAACGTCCTCACTGACCAGTTTCGCTACCGACTGGATCCCCATAATTCCGTTTTTCAGGCCTAGCTCTTGGCAATACACCTAGCCATTAAATAGCTCAGAGACAACAACACTACTGGCAACATTTTCACAGACAGCTCATCGAGTATTGCCACCTTTAGTTGTACAAAAAATAAACCATTCTTCGTCAACACCATCAAAAAGGACGCTCACCTTAACAATAATAGTTATAGCCTAAACTGGATCAAAGCTCACTCGGGTATTCCGGGTAATGAAGCCGCCGACCACTTTGCCAAACTTGCTGCTTCAACCGGTGTTCACCTTACTTTTCCGGCTCCTCTGTCCTCATTGAATAGTTTCGTGAAAAAACACAACATTAGGCTCTGGCAAAACCAATGAAACTCCTCCATCGTTGAACGTAAGGCCTACCAATATTTGAAGAAAGTCGATAGCAACCTCCAGATCACCAAGCAATTCCTCCTCTACTTCCTGAGAGATCACGGATCTTTTTCATTATACCTCCATAGATTTCACCTACTCAATTCACCAAACTGTTCATGTACCTCTATTGGAGACTCTGAGCATTACATTTTTGATTGCCCACACACCAAAGTCTTTCATCTGACTCGACCATCCGAAACCAACAAGCCCCTGTGGCTTAACAATGTCATCAATAACCCCCGCTCTCTTTTTCTTCTGAATCAATGCATTTATGTTGCCATCCAGATCTGCGACGAACTGTCTAATTAACTCTTGTCAGTATCTGTTCACCGTCTCCTGGCGTGTAACTCTTCGTGCATGTTTCTTTTTTTATATATATTTAAATAAGTGCTGTCTGGAGGTCTGTGGGTTGCTCGTTGGGTCTCCTTCTCTAGGGATCAGGTTCTCCCGACCAGTCATCAAATTGCTTCACACCTAACGGTAAGCTAGCTGGCCCGGGTTATACAAGGTATGCGCCCTGTGAGAGGATCCAGTCCGCCCCTAAATCGGACACGGGTGAAAGCCATGATATACAGACGTGTTATCTTTACGTCACTGTATGACTCTTTAATTCTAAACGCTAGTGCACACACGGTTTAATTGAACATTCAATTTGTACCTTTCTGGTGGAAGGGTGATACGTAATGTCAGCAGCTGTTG
>QLNU02003225.1:65113524-65144833 GCA_006491805.2 Dysdera silvatica | reverse complement strand
ATTCTTAAAGTGTGCTGGATCTACTTAACTACATAACAGGCTGGATGGCTACACTAAAACTTTTTCTACTTTTCAGCTTTTTAATAATCAGCAATTAAAATTCGAGTAGAAATTATCACTGGCAATAAGCGTACAATTAACTTAATTACATAAATATGAATTTTATTAAAGTAAGTTTATGAACAAAATCCGATTGTAAGCAAAGTATTTTTACTAATAAAAATACATAAATAAATATGTAAAATGGTGATCGATTTCCCCGGGCATTGAACACAAAAACACGGCGTGAAGAGCCGACAACTTACCGCCCAAGCTACTGATTTGCCTGCAGAGGGCGTTGTGTTTTAAGCTCATATATAGTAATCAAAATCTTTAAAAATTCATATCTCCGAAAATAAGCCACATTGGCACGAATATCGAGATACGTATTTCCTTATTTTGGCTCTACTTTCATCAAAAAAAACCAAACAAACATCAAAATCGGTGGGACACTCACTGTGGGTTCTCCTTGTTAGATTGTGAATTGTAATTTATTTTGTAATTTCCCTTACGTTTAAAAAATGTCGCGAATATTTTACATGAAATTAAATTTAATGAATTGAAATGTACAGACTCAATTTCTTCCCTTTCTTTTGTCATTTGTAGAAATTTAATGTTTATAGATTATTACTCTGTTTTGTAACTTACAATCTACAATTAAAATATTTTTTATTGTAATTAACATTATTCACAGCGGGGGGGATCAACTATAATGCTTATGAAGTTTGAGGTTCTGGCTCTTGCCTCCAAAATGTCCATGAGCTGGGGAAGGAGGTAAAGCAAAAATTTACAAAATGTGTTTTTAATATTGAGAACGATTTTTCTGCATTTGAATCCGCAAAACTCATCACGTTAATGACATCACCTTATCATAAAATAATGACGTTATAATATTAGATGTCACATTGACGACGTCATCATATGATGACGTCATTAACGCCAACTGTTGCCAATTCGGCGAGAAAACGCTAGGTAACGTTTTCAACTTGAACTTATATTTAATATAATTAAACATCCAATTTTTAAATTAAAACGACTCTCCATAAATGCAGGCTTCAGGGATCCGAAATGTAGAATTCATAATAAATTCTACAAAACAATATTATCGTCCTTATTGATTTAATATGTATTAAGAATTTGATAGGTGCAGTGTTTACTTTTGCATCTATCCGTGCATAGTTTTAAGCAATTATAATGCAAAATATACATATTTTTAATTTTTATTTTCATAAAATAAAATAAAGACACTTCATATTGTCTTTCATCCGAAAATCGAGGACAATATAATAAATGGGTCTGCGTCCCAAACACGGGACACATTTTTCATCCTGGCCAAAAAGAGCCCCTAAATATTGTTTTCATAAATCATATTCAAGATGAGAAACTATTAAGTGTAATGTCAATTTATTTACCCTTATGTGTTGCCACATTCGGCAGTTTATGAATTCATTGATTGGGAGATATGGCCGCAAGTGCGACTCTGTATTCCTAGAACTGTAACATAAGGCAATGTCAACATGATTGCTGTTGGATTCTGCGATTGAGCAAAATAAGGAAACAACAAATTGTATAAAAATTTTAATCGAATACAGATACAAAAATAACACTCCTATAAAACACTCAAAAACAATATATATACACATTAACAATACTTGAAAACTAAGAAATACTTATAATACAAATTGCATTTTCTATTCATGGACCACCATTGGAATAAAATGTATGTACAACTTAATATATCCCGTATGAAAACAAGCCTAAAATGTTGTGAAACGTTTATGATCGATGAATGTCTCTCTGTAGAACTACGATATCTTTATGTCGAATACTTTATTTGTCAAAATGGGTATGTAAAATACCTTTTCTCGCCAACTAGAAGTATTTGGATGTAGAAAAGTCACCAAAGCTGCACAGAAGCACCTTAATACCGAAACAATTAACCCTACTACCTCTAAATCAGTTTCAATTCGATATTAAATCAGTTCAACAACTTCCCGCCATGGTTGTCGTAAGTAATACTAACCATACGCCTTTCTATTAAAAGCTTCTCCAACGTCGAGACGAATGAAAATTTTCTTAATGAAAATTCAAAGCTACTTATTACAATGGAGATACATGCAGTTTTAAAAAGTTTAAAGGACATTTAAATAATACTTTCATGATACTTTTGTTAAATAATGGAAGTTTAAAATAATCAAGACGCGGAATATCATTTAAGTATGTTAAAAAGTTTTCAAGGCATTTTATGAACAGCCACCTCGAGTGAACACAAGAACTTTTCGTTTGTATCAAAGAAATGAAAATTTGCGTACTGAACTGTTCCTGAAAGGTTACAGTAAGTAGAATACAGTAAGTAGAAGGATACAGTAAGAACGGTTCAAGACTGGAACATTTTCCAGTGAAAAGATTATTTAGCAGCCCTTTTATATACCCCTAGAAAGTGATGGATACAAGTTTTTGGATTCTTTAACAAAAAACCATTTTAGTCCTTTAGTTTTACCAAATTAATGTACGCTACTAAAATATTAGGCTGAAAATAAAGTAGGAATTCTAGGCATTGCCTACATTCGTTATATGGCAGCTACGCACTAGATCTCTTAACCCTAGAGCAGTAATTCCCAACTGATGGTCCGTGGACCACTGGTGGTTCTCGAAGGAGCCCAAGTGGTCCGCGATGGTTCGCCGCAACGATGGCCCAAGCGGTCCGCGATGGGAGCCCAAGTGGTTCGCGCGAAGGAGCCCAAGTGGTCTGTGAGACGGGTCATTATTTAAAAATAAAAATGGAAAAGAATACTTATAAAAATTATTATTAAATATTAAAATTGAATATAAAAATGAAACTGATGGTATATTTGTAGTATTTTACAATTTGACGGGACTTCAGAAAATTGTTCCTATTAAAAGTAATTCGTCTTAAGCGTGTTCGTTTTAACAAGGTTCGACTGTATTATCATTAGATTTTCTTTTTTTCTGTTTATAATTTCTTTTTTTTCTTCCCAAGAACGATTTTCCAAACACATTATTTCCAAAAAGGACCCAGCTTCCCTTTTTCGTTAAGGTCTTTCTGTCAACTCGTGAGAATTTTTCAAAGTGGTCCTTGGATTCAATTATAGCGGAAAAGTGGTCCGCGGCTTAAATTCAGTTGGGAACCACTACCCTAGACTAAAGTTTTACAAAATATTCATTCCCTCCCTCCCTTGCTTATTACAGCTTTTGCTTCCCCTCCCACCAGGCCAAATAAGAATGAACCCTTGAGAGCTATCTTACTATGTCACCCATGCCCTGATCCTGCACTGAGGACGTTCATTACTTCCTGTTTGGTGTTCAGCTTATGGCTGTTGTCAGCGCTACTCCATCAACAAATGTGTTCAGCGAAGTGTTTCATAAATTATTATAAATTTTTATTTTGGAAACTGATAGAAATTTGTATTCTAACATAAGAATTAATTTGCTTTTTAACATAGAATACAAAGACGAAAAATTGAGATTCAAGTTAATGTCCAAGACATGTTTAAACAAGATTTCGTTGCGAAGAAGTCAGAATTTGTGACGCAGTACCGTGGACGTTAATTTAGCTCAGAAGTGAGAAAATCTAGATTTCATCGCCGATGAAAAACCAATACCGTTGATTTACATGGAACATGACTTTTCCTTTTTAATATATAATGATTTCATCCCCAGTCGATAAGCGGAACTCGCATGATTAATAATGTCTTTATCTATAGGCCATCATATTTCTAAAAGTCTTACTTCATTACTTCTCAACATTACAGATCATTTGAAATGATAATCTGTAAGGCTGAAAAGTAAACGATTAATGAAGTACGACTTTTTTGAGGAAATGGCTTTATACAGGTAATGAATTTATTATTGAACGGTTGAATTACATCACAGACTAAATTAAACATAATGTTCTTTCGGAAATCTGTTAATATAGAACAAATAAAATTAAAAACTCAGCTCTACTTTATTTATAATCTTATCCTAAGTATAGGTTTGTTCGGGAGCTTCGTAATTTTATTTTGGAAAATTTGTTCGGCAATATGTAATTATTTCCTCCTGATGTGTTAATTCAGATCTTTGATTAAGTTTCGATTCTTCTCGGCGTTCGTAACATCTATCCAAGTAGTAAAACACGTTTTACGAGGGTATCTTTGGGCTTATCAATGAACTTTCTACGCATTTCAATCGGTTTGATTGAATTCAAGCGATTTTCTGATGGAAATCAACCACTGCTCGTTTAAAACGAATCGCATTTTGCTGATAAACTGGAACACGAACTCATAAAACTTTTTTCTATTTATATACACAAATTAGTTGGGCAAAAAGAATGGTTTATTATGAGTAGTTACAGTGGCGAATTCACCAATAGACTATAGCTTACGGCGGCAAATTTTTGACGAAAAGTTCGCCTCCGAGAAGTTTGCGAAGGTGGGAATTTTTTGGTGGCCGATGGAAATAATTTTGATTTGTTACGTTCAGAGGCATAACTAGGCATTGACAAAAGGAGAGATGCGGTGGGCGCCCAGTTGGGAGATTTCAAAAGGCTTTAAATTCGCGAATACTTTTGAAAAGAATTTGAAATAGTTTCCAGGGTCGTCAAATTAAGAATTTGGCAAAAGCGCCAAAATTTCTGTTATGCCTCTAGTGACATTTGGTAAGATTAGGCGGCAAATTAGTTCAGCCTACAAGCGGTAAAATATGTCAGAGACTACAGGCGGCAAAATATGTCAGAGCCCACATGCGGTAAAATATGTCATAGATCACAGGCGGCAAAATATGTCATAGGCTACAGGCGGCAAAAGAGTCAGCGTATACAGGCGGCAAAATATGTCAGAGCATACAGGTGCCAAAATATGTCAGTCTACAGGCGGCAAAATATGTCAGTCTACAAGCGGCAAAATATGTCAGAGCATACAAGAGGCAAAACATGTTAGAGCCTACAGGTGGCAAAATAGGTCGGAGCCTACAGGTGGCAAAATAGGCAAAGAAGGCAAAGTATGTCAGAGCCATATATGGTAGAAAAAATATAAAAAATATGTCATATTAAAAATATAAAAAATATGTCAGCCAAAGTATGTCAGAGCAAAGTATACAGGTGGTAAAATATGCCAGAACCAACAGGTGGCAAAATTATAAATCCGCCCCTGCGTAATTATACAACCAAACGTAAGGGTAAGCGTGATTATATGATAGGGAAATACACGTAACTTACCTTTTTACAAATGTTCGAAGTGGCTGCCCTTCTTTGCTCTACAAATGTCCCATCGGTAAATCAGTTTTTGCGACATGTTTGTGAGCACGCTCACTTTGATCAAATCAAGTGCAGTGCTGATAAATGATTTCGATTCAGAAATTCATGTCGGAAGCTTCGGATCTGATCTTTAACACGTTGTGTGCCACGTCAGTCATCGGTGACCGACACTGAACTTTGCGTTCAGGCCGCGTCAGTCACCGGTGACTGACAGTGTAAAATATGATATCAAAACTAAAAAATTTACATCGTTTTAAGTAATTACCTAAAATTTATTCAACATTCACTTAATTTTTATGTATTACAGGATTGTATCATTAATGTATTTAAATATTTCGTTTCAAAAAATCGCATTGCTATACCACAATACCAGCGCACGTGGCTTGACGAGGATTTCCTTATAAATTCGCGTGGCACTCAACATGTTAACAAGACTCCATGCACTGAAATTGAGCAATGAAATGTCTTGTAATCGTGATTGCTACGATCGATGTGAGCATGCGCACAAACATACAGCAAAAACTGATTTACCGATGCAACATTTGCACAGAAACGAAGGGTAGCCACAACGAACATATGTGAAAAAAGCAAACGCTATGTGTTTCACCACCATATAATCATGTGTACGCTCATGTTCGGTTGCATAACTACGAATAATAAGCCATTCTTTTTGCCCAACAAATTTGGGTGCACACTGTGCACACACACATACTAGTGCAGTGCTATGTCAAAAATGCATACTTATAACTAGAGTGCAAAAGTTCAGGTAAAATACCATAAATATATGTTTTGGCCTGTTTTTAAAGTTTTTTCGCAAAATGCCTGTTTTTTACTTTTACTACTATAAATGAGTATTTCGGCGTTTGAATTTTTATGTGCTTTTTAAAATTTCTATACATATATACAGTAAATTCCGCTTAATAAACACCCCTCAAATATAGTCACCCTATTTTCACTGTCAGATAGATTTTCCCTCTATTAGATTCTATAGAGATTCTATTCCCTCCGGCAAAAAAATAGATGAAGAAGCAGTAGATATAAAAAGAAGATATTCATTTGACCGCTCTAAAACGAAAATTGAATTGAAGTTCATTTTGACGTATTTTTGAAAATTTCCAGAATTTATCGAATCTATGAAAATAATATCCCTTTGTTAGAATCATTAGAAGTTGTATGTAATATTCTAGAAGACCTCATATACATCGTTGTATGTAATATTCTAGAAGACCTCATATACGTCGTTGTATGTAATATTCTAGAAGACCTCATATACGTCGTTGTATGTAATATTCTAGAAGACATCATATACGTCGTTGCATGTAATATCCTACAAGTCCTCATATACGTCTATATTCATGGTAAAACTGGTAAAATTATCAAGAAAAAAAAATGGAAAAACGTGATTTCTGCTAATCAAAGCTTTCAATTTATTGAGTATATAAATTCTTTGTGGTGATGCTACTGTCCATATGTTCTACCATGGCACGTTGCTTTAGATACGCGTCCATATCCTGGGTTGAAGTGGAGAAATCTTTTTCGCAATTTAAAATGTCATTAACTAATAGATGTCAACATTTCACATTTGAGAGTTTAAAAAAAAACAAAAAAAAACAACAACAACCATGCACTTATGATGTGCAATAAGATTCGAGTAAGTTAATTTAAAATACTCTTATAAGAAAGATTTTCCGTTTCAAATATAAGAATTTTTGTGACAGTAACTAGTTATATATATATATATATTTAATATTGTTAACTCATTTATTCTAGTTTTAAGACAGGAGATATATGCATTAAGCGGGAAGGAATATGTACATTAGGTTTTTTGTAGCTGGTCTTTAAACTTTAGATTCCTTTCCGAAGTGTTTAATTTGTTTTTTAACACTTACCTTTTTCATAATTTTGTGAATTCTGCCTGCATTTTTTTGCCATTTTCAGTACCTAATCTTCTAGTCTTTACTTAAAACGTTTGGTTTACGGATAAATAAATGTTTCGTAGCATATTGTTCACATCTGACGACTATTCATCACCTTCTTATCTATAACAAATGATAGCATTTATAATATGTTATTCAACTTATCGTTTTAGATCTTGAACATAGTGGAATAAAAAGAAGATTGCAAAAATTCTGAAAATGCTCGCAAATTCTTAAACCTTTGCAACTGGACATCAATGAATATAATCATCCCTTCGCCAGTATTTTTCTGTTCCATTCTTTCTGGAGTTTAGTTCGTGATCGCCCTAAAACTTGAAACGTCTGCTCCAAGTGCTAGGAATGTCTAATTGAAGGGCGTTTTGCCGCCACGGGGGGCGTTTGTTTTTACGGTAAGACTTGATGTGGCACAGTGGCATGTCAATGGACGGAATACTTGTAGGCACTGAACAACCGCCTACAACTGAAAGCTGGAATTGCTATTGTAGTCCGGACGAAAACTTTTCACTGAACGCATAGTATGATGATCGAAATCAGAATAGTGATCTGCGTCACCCATAGGTGTCGCCACCATCACCGGTTGGAGATTCGACGCTTTTCTTGAAGCGTTGCTTTGATCGTTTACAAAGGCTGTGTTTACTTCACCTAAAGAAATAAATATATTTAAGATAAAAGAAATATGCCAAAATGATTATGAATTTTTAACAACAAATAGTCCCAAAATATTAACATTATTAATTGACAATACAGAACTTCGTCATGGGATCATGTGGTGAAAGCGAATAAAATCTAGAACCGATAAGGGTGTTAATAGTTATTAGCAGGGGCGGACTGGGTCCTCTCAAAGGGCGCATACCTTGGATTCTCCGAGTCCACCCCTGGTTATTTGGCAAGTAAGAACTATTTAAAGAAATTGATATATTGGGTCGGTGGGAATGAAATGTCCGATAAGAAATAGGTTTGGGAATGACCCCCTTACAGCTAAAAGAATTTACATACAAGCTTCCTGCATATTACGTCACAGATATCACACGGGCGAAGAACAAGTTCGAGTCTGAATTTCTTTAGCCGTAAGGTGCTTCCAAATTCAACATGGAAAACTAAGATTTGAGAGTTATCTTCATTTATGAATTTAAGCTGGGACATTCTGCTGCTCAAAACATTAACAAAGCAGTCGGGGATAATACAGCCAATGAACAAACCATTCGGCGATAATTTGCTAAGTTTCGAAGTGGAGATATGAGCCTGAGACATGAACCACGTGGTCACCGAGAAGTTGAAGTTTCTGACAATGTTCTGCTAAGTGTGGTTGTAGCTGAACTGCGGAAAACATGTCGCGAGATAGCGGCCGAGCTAGGTGTCCACCACATTACAATTGTCCGTCGCATGGCTTCACTGAGTAAGGTCAAAAAGATGGATTCTTGGGTGCCTCAGGAATTGGCAATTGCCAACAAGATGAGACGTTTGGAAGTCTGTACTTCGCCCCTTTCCAGGAATGAAAGAGAATCTCCACTGCAGCGAATCGTTACCTGCGACAAGAAATGGGTCCTTTATGACAATCGTAAACGATCTGCACAATAGTTGAGTAAAGCACAGCTTCCTGGATGTAATCCCAAGCCACCCTTACATCCCAGGAAGTTTATGCTTCTTATATGGTGGTCTACAGCTGGAATGATTCATTGCAGTTTCCTGCCAAATGGACAAACCATCACTTCAGAACGTTATTGTGATGAATTACAACAGATGCATTGGAAATTGATGGTGAAACAACCAGCTTTGGTAAATACGCATGGCGTTCTCCTCTTGCAATATAATGCCCGTCCTCATGTCGCAAAACGGACAATGCTGGCACTGCGTGTGTTTGGCTATGAATCATTGCCTCGTCTCCCACTACTCCCCTGACTTGTCTTCTATAGATTATCATCTGTTTCGTCACTTGGATCGCTTTCTGTCTCAAAAATACCCAAAATACGGAGGTTCACCATGCAGTTGATGACTTCTTCGCATCCCAGCCACAAGACTTTTTGCTTTCCGGGATCATGGCCTTGCCAGGCAAGTAGTAACAGTGCGTCAATTCAGAGGGAGACTATATCCAGAAGATACGTTACTATATTTTTCAGTTACTGCCATCTAAGTGTGATGATCATTTTCCGGACATTTCATTCGCACCGACCGAATGTATATATATACTAGTAAAAAGGCGATATATATTAAAGAGAAAATATACATTTGCATACAGCCCAGCTTCATGAGAGTCGAACTCAAGCCAGTGTACCAGTAGAAGGTAGCCACAACCAGTGCCGGATTAAGGTTTTTATGGGCTCTAGGTTCAAGGGCGGATCCAGAAATCTTTCAAGGGGGGGCGATTTGTTTCAGATTTCTATTTTTAGCCAAGTGTCCGGTACTTTTCATTTCATTTTCCATGATATAATCCTGACTCGGGGGAACGATTGCCCCATCGCTCCCCCCTTGGGTCTGCCAGTGCTAGGCCCTGACAGATAGAATGGACCCATAAAAAACGTGGCTCACGCGATGTTCTGCCAATAAATAATGTTCTTTCCTTTGAAGTTACCTTCGATGCTCAGGTTCATTAATAATGAAAATATCTCGGGAAATATGTGGAAAAAAAAGATAAAAGATTAAAACAATGCCTAAACTTCAATAACACAAGGACCTTGTGGGGAGGGGGCTCCAAACTCGCGGGCCCTTGGCCCGAGCCCATTTAGTTTGTACGTAAATACGGCACTGGTCATAACCACTATAGAGCAGGTAAGAGTTAGAATGTAGAATGTATCAAGTAAATAAACTCGGTGCGATGAAGAATTATACGATCACTAACAAGGCCGTGCACAAGGTGGTGTTGGAGCAGGCCTGTAGTCAATCCGGGGCCTGGCCCCAATTGCCCCATCGAGCTATATATATATATATATATATATGGAACAATCGTAGGGTGCCTTGTTCCCCATACGTCCTTTGCCTTGGCCCAGTTGTCCCTTCACCCTGGCTACAAGTCTGGCTTGAAGGCTACCCTTATTTGAATATTTTTGTTCCTATCAACCTCTCCCTCCCCTATTTTTATTGATCTTCCCATTATAAGAATTTGTGCATGGGCTTAATCATTAATCTTCCGAATCAAGCCGCAGCCTCAATTCGGTAAATTCAATACGTTCATAAAATTTGTAAATTTCATCGAAAAGTTGCAGACAAGCAGCTTCAGTACCTAAAATTTCCAACTGCCCGGAGTACATAAAAATACCTAGGAGCGGACTGGGCCGCCCTGGACGGTGCGTCCTCATGGGCGATAGGACTGGCGCCCTCTCATAATCCAAAGTATGCGCGCTTTGAGAGGACGCAGGACGCCCCTGAATATATCACTTAGCCTGAAGCCGAAATAGAAACTCGAAAAATACAGACGCGTTACGTGCGCATTTCTTATGCTTATATGGTTCCTTTGCTGATGATATTGCAAGAACAATTATGGATATGTGGCACCAGGATAAACATTTTTTTGCAGGATCTGAAACTCTGATTTTACGTTTATATGGGCGTAAGTGGCTGCGTGAGAAAGGTATTATAAACATCAATGTATGGTATTACTGCATTGTTAAAACTATTTGGTAATAGATTAAACCACTAGTGTGCTAATTAGTATTTCAAACTAAGGTCACCAGATCCTAAATAAAGAAGGTGTTCTTCACAGAAGAATATCCATTTCAGGCTTGTGCGCGGAATTTCGCAAAGGTGGTTATTTTTAATGCAAAGGGTGGGACATTGGCGGAAACAAAAATTACCTTCTAAGGAATTTTATTTTACAACTAATGATCTTATTCAAATGGGGGAGAGGGTTTTGATTATCGTACGTATAAAATTCATAAGGGAGGATTACAGAGTTACAACACTTCATATATTCATTCATATGCGCATATATATATAATTGCATTGCAATGGGGGGTTATAATCCCATCAACCATGGGCGCCCATATGAGTACTTCTAGGGGGCTGTGAAAAATTTACACCTCCTTTTCAAGGTTGTCAGGCAGTTTAGTGATTATACAGAAGGTTATTTATACATTATGGAAACGAATTTAAATTGTTATTTCTGTGCCAATAATCCAAATTTGTTTTTCCTGGAATGTCCTATTTGAAGACCATGGTTCTTGAATATTGCTCTGCAACGATATTTCCATAATAAGAAGCCGTTTCGAAGTACAGTCATATCAAGTTTCTCTTACATCTCTTGTGATATTTCCCATAAACCCTCTAATGTTGATGGCCGCCTTCTTCCAAGTGTATTTTTTAAGAGACCAAACGCACAAAAATACATCGGCGATGCATCAGGTGACTTGATATGGCTAAAAGGAATGGGTGTTATTTCGGTGTCATTTAGTAATTTCACTCTGAAGTCTTTGGCCTATTTCTAAGTATGGCTAGAAGCTTTGTCTTGATGAAAGATAACGTTTTGGGTGTCATTTCCATAGAGACTAGGAATATCTATCCGAAAAATCGGCTCCAGAATATCTCTTTGATAATATTGGGAATTGATTTTAATCTTAGATCCCACTTTACGTAATTTTAATTTACCATTATAACTAAATCCAGTAACCACCATAAATCCCTTAGGGAAAACTTTCTTTGCATTCATGAAACCACATTTGCTGGTCGATCCTATCATGACGGTGGTAGCAAATCGCTCTTTAGTTTAACCATAATCACTTAGATAAAGCCAGGCCTCATCTTGGGTCACAACTTTCTTCCATTTTTCGGTCGACAAGAAGTTCTCGTACAAGTTTTTGCAGTTGGTCTCCCTCTCCTGAATATGGCGAGGCAGAAGCTTGTGAACCTCCGGTTTGTGTACAGCTTTAAGGTTCAAATCATGGATAATAATTTTATTTACAGTTGCAGGAGGTATTCCTAACTTCATGGCGATGGCTTTTCGTGTGGGACGATTCTCAGTGGTAACCATAGTTTTTCACTTTTCGAATATGATGGTAAATTTAGATTTTCTTGGGATATAATCTTGGAGCAGTTTTCTGTCCTATTAATGTAGCCATGCGTTCTTTGCCACGTTGATGAAGAACATTATAAACCCTCTTTATGGAAATGGTATATTTCTTGCTCTTCAATCTTTCCACAATTTCAGAATAAGAGTATTTCTCTTCGGAAAGAGCGGTTACGTAACCTTCAAACCAAGAAATTATTTCCGGAAACACTTCTCCTGTTAAACTAAACTACCGCGTTAAATCTTCAGTTTATATTGCCAAAAACATATGACAGGGCGCCATCTAACTGAGTATTAATTTTATATTGCATTGTATATTTAAATTCGTTTCCATAATGTGTGAATGACCTTCTGTACAAAATGCTAAAATGCTTCAAAAAGAATTGATACTGTTGACAATTAGTAATAAGCTAAAAAGTACCTTATTTTAAAATGTGACGGTAATTTTTTTAAAATAAATGCACAGCAGAATTGGGGAAATCAAATTTTTGAACAGCTAAGGGGGCTTGAGCCCCCCCTGCTCACTTATATTGGCGTCCATGCCATTTACCCCTCCCCGCGTACGCCAGTAGTTTAACTCCCAAACCCTCCATTTTTGGGCACAATGATTAAATACAATTTATGATTATGTACGTAAATGAATAAATACCTTTATAAACAGATCCAGAAGTGATGTAGTTCTCGGGCAAGAGCTTGACATAACGTGTACCCAAAACGAAGGCCAGAGCAGCGAGTACTGCGCAGTCGCAAACACCAATAACAGCCAAAATGTAAGCCCAACGAACTCCACATTGCCCAGGATTGTAGTCATCTGCTTCGGTTCCACACACTTCACGAACGACATCCGAGTCCCAGCCTGCAGGAAATGTCAACACCCCAATAACCATGCACACCGCTGTAGAAAAAACACTAAATTAATGACCACAGAAAAATAGTTGTTAATTTGAAACTCTTTAGTACTTAACAAACAATTATTATATATTCGTTAACAGTGGAATCTGTCCGTAAGGATCTTTTCCGCCGTCCCAACAGATATACTGTTACCAAGTTCTTCAACCTTGTCTGGAACGATATCTCCCTAGAGCGTAGTTAAGGACAGATTTCACTGCAAGTTTGTAGCCAAGCGGGGCCAGCAGGGACGTTGCCCCAGTTGCCCCATGCTTGTGCCCCATATGCTCTTTGCCTTTCCTCGATTGCCCCTTCATACTGACTACAGGCCTGTTTCACTGTATATTAGTATATTGTTTGAGAAGGATTGTTTATATTTAATGGACGATTCAGATGATCTTTGAACACTTTTCAGCAGTAGTAAAGGTGATTTGGTAGAGGTCTAGGGGCCCCGCAATTTTGGGCCGCCCCCCCAGGGACCATGATGAGACTTGATATTATTTAAACTTACAAGTGATTATAATCTTTTTTATTTACAAATGTCAGAGTCCCATCATTGATAAACGTGAATGTAATTGGTAAGAGATTTCAAAGAAAAATTCATGATTTATTGACTCAATATGATGGAGGCCCCAGAGCCGATGAGAGGTGGGGCTGCATTCCGGGGGCTCTGATGAAGTCTAGGGGCCCACGCTGGCAAGGATCTATGCTATGGGGGGCCCGGCCCAGGGAAGGAACCATGGGGCCGGTCAAAGTGAGCCTAGAGGGTACCTGGAAGGTGCCATTCTTTAAGGACCCGTTCACTCCTTCCAGCCAAGGGGCTACAAGATCCTTAATCTGGTACTGCTAGCGAGTTAAAAACCTTGCACATATGCTAGGATAAATATATTTAATGGACAATATCTATGGCGGTACTATCGATTTGGTGGCAATATGGGCACACTTGGTTTCATACAGGTATACATACAGCAAATTTATTACATATATTTTTAAAAATTCGAAGTAAATAAGAATTTGAATATGTAGAATTAAGAAAAAATCCCAATGAAATAGTGACATTTTGGTTTTGAGATTTTTTTTAAACAGTGAAAGTGGGAAAATAAGGTTCGAGTATTACATAGTTAAGTAGTTAACCGAGAAAAAAGGGAAATTCCTTAATAGTTGTTGCGTAACGCCCTCTAACGTTGCATAGTATAATGTATGACCCCGAGAATAATGGCAACTCCACCTTCCCGATCATTAAAACTCTATTATGCTCAAACATTAGACGCCCCGCTTTTCCAGAACTTAAAACTATAATCTCTAAGTAGGAAAAAGAGGCCATAAGAGAAATGTTTCGCTGCAAGGGCTATAGTGGATAAAATGTTTATACTTTTTAAAAAGCTAAATATATGCCGGAGGTAATAAAGGCAACAAACTTAAAAAAAAGAAAATAAATCTTTGATACAATTCATGTAAAGTAAGAGGAAAGCTTTAGAATTAATATCAACGTAAGGAATATAAAACAGGACAATCGTATGTTAATCTGATGTAATATCTTTAGCCTTATTTCGAAACTGCCGGAATATTATCTTCGTCAAAAATACTTTTCTGAAAAAATACGGAGGATATTATTTTAAAATAAATACAAATTGCAAATGTGGATTCAGCCATGTCTTCAAAAACAAACAAGAGAAAATTTCCTAGAAAGAGATTAAGAAGCTGGGTGGAATTCCTTATTTGTAATCTGAGGTCCTGGTTGATGCTGACTATGTGTCCAGTACCGCCTTATTCGGTGCGTCATCTATACTCCGACCCAAATAGATATAGGCCTTAAATTGGTACAGTCTGTTTATTTATTATTTCTTAAACTATTTTTGGTGTGTTTTTATTATCAGATTCTTGTTTGTTACAGTGACATATTTTTCTTATCGCAAGCATTTTGGGAATTTAAAAGTTAGGGTACAAAGGGGCCCCCAAAAAATGATCACGCCCAGAGTCCCCGAAGTTAGTAGATAGCCCTGACTATATCTATGCCCAAAGTGAAAGGATAATCTATAAAAGTGGGACTATGATATATTAATATCAAATAATTTTGGAAAGTTCAATTGGAAATTATTCAATAGTACGAAATGTGAATGTATTATAATACATACAAAGTCAATATACTGTCAATATACTGTCAATATACAAGTCAATATACAAGTCAATATACAAGTCAATATACAAGTCAATATACAAGTTCAGGGTGACATATAAGGCAAAGTTTTTAACATAGAGTTCCCGAATGGCGAAGTTTACGTATAATCGTTGCTGGCTAGAATCGAGTTGGGACAAATTTTTTGAGGCCCGAGCACGTTCGAGCCGAAATACTTTATGGGAATGTGAGCTCCAGTTTTCAATAGAACTTTGACCTCTTGACTTGCGATTTAAATTTAAAAAACATCGCTAAACTACACTATTTAATTTCCTTCGAATTTTTATATACACGCATTTCCACAATCCCCGAAAACGAATCACATAGCCATATTCCTGGGAGAATTTCCATATAGAAAAGTTAGTTTTCAGTTTTAGTTGCATTCATCTAATGAGACCCACCCGCCCGAGCCCATTTCGGGTCCTGGCCCGGGCTCAGCCCGTCTCACCTCTATTGCTGGCAGCTATACAGCGCTGTTTACGAGATTTTCAGCCAGTTGTTGTTTGTTTATTTGGATTTTTATGGCGCAAGAGCATCTAGGATATACTGCGACAACAGCCAGTTGTTGAGTAAGTTTATATATTTGAATGTCAAGGAAATCTAATCACAATCCTTTCATATACAGGTATACGTCGTGCTTTACAGATGTGGTGTCTTTTGTGTAAATTGAAAGATTGTGGGATCGCTTTGCGCGGAGTAAGTCTATTGACGCAAGATTGCAACAAACTGAAGTTTCATATACTGAAGACCGAGCTTTCAGTGTGCGAAACTTCAGTTTGCACTTTTGTCATGAACCGTTTTTTGCATTTTTTGGTTCCGACATGATGTTATACATACTTAATACGCAACTAATAATGTCACCATAGTTTTTACAGGGTACAGGGAAGCCAAGAAAATTCTGTGACTCGCTTTATTGCAGTGAGCTAGAACCGAACTTACAATAGCACTGAGGTATAATTGTACTGTGAATTATATAATGCTTTGTGGATAATTAATTATTCAATTTTGAGCACCGGTGTATACATCACCAGTTGGAATTATATAATAGGCAAAACATATAAATGTCTAGGGCCTGCTTTTGAGAGGTTTCCGACGTGGTGAAGACCGAATACCACTTCTCAAATATAACTGGAGAAAAATATTTTTCATTGTTGCCTCAAGAAAACCATATCTACGAAATCCCTTAGGTCAATGCAAATTAAGTTGTCTAGTATACTGTGAGCAGAAAAAGATGATATAGAAGAGCGCGTTTCTCAGCCTTTTACCCCTGCAGGACCCTCGAAATAAGAATCATGTTCGTTAGATAAACGTTTTATATGTATGATCCCCTTACATAAAAATTGTTATACCTGTATATCTTACATTATTAATGTTCTTCCTAAACAGAAGTACGGTAAGATGGGACCCATGGGAAGAAAATTACAGGCGCATAGGCGTGCACAGAAAGTTCGTAAAGGGGGGTTACAGAGCTACAACTCACATATTCCTATGTTAAATATACAAAATTTCATTGCAATGGGGGGTTACAACCCCCATCAACACCCCCTGCGTACGCCAATGTATATAGGTTAAGATGGCTTGGACATATGGAGCGGAGAAGTGAGGAATATGTAGAAAGATAATGGATAGGCTAGTGGTAATGCGAAAGAGAAAGAGGGGGGGAAGCCCGCAGGAAGATCTGGAAGAGTATGGATGGAGTAGAGAAGATTATCAATGTTTTCCTTTTGTCATGTATAAACGAAGTTGATAAGTAAAACACAACATATTTTAACTGATTAGCTAGTTAAAAAAACAACAAACACATTTTACTTTATTATATAATATAAAAAGTTTACTGGCAAGCAGTGCCAGCTATATGTGAATAATATTGAATCGTGTAGGACACATGGGCATAAGGAGTGCTACATAACCGAAAAGACAATACGAGAAATGCAGTACCGCTGCTATTTATTACAATTTCGTGGGGAAGCTTTAGAGCAGTGGTATAGGAAAGGGAGGGGCTAAGGGGAGCCCCAAGTTCTCTATTGGATAACAAAATACATTGCCGAATGACGTATGAATGACCTTTTTTATAGCTGCTTGAGCCCCTCCCCCATGACCTTGAATTGCTACGTCATTGCTGTAGGACAGGGCTTATTCAACTGTGGTCCGCAGACCCCTAGGGGGTCCGCGAGACTCACCCAGTGTTCCACAAAGATTCGAAAAAATACCGAAACAAGAGCATTTACTCTTTAATGCTAAGAATAAATTATGAGGGAACGAAAAATTCCTTCCTTAAATGGTGAAAATTAGTGATGAAACACTAGAAATAAATATGTATGATGCAAATTCCGGGCTTTAAACTTTGAGTTAATTCTTGGGGGTCCGCGAGAGTGAGTGATCTCTGAAGGGGGTCCGCGGTCTAGGAAAGTTAAAGAACCGCTGCTATAGGGTTCCGAGAAACCGAGGTTGAAAAACACTGCTTTGGATAATATTAATTATGACGAAATAATTGATAATTTTGATGAATAATAAGGGCAAGAACAAAGGACTTTAAATATAAATTTTATAATCCGTGTATTAGAGACGTACATAATCGGTCTCTAATTCAATCAATGTGAAGATCTTGCCTGTCTCTCAGAGATGGGCAGAATCATTCATTTCTTCTGTCAGGGAATCATTTTTCCCATCTCTCTTAGAAGAACCCCGTTTAACCGAAATGGCCTGCTACACATTTTTTTTTTTAAAGAAGACACCCGTTCATTATTCTTATCGAAAATGTTCATATTCGTTTTCTAGTGAACTCCGATCTTAAGAAAACACAACACAAATGATATTCAAGAATATAATAGCAAAGCCGTAGCTGAACGCTTTTTACGGGGGAGGTTATAAAACTACAGGGGCTTAAAATTCCTTAATATTTGGTGTATTTATTAATATATCTATAATACTAAATATCTAAGCAAGTTAATATATTTAGCATAAACGAATAAATTTCTTAACATTAAATTTTGAGTTGAAAAGTTACAGAGATGTACTGAAATGTATAATTTTCCTTTTCCTTACTATAGAGACGACCCAGACGTTTATAAAAAAAGAATGATGCATACAAGATCTTCTGTAGAGGTTTATTTTGAATATATTTTTAACGTCAAAGAACAATTTCAATTGTCGTATACAATTATTATATTTTGAATAAAAACATTTTTTAGAGGGGGCGATTACATTTCCAAGGGACTCAGTCCTCATAATTCCATCCCGGCTACGATCCTATATGATGCAGAAAATAAAATATACAAGAAAAAGATGGGTGTGATTAAATCTGCTCGTTTTCATCCATTACGCGGGATAGGATTACATGTTATTTCGTGATGTGAGAGTGAAAATTTCGGGGTCAGAAGGGTTTTGATGGCGTGTTTTGCCAGACCTATCACATCCGCATAGTTCTGGCAAGGTTTTGTTGTATACTGACTGGTATGTTGTATACTGACTGGTATGTTGTATGTCGCAGTTGACATGTTAATTGTCAGTTTTAAGCATCTTTTCTCAAATTTGTCCAAACCGAAATGCTCCCTCAGTGGTTAGATGTACTAATTAGTTAGAAGATTCAATGGCTGCTGATGAAATGGTTAAATACGGGGCATCTGGTCCCGGTGTGGTGTGTGTGTGTAGGGGGGGGAATGGGTAAATCACGCCACAAGCGAAAGCTCATGACGTCATAATCGCAGCATGTTTTGGATATTATTTCTTTTCATGGGCGTCCATGTGGGAGGCACAGGGGAGGATCGAGTCCCTTTAGCCGTTTAAAAATTTGATTTGCCCGAACCTGCTACGCATTTACTTTCAAAAGTTTTACAGTCACATTTTAAAATAAGGTACTTTTTAGCTCATTACTAATTGTCAAGCAGTATCAATTATTTTTGTAGCGTTTTGGTATCTTGTACATTCACTAAACTTCTCGACAGCTTTGAGAAGGAGGTAATAATTTTTCTCAGGGCCCCCCCCCCCCTTGAAGTACTCGTTAATTTTTCTCAGCCCACTATAAGTACTCGTATGGGAGCCCATGTTTCTTTGACCCTTTAGATTGAAAACTCTTGGCGCAGTATAGCCCAGATGCTCTTGCGCCATAAAAAAGCCAAACAAACAAACAAACCGAAAACTGAATTTCTGGATTATTCGAAATGGGATGTATCTACTTTATTCCACTTAATCGGGTTTACCGGATTATGATATGAAAGTTTCGTATTTTCCTTTATTTTTCCTCTCTAATTTGTAAAAATACATATAATTATATAATATTGCTATTTCGTTTAAATGGATCTTAATTTAATCAGGGATTGATTTATTAAAATTTATTTTCCTTCAAAAGAAATAATTACCCAGGCCTGAGTTACGCCACAGGAGGACTTGAAATAATTATCTAAACCCCCCGCGAAATCTTAATCCGGCCTTGTAAATCACCAGTCTACCGACATTGTAAATCACCAGTCTACCGACATTGTAAATCGCCAGCCTACTGACATTGTAAATCGCCAGCCTACTGACATTGTAAATCATCAATCTACCGACATAGAATTAAAGCTTGTTTTGCAAACGTACATCTAATGATTATTTACTAAGCTAAGCTTGACATGTTAGGTCGCAGTGGTTCAATTTTTCATGAAGTAAATTTCTGAAATGACTAATGGTGTATTTTTTTGCGTTATTTAACTCGAATCCACTTCTATACTCGATATAATCAAACAATTAAATAAAAGCGATAACAACAGCTGAATTAATATCTCTTCTATTAAATCAAACAAGTAGATAAGAATGATAGAAATTAAATAAGAGTGATGATAAAGAAGAGTGGTAATAACTAAATCAGTGACAACAAGTAAATAAGTAACACCAATTAAATAACAATAAATAAATAACTCCAACAATTAAATAGGAGTGATAATAATTAAATAAGAGTCATAACAATAGACGAATTAATCATAAAATTGTTGGATGATAGTGCTTTCGTATTTTATATGAACACAATTTTTTTAAAATATGTTCATTTTCGATGGCTTTTAGTCTCATAAAGGAGATTGTACATTTATATATTCTCGTGCTGATTTATATCGTGCTGATGATAATTGATGCTTAGCACATGCTTATGAATTAAATAAAATTTTCTCGCTTTGGCTTATGAAACATCCCAGTTTCATCTAAAGCATTTTATAAAAATAAAATGTGGTAAGGTCAGAATAGCATATAAACAGAAGTTCCAATTTGAAGAGAATATTTGGGAGGTATGAAGAAGAACCTGCATGTGTAGTCAGGTGAATTAACCAGAAACAAGAAAAACATTAACAATAATAATTAATATATTTGAGATGTTATGTAAATAGTATGGAATGTTATTTGCTTGATGCTATAAATAAAACATATAAAATTATTATTATATCTTTCACCCTCACATCTATACTCTGCACTTTTTTAAATATTATTAATTTGGGACGTTCGGCCCCCAAATATGTGTGTGATTTAGGGAACCTTAGCTCTCATATGCACGTTTGTGTGTGTGTGTGAGTGAGAGAGAGAGAGGAAAAAATAATAATTGCTTTCCCTGCATATAAATCTTGTATGGAAATTATATAACTTTGTCTACACAGTTCATCCATTAGCAACATACGTACCAAATTATAGGTTCCAATAATATCCATACGGTCACATATCAGTCTTCGCTTGACTTGACATTTATGGGTTTGATTATCCATTTTCAGGAAAGAATGAGTAACAATGTAATGGCCTTGTTGATTCGGATTAATGCATTCCAGCGTCGTGGGCAGGAAGTTTAATTCGAATCCTTTCTGCGTATTTTAGGTTCTAGTTTTGTAAAAAAACTTTCTTCTCCTTAAATTTCGGACGATTGTTTTGTTGAACCAAGCTGTTTGCCAACGAATATAACGGCAGTTTGCAAAGTTAACGGCAGTTTGCAAAGTTAACGGAAGTAAAATTGTGTATGTACGTGTGTTTTAATTAAATTTTGGGAATTGGCGGAAAGTTTGAATAGAGAGCATATTGAAAAATGAGTGGAATGCCTGAACTTTTAATTAAAATAAAAAGGGGAATTTTTTCACGTATATTATAGGTAATTGAGGGCGATTTACCATTTCGTTTCAAGCTTTGACGTTATTTCGTAACCGCAACCGGCCTTTTTTATGCAAATCGCTTGGGTCACGAAGTCACTGTTGCCAGTTTTCTCTGTGTTAATTACCGCGTTTTAAGTTCGCCATCGTCTGCTTTGCAGAAGACAAGACTGGCATTTTTTTTGTCCTTTAGGGAGGAGGTTTACACTGAGACTCCGGGCGGAACTGGGTCGGAAATGTTTTGTTGTTGTGAGTCTTTTGCATACGTCGATGGGGCGGCAATTTTCACGTTCTTCACGAACTTCTTCATTCGTATTCTTAGCAAGCACTTTTGTTTGAACTTGCACAACGTATCTTTTGTGTGCGTATCTTAAACAGGAGTCACGATTTCCATGCTCCTCGGATTTCAAAGAGGGTTTATGGTAAAATCTCGCTATTTAGATTTTAGGAAACATGACCATACCCGTGATACGCAATGTAAAGATGGCCATTTAAAAGTTTGTTTTGGGAAAATGCCCCAAATGACAAAAACAACCAATTCTGAGATGCAGACGCTAAGGTCCTTTAAGTCTGCATAGATTTCTTGAAATGGTCTTTTTAGATTGCTATATTTCTACACATTGCGATATCTTATTTTTAAATTTATAATTTTATTCCTTTTTATTCGAAGATTTATTAATTTCTTCGCCGTTGAATTCCCATTTTGCAATTTTGCCCTTCTATTTCCGTTTTATTTCTGCCTCTTTCACAAACCGCACATATGCCGTTATTTTCCGACTAATATTTGCAATGTTTTGTCAAAATATACGAGGACAATTTGAAAAACTTTCTCTGTGAGCTACATTTGTGATAATTTATAATTCAAAACACTGTTTGACTATATTTGGATTTATTTAAATTGAAAATCAAATCGCGTGATACGAAGTCAGGTTATTGTTTCTGTTTGAATATCTTGTAGAACACTTTTTTTCCTTTGAGTTTTGCTATTGTGTTTAAAGGTGTGAGAATTTTTATATAGTCGATGTAAATAGATCGAAATTCCAGAGGAGTGTATTTATTTTCTTATGGTGTTCTGACGACAACATTATCTTAACATTAAATGTTTGTGGAGCAAATATTACTCTATTTATTTCGCTATTTATTGGGTCTTCTTACACTAAAATGCACTTACCAATACCCAAGAATACTTTCTAGCACAAAGGATACATCCTAACATATAAAATGTACTTTGAACAAAAAAGTACCTATTTTATTAAAGATTTCCCTGACTTGAAACATGAAGGAAAATAAATGTATTCAAGTTGGAATGATTTCTTGGTTAAAGGGCGATTAGTGGTAAGGAAGTACTTTAGATACATTAAGGTAACTTTTCTCTGATTTCCTTGAAGAAAGATTTTTAGGTCCATTCAATAAATAGATTTACCTAAGGCCCGCCATCAATGCATCTTGATATGCATTCGAATTTGCATAATTTCATCAGGATTTATTAATTTTATTCATGCAAAAATATCTGTTGACATTGAGGCCTTATAGAAAGGGTTTAATTAGTTTTACACTTCAATTAACTTAAAATTAACATAAATATTAAGCTATTCATTTATTTAAATTTTAGTTTTCATTATCTATATAAACATCAATCGTGTTTTTTTTATACCGAAACAAGATGGTTAATCAGGATGTCGGGAAATAATTATCTCAAAAATACGTTTGCAAAAAAGAATAAGATCTCACTGAACAGAATGGACGTTAGAGAAGAGGAAAAAAACCAGCAGTGCCACATTCTCGTATTCTTAAATGCACGCCGGTTTCTTAGATAACATCTTACATTAGGTAACTAAACGTTGGCAACACTACTAAAGTATCGTTCAGTCTGGTTCAAGAAGTTGAACAAAGGTTAAAAGGAGAACTCCAAGGCAACTCAAATTTTACTTTCAGCGGTTAGCAAGCGTTCCTTACCTTTCCTTACTCATCGTAACAATGGTAAATAAAGAACAGGAATACCCGTAACCGGTAAAAATAAAAGTGATTCCAACTTTCATAAACGTAGCACACGGGATTTCTCCCTATTTCAACAATGAGTTGGAATATCGCCAGAGGAATGATCATTTCAGAGTTTATCCTCTGGCATCTTTCAGCCTGCGTCCTTGGCCTACATTGGACAGAGGAACGTTTGTTCTTTCCTGGAGTAGGGAAAGAATTAATAATGCAGATTTTACGAGGCACCCGAGAAAGAATTATCTTGTTGATAAAGAAAAGAGCATTATATATGTGCTTTTAACAAGATATTCCTCACTTTGCCCTTTCCTTTCTGTAACTGTCAGCGTGCTGATCCCCCAAATTAACTCTTCTTACAACATCAAGAGAATGCTGTCATTCTTCAACTATTCTATATTTTTTATCATGACATCGCTACGAACAAGACAACTGCAATAAAGACGTAATCATATATAACTACGGAGATTATTTCTGTTCTTGATGTAAGTTTCTTTTTCAAAGTGGACCATGAATATACTCTATGGTACTTTTGATTGGCAAGGCACGTCAGTGACGCAACTTCCAAGCAATTCCATATACTGTGTTTGTTAGCAAGATGGAGTATTTTATAGACTTCAAGACAGTTTACTTTGTAGACAGCCATTTTTTAATCAGGTTCTTCATAATGTAATTCATTTTTAGCTGCATTTCTAGCTTATGAAGATAAAGCCTTCTATGTTCGCCACACTTGTATGAGTATTATATGAATATTGTATGAATATTATACGAATATTGTATGGACATCGTATGAATATTGTGTGAATATCGCATGAATATTGTAAGAAGTATGAATATTAGATGAATGTGTTATATGAATATTCTATGAATATCGGGTAAAAAGTGTTTGACTCTTGATCATCTGCTGTTAATATGGACCAACAATGTAATGAATCGTTTGTCAATGTAGTGAATCGTTTAATGAATATATAGTAAGAAAAAGTAAAAAAAAAAGTATAGAAGTGTAAAAGTATAGTCAGTATTTCTCAAAATGTGGCCCGTGGTAGCTTAACAAGTAATCCTCAAATATTAAGGAAATTTTAGAAAAAAATAATGTGATTTAATATATATCTCTAGCGTTACGGCTCGTAAAACGTAACTGTCTATAACTTGCAAAGATTAATATTTAATATATATAAATATCAAAGTGTAATATTTAATATATATAAATATCAAAGTGTAATATTTAATATATATAAATATCAAAGTGTAATATTTAATATATATAAATATCAAAGTGTAATATATATATATATATAGATATCAAAGTACGCGTATAATAGAGGTATGGTAGTAATAGTGTTATAAAGTAGAGGCGTGGTGTAGAAGATGTGATGCTTTGAAGCAAAAGTGTGGTAGGTGGTGTTATAAGGTAGAAGCATGGTATACAGGTTGTGTGTAGAGGAGCCTCTACCATGAACTAGGATTAAAAAATAAAAGTGTTATTTTAAGCAGAGTAATTACCAAATGCTTTCAACAATATAGTTTATGCGTTCCAGTTTAGAGATGCAAATTTAAATACATTACCACACACAGTTTCTTTGATGGTTAAAGAAAAGGTTGTTCTCGTTTCGGATTTGTACTTTCAATGGTTTTGCTTTGATGCGTGAGCAGAACCATGAAGGCTTTTGAGGATTAAAAACCTTTATACCATTTTGTACCACAAATCGGGATCTCATCATTCACCATCCTTGTCAAACTTGACGGGATAAAGATTCGCAATTCGGATGCAGCGGAGCAGAAAGCGTTCACAAGCACTTGTAAAACTAAAAGATGATTTGAAATTAAATTGGATTTTAATCCATTTTCTTTGTGTTGTTGAAGGAAAAGTTGTTGTTCTTTGTTCTTTTAGGCGCTGTATTCAGGGTCAGCGCGATGTCAACGTTCTTTATCTCCCCATAGACGCAATTTTCTTCCTAAGACGAAGTGTAAACCACTTTATAACGCGTCTCGGAGTTTTAAAGAAAACATTATCAGTAATCTTACAGAGCGAACCAAACTAAACTGATAATAGTATATTGAAGTAGGGAAGAATCGTAACTTTACAATGAATTTGTGAAACCAATTACATGATTTGGGAATACGTAATTTGTGGGATTTACATCGACTTTGGAATGAAAAGACAGATGAATCTTTGTAATGAGAATGCGAGAGTATTCGTCAGAGGTCTGCCAAATCGACCATTGACCAAACCATTGAACTCGTCTGCTCGTTTACGATAGGCAGGAAAAATTGCTCATTGCGTCGTTTAGTGAACATTATGGCACATCTGTAGTATTCGCACGTTCTTTGCGCAGCGGAAGAGCATGTGGTTATCATTATATTTGATCCAGAGGTGTAATGGGTAAAACGAACACTGGCTTGCAAAAATATATCATTATATATGACTTAGTTTTGGATGGTTATAAATACGTCGCAGGTGGATAATAATACGATAGCTGTAATTCTTTTTAGTAATATTTCTTCCATTATAAATAAATAAATCACATGAATATTCTTTTCTTCTATAATTTCCGCATGGCGGAATGGGGATGATAAGAATTTCCCGTGTAAATGAAGAACATGTTTATTAATTTTTATTATAATATTAATTTAATTTTCTCCAGAATGTATGTTTATACGGTATTTTTCACCCAAATGTTTTTTATCCCCATCTCATTAATGTTATAGAGTTCAAAGTCCCATAAATTGTATAGCAACTGAGCTTCTGAAGATTCCGGCCACGCATACGCTGGTAAGAATGAATTACCATACAGTAGAACTACTGAAAGTGACTATTGAAGAAGTAACTACTAAGAAATTACCGAAAGTGAGATACACCATGATAGTGGCAATTCAGTGACTTTGAGATTTTTGAAAGAACATGTAAACTCATGTAGAGTACGTTTTAAGGACAACAATTTAAAGTAAGCAACACCAACTTTCAATTAAAAAAGTATGCAATTTGAAAGAATCGCATATAATTTATAGTTATGTCATATCGTACGTTAATTGCATTTTTATGAATACATTATCTGATGCATTACAAACCTACTGTACAACATGTTGCGAGTATTTTTCTGGTATATATTTTTTACAGTATTTTTCTAAATATTTTAATAAATGCAAATATCTATGACAACAAATATTTACCATATTTATAATTATTCAAATCTAAAATATTATTTTTGCAATGATTTACATTATATTTTATTACGTCATATCTTTCATGTGGTATCTATTACATTATACCATGTCTTATTTACACATTACGTCATATTATACTCTATTGTAATATATAATATCACACCTCGGTGTACCGTTGTAAACGACATTATTCGACCAACATAATTTACTAAATTTGACATAAAATTTTTAAATTTATTGTTCACTGGTTTTGTTTATTTTCAATCTCAATTTGTGTAAATGATATGTTAACCATTTCCTAATTAAAATGAGAATAAAAAATTGTTATCTAAAATTAAACCAGACACCATGCTTACATTAAGATAATTAGAAAAAGTCGTGAAACGTTTTCAAGGAAAGCATAAACTAATTTGATTTATAACTATCATAATTACATCTGAACGATTAACCGTCGAAGCTTGCTCAAATGTAAACTAGTTTATAAGTACCGAAGACAGATTTTGTTTTCAAAGTTTTGTGAAATAGAGAGTAATTAATAAGGATTACATATTTGGTGAAAGGCAAGTTTCTTTGACAATATATATAAAAATTATGTATTTTTTAAATTTCAAATAATTTAAATTGGATGTTGTAAAGATATTTTTATAATGGGTAATATTGCTGTATTATAATTTATGTGTTTATATATTTTATTCAACGATTAAATTATGTCATCGATCTTGTCACAAATTATCACATTCTTGGGATCATTATACATTTGTAGAAGAAATGTACCAATGTACTGATGTGGTACATATAGTCGAATCTATTTACAACAAGCAAGACGGGGCGAACACCTTTTTTCGTTATTTTCTGGTTTTCGTTAAAACCGGGTTTCCAATAAAATAAGATAAAGAACGAAATGAAACCTGACAAAACAACGAAAACATATAATTATTTACATATATTTATATATACCATATATTTAAAAATCAGAATTTTGCATATAATTCTGCGTACTTAGTTAAAACAATTAAATGAAAGAAATTCGCCTAAGGCCGATATTTAAATTTAGCGAGTTTCAATTAACATTAATTCGCAATTCTCTAATTCGCAACTCTTTAATACAGCTGTCGCCAACCTTTCGGACGTCACGGACCACTAAATTCATAATTTTAAATCCCGCGGACCACATTTCGTGAATCTAGTGCAATATAAAGGCGAAAATTGTCATTCAGAATATGAGAATTTCTTAGAATATTATTTTTGTTTTATTATTAATAAAACATTAAAAATGCAAATAATGTCCAGATTTTTCTGCGGACCACCAGCGATCCATGGACCACCGGTTAGGGACCGCTGCTCTAATACAAAACTTTAATCCGTAACTCTAATTCGCAACTCTCTAATTCTCAAGTAACTCGGTAGATTTGTAACGTTAACAATAGCCATCATTATTGCATTTACGGAAGACCTTTACCTTGTCCTTTTTATTGCGTATAGACAGGCAGACAGGAAAGCCAAAAGCAATAGCGGGTTCAATATCTATTGAAACCCGCTAAAAATCTCTTATCTTAAACCCTCTAAGACGGCACCTTTGTAAAAGAAACCGATTCAAATTAAGGAAGAAAATTTTCTAAATCGTTGCTCGCTGTAACAGTTTTTTCTCATAATAAAAGATTTTTACCCTATATATATATTTTTAATGTAACTAAAGAAAATGTATTTTAATAAATTTAAATTATCTTTTCTCTTTATAACTGGGTTCGGTTGTTTGTTTGTTTAGGTGTTTTATGGCGCAAGAGCATCTGGGCTATACTGCGTCAATCCTAGGGGTTCGATTGTATTATACGCTTTGCAGCCGTGTTTAGGAATCATCATGTAAGCACTATTATTACTTAATATGACGTATTCTTGGCAATTGTGGCACCTTTCTGTGTCTAATCTCAAGAAAGCTTGGTTTTTATGGCTATAAAGATCATCAAAAGGCCAAGCTACTCGCCACAACTAGTCTTGTTTAGGTTTTGTTGTTCCTCTTTCACCTCTCCGTTCAATGGGTGCGTACTCCGGGAAGTAATTTCAGAGCAAGACATTAATCTAAAAAATGAAGAAAGTTGAAGTGGAGAAGGGATCAACCGAGTTCAAAAGGACAACCGCGACATACATCCGCAAGCTTAAGGCATTCCGGAAGAATTCTAACTAGAAGATTGTGACTGTTTCTCAATCAAAAGGCGAAGCTAGAGGTGCACAATTGTTTTCTTTTGGTAATGGCGTTTGACGTAAAGCCCTTTCTCTCAAATAGCGTTGTAGGTGGAAGTATAGAAGTAAATAGAACATGCTGTTGATTGCAGGGAACTGCAGAGGTCATCCAGTACGTGGGTAAAGACAGCAATTGTAAGGCCCCTAATGTAGGTAGGGGCTTTTGGGTAGTTTAAATGATTGTAGTCGGTCTTTCCTAACATGCATATGGTCTTTCCCAACGTCTGTTCCCTTTATAGTGTGCTCGTAAATCTTGTTGCTACAGACATCGAAGATTAATCGCAAAAATAAATGTTCGATTCTTTTCATGGTGGTGAATAGCGAATTTGATTGATTCGAAGCAAAACAGTTTTTTCTCGGCAGCGGATTGAGAAATGAGACATGCTGAAATATCATTCTTGGAGATTATTTAAAGCCAGTTGCATGAAACTTCTTTTATTTTAATACGAAATATATAACAAAATATCCATTTTCTTGTTTAGTTTTAATTGTAGTTGAGTCCTATTTCTGCACCAGTCAAACCCTTGTTATAGAGATTATGTTGTTGGAATAAAAACTTCTGAAATTAAAATTCTCAGGAAATAAAAATTTAAAAAAAAAGCGTTACTATACTAATTAACCATACTAAAGAATACAGAATGGGAAGACAGTTATATTTATATATTAAAAAGCTATTTAAGAAACGATGAAAAAATTGAGCATGATGACAAAAATGAGTGAAACATATTTTGTATAACTATGATCGATATTTTGCATTTTATATTCATTATATATTGTTTTATAAACCATGAATTTAGATAAATGTTATATGGATTTTCATAAGATGCTGACTGAATCTTTGTTAGAATATAAACTATCGCTTTTTTAAATGAGATTTTGAAAACACCACTGGTACAAGTCCATTTTTGCTCAAAATGAGATACGAAAGGATTTGTATCCAATCGATCCATACAGTTTCGTTTTGGACAAATGTAACGTGCTGCTATCCTGCAGCAATTAATTACACTATGGTCATACACCAGTGTTGTAGGCAATAAGGCAACTCCAGAGGATACTACTATGGACTTAACTCAAAAATTTCATTTCTGTGACTTATACCACTGTTGTTTTCAACTCCTCAAATGTAAAAGGATATATTACCTCAATGTCTTCACTTTTGCAAATATTAATAATAATTTAATTTATTTTTATAACATTTTATTTTGAATGCCGAGGATCTGTGGCCCAAATGAGAACTCATGGATTAATAAATTTTTGGAGCTAGTGAAAGAAAAGGAAAAAAAGCTTCACCCTGGGCTGTAGTAGAAGGAGCGACCTCTTTAAGAGAAGCGCCGTCTCCGAGAAGAGAAATAAGATCTTAAAAAAAAAAACTATATACATATGCGTGTTTTTTTATTTTCTTAAATTTAGAATTATATTAAATTTTTAATTTAAAAAAATAATTATTTCTTGAAATCGTAGTTCATTATTTTGATGTCTCGTAAAACTTTGCTTTTCATTTTACAGTAAGAGGAGGGGCGAATAAAACACTGAAAGGTTTTGATACGAAAATTATTGTATTTGTTGAAAATTATTGTATTTGTTGAAAATTATTGTATTTGTTGAAAATTATTTTATCTATAATATAAAGCTTCTTTGAATTACGTTCGCTTATTTCTGCATTGGGAAAAAAAAAGATCCTGCTGCTATTTCTCAATTTATAGAAATGATTAAACTTATTTAGTTTCTGGGAACTTTGGAACGCAATTAGAGTAACTATGCGTTTAAAATAGACATCCGTATTTTAACAAAAATGACGTAAATATATTATCTGTTTATGTAACAAGTAAACCAAAAACCTTCATTCTTTCTTTCTTTCACCATTTCTGGAACTTCCTGCTTCGGATGGAGCACTCTAAGATAAATAAATTTTATTTATTCGCTATTTAAATCTCTAATGACCTATTCATTATTTGACCTCGATCTCCATTCCTATAAATTAATTGTAATGGAAGGGAAGTTCGACAGCAGTTTAAAAAACCCAAACTCGAGTGATTTAGTTCTGCTTAACAAGGGAGCAGTGTTTTTTAAATGATTTGCAATTTCCTTATGATATGGAAATATAAATTTTCGACAAAATTTCAATTAACTCACAAACCGCAAGAAAAGAAATTTATTGTATTTTGTGGGCAAGTAGTAAGAGGAAATGGATACACCTCAAAATCAGGTTCGTGAACTTCAATCATCGTGTTCTATACCCTACAGGTAATCTAGATAGAGCCTGAAATACCTTTCTTTCCACTACAAAAGCGTTACAAATGCTTTTAATGATATATTGGTTCTCACACCTGGATCCCAAAAGTTCTGGAACATGTTCTTAGCCATTTTTTATTTCTGTGAGGACTAGTTGCTTTGGCAAAAGAGGGAAATAGGGTACGAAACACAGTGATTTCCAAATTTTTTTGCTCGAAGCACAGTGATGTCCAAATTTTTTTACTCGAAGCCCAGTGATTCCCAAATTCTTTTATTCGAAGCACAGTGATTCCC
>QLNU02003225.1:65089631-65113424 GCA_006491805.2 Dysdera silvatica | reverse complement strand
TATTTCCGTGCTAAAATTGTATTTCTGTGTACGGAGGAAGCATAGCAAAACGAAACAAGAGATATTATTCCAACTCCCTTAATGGTCAATATGGCCATTTTATTTTTGGTTTTCTATTAAATTCTTAATTTCCTTTTAAATTAGCTTTCTCTTTCACAATATACAGTATATATATATACAGGGTGGTCCTGAACTCTACTGACAAATAATGAGGGGTTGTTGGTAAGGGCAGACTGGGTCCTTTCAAAGGGCGCATACCATGGATTATTTGAGGGCGCGTGTCCTACAATCCATGAGGGCGCAAGTTCTATCACTTATGCTCTCGCACTGGTCCGAGGGCCGGTTGGCTGGCGGCCCAATCCGCCTCTGGTTATTGGGAACACCAAATGATCTATATTTGCCCATATCCCCGTGTCCGCAAAGGGGCCGGTTTGGCTGTAGAGCGTAACTACAGTTTATGCCCATCACGTTGCTACGTAGCCAATTACATGAATTAAATACAATTTTTGATACATAATTTAAGTAATTGAGCTAATAATACAGTAGAGACAAAGAAATTCGGAATTCCATTTGCCGATCCTGATCAGTGTTGCTATGTAGTAGAAACAAGCCTAAAATTGATTTTTTTTAACACACTAGAAAGAGTTGGGAACTGCCAAGTACATGCAACAGGTGAAGAACATCAAAATAAACATTTTTTGTTCAGTGAATTTTTTTCCAAAAATTAGCCGTTCGGGCACTACAGTGAATTTAGTATTTGCATCCACCACATTCAAGGTTTTCACAAATGGCTACAATGCACCATTTCAAAGATTTTTAAAATTATTTAATGTCAACAGACGTGAGGCTCTCTCCGGCGATTTTTTAAAATCAGTTAAATTCACAAGAATTGTATGTGTAGAATTCGCCGCTTCAGTTGCGATTGAATGAATTCTACACATACAATTCCGGTGAATTTAGCTGTTAACAAATTAATTTAATTTAAACTAATTAATTTAAACAATTTTTGCTCAATAATTTTTTTCCCCCAAAAAATTAGCCCTTCAGGCACTACAGTGAATTTGGTGTTTGTAACCACCATGTTTAAGGTTTCCACAAATGGCTACAATTCGCCATTTCAAGAATTTCTAAAATTATTTAACGTTTACGGCGACTTTCTAAAGTCAGTTAAATTCACCGGAATTGTATGTGTAGAATCCATGGTCGCAAATGAAGAAGCGGATTCTACACATGCAATCCAATTTCTTGCATTGTAGACAAACGTGTTATCCCAACTCAACCGCGAGTTACGGAAAGTTTGTTTGTTTGTTTGTTTGGATTTTTTATGGCGCAAGAGCATCTGGGCTATACTGCGCCAAACATGGTAAAATCAAAGACTATAGTTACGGAAAGTAACTGATGTTTTTAAAGGTGAAAAAATAATTTCATGGACTTCAATCTGCCACCTTCCTTTTAGAAATGTTTCCTAATTGCGCATAGTAACTAGATGCACAATATGATGTCCGACGGTAGTGTTATCCGGTGGTGAACTAATCCTGTTATCTATAACTGGAGCGCCACATAGTGTTCTATAAAAAATTCAAATAATGCGTAGCATACAGAGTGGGATCTTCAGAACTAGCTTATAAGTTGCGCGATGCGATGAATTCTGCCGATTAATTCCCCACAAAAACATTTTCAACGTTAAAAGATCCAATTACCACACATTTGAACCAAAATGCTAGAATCCTTGGAATAGTGGACAACTCGAGACTTGAATATACTTGTCCTTATTCGGGAGAGTTAGAGGGTAACAAGTATTAAGACTGCGTATTTTAAAAGTGTCCGTTTACCTAGAGGTGTCCGCTATTGGACAATGTCCATTAAGGAGGTTTTCCTGTACATCCATTCTCGCTGAAACTTTTTACGAGGAAAGATCTACGTATCAATAGGAAACTGCTAAAGAATCATTGACCACAATAATCGATTGTGCATCGATTGCATATTGATAACAAAAGGCTTTGTTGTCTACTCGTTATCGATGTTATCGAAGTTTCAAGGTGTTTGGGCGTTTTTGGGCAGTATAAATATACCAGGAAGCGTATGGAATGGGGTATGTAACATGTAATTGAAAACAAAGAGATCTAGTCATTTCTTTTTTTTTTGAGATACCGCGATTTAAGAACAATTGAAAAGAACATGAGATTTAAGGAAGTCGTAAAATTTCATCAAAAGGCTATTTTAAGCTACCCCACATAAATATAAGTACAGTGTATATTTGTTATAAGATTTTAAGCTATTATTATTATTAATCTTAAAATAACGACATGTAATTTAAACACTGATTACAAATTTATGTATGTATGTAATTACAGAAGAACCTCCATATAACGAAACTGACGGTTCCATGAAATACATTATATAGTGAGGAGCACGCACTGTACTTCGGCTGTGATGGCGTTTGACACTTTAGAACTGAAGTGAAGTGAATGTGTGTTCGCGCATGAGCGTTTGTGCTGGGATTCTATCAGTCAGATAGATTTGTTCCATATCATCGGACCGAGCGGTCGCGTATAACGTTTATGATTGTTTTAATGTAATATGTATTACTTTTAGTTTTAAATCGCAATGTTTTGAATTTGTTATAAATAAATTTGCTTTCGTTGAGTCGGTGTCGTCTCATTTTGGCGCAATCGGCAGGATGTTGTCATCGATGACGAGAGCGTTGTCAATTAGCAGTGACGGTGTCGTTTTTCGCTCTTCAGTGGCAACTTCTTCACCAAATTCGTTGGGGGACGGTGGTCTTCCATCCATTAATTTTCGGAGATCGAGTATTTTCTTGTTTATTTCTTCCTGCATTAATTCAAACTGTTGGCGAGTTGAGTTCAAGGATTGCGTCTGATAGGAGTTGTGTGTTGAGCGGTTGCTTTCCGAGAGATTGTCCTCGTTTCTTCTTCGTTGGCATCGTTTAATATGGAAATGAAGCCAAATGTTACAAAATTATTGTTTATTCGATAAATTTCCACGTGCACATATGCTTACTGTTAATTCAGAAAATATCAAGTCGACCGCTTTGTCGAAAAGAGTACTGTTCTCCGAAGTTCTACTACGTTAGTAAACAATATTCCGTTGAATTCGGATTTTTCAAAAAGCACAGTACCGAGATTGTGGATTTCGAATTCAAATTAAAATCAGTTTTAATATGAAACAAGCCTGTTCAGATGCATGGCGATGATTCGAATGTGAAATTCGATGTCGTTTTTCAATGAAGTTCGTTGAAATTTAATGGAATCGGTGATAGAATACCGTTTTTCAGTAAACGACTGTTTCTCATAAATAACATTCAACCATTTAAAAATAGATGTTTTTAAGTGTGCGTATTGTATTCCAACGGTATTAGGGAACCCAATGTCGCTGACGTGACCACTTGATTTTCTGTTTTGGTCGTTAAAAATTTCGTTATATAGAAACACTTTCATATGTAACGACCATGGGGATTTGCCAAAACTTCGTTATATGGAAACACTTTCACATGTAACCATATGGGGATTTACCAAAACTTCGTTATATAGAAACACTTTCATATGTAACGACATGGGGATTTACTTCGTTATATGGAAACACTTTCGTAACCATATATTTAGTTATATAGAAACACTTTCATATGTAACGACATGGGGATTTACCAAAACTTCGTTATATAGAAACACTTTCATATGTAACGACATGGGGATTTGCCAAAACTTCGTTATATGGAAACACTTTCATATGTAACCATATGGGGATTTACCAAAACTTCGTTATATGGAAACACTTTCAAATGTAACGACATGGGGATTTACCAAAACTTCGCTATATAGAGAAGTTCGTTATATGGAGGTTCCATTATATATATAATTATGAAATCTATATCATCATATCATTACATTCAGCCATTGTTTATCGATTGCTCAATAGCGGTTGGTCCGAGTTCCCTTCACAGGTCTATCTTGAGTAATTCGTTTCCATGTTACCACAACTTGTTTTCTTATTTCACCTACCTATTCGTTCTGATGGATGACATTGCCTATGTCGCTGGTGGTCTTTTGAAATCCAGTTAACTATCGTTAGTTAGTTCTTATTTTACAGTCCACTATACGTTAGCTTTTTAACGTTAACAATGGTTTTCTCGATCTTTCCTTACTCTCTTATCTAAGTATTTATTTCTCAACTTCCCTCACTTATTCCAAGCATGCACCCTTATATTCCTTTAGGTTGTTTTCGATTTCTGCATTGCTTTTTTTTAGACACCATGTTTCTGATCTATAAAAGAAGAGTGGTAATGCACAGTCGTTGAGGACCTTTTTAGACATAAAGGCAATATCTCTTTCAGGAAATAACCTTTGTGTCTAAGGTTTTAAATATATATTGCTAAGCTTGTATTATTTTGATGTATTTTGCCAAATAAATTTGTTGATTGATTGATTGAATGTCGACTACATACACTCATACAAAGATGAAATATTATGAAGACGCATAATTTTTTTAATTTTGTTTCAAATTTAAGTTGTGATGAAACTTAAATATTTGCAACGGCTCAGTTTCTAACAATCCTATAGCTATTCTTCCGAAGTAAGCCTCTTGACACGGAAACCTACAACTTTCTTGAGTTAATCCATTTTTGTCACATTTGTGTGATTTTTCACTTCACTGCATTTCAAGTCTCTAAACATACATATCCAGCTTGTATATCAACACGATATTAAATCAACAGCGTGACGAGTTTACATAATCGTTGTTAAGTCTGAATGAGCCCCTCTTGGAAAATTCATCTTGAAAACTTAGATGTCAAAATTTATTATTGTCATGTCTTGACCTTATATTATGTTTATCAACGCTCCGGATATTATGTCTTATAAACAATTCATTTAAAATTTTGCTTTATACATCGACAATTTTATATAACCAGAAAAATTATACTTAAATTAAAACATGAAATAACATTTTTGTTGTTGTTGCTTTCCAGTCAGTCGTGTCCGATTCTTGAAAACTTCATATGCCAACTTCCTCCATGCGTTTCTATCCAGAACTTTCTCCTTCAATTGTACAATATTCAATTTTGTGTCTGCTTGGATGGTGTCAAGCCAAAGTGTTCTTTGCCAGCCTCTCCTTCTGAATCCAGCACTCCACTGTCAGTACCCATACTTTCAGTTCGTTTGCGTTCCATGAAGTGTTCTGATAGGGTTTTTTATGACGTAGTTTACCGTTGTTTTCCTCAACCCCAACCATTTATCAGGCTTGGGATCGGTACATAACTGCTGAAACAATCATGAGGCTGGGTGTATATATACATATATATATATACAGTAGAACCCCGCTAATCTGTCGCCTATGAGACCGCGAGCATATTCGGAACGCAAAAACCGTCGGTTTATCAGAGGAACGCTTTATTTACGTTAAAATGCGATACAATTTGAAAACAATGTATACTACGTATAGTTTTCAATTAAGAATATTACTTACCATACTATTACTTTATAGTATTACGAGTATATTACGTTGACACAAATTTAAGTTGGACAATGTAAATAGGAAATAACATTTATCAAGAAATATTGAAGTCATTAGGTAGTATAGTTATGGTAATATATATATTTCTACTGTACTTTTACTATTTAAGCAAGACGAAAAAATCTGTAATGTTCTTCCCCTTAGCAGACGATAATCTTGATTTTGCTGCGATGTTCCTCCATTTTCGTATCCACAAAATATCCGTTGGTGAATAAAGGGAGTTTTGTTCAATGTACTGAAAAGCTGTGTTTAATGACTGCTTAGCATCTACATGCAATATTCGGCTAGTAGGTTTACAGCTCTCATTGTCGTCTTCTTTCTTGCTATCGTCTCTAGTCTGGATTACAGCAGCAATGATCTAGTCATCATTTAATTCTTTTGTAGTTCAGTCAGCATCAGCTTGATTGATCCACTCACTTATGTCACTGGGCCGAAAATCAGGATGCTTGTAAGTTACTGACAATTGTTGGTGTGACTTCATATTGAATTTCATCTTCATTTTGATCACTTTCAACCACGATTTTCGGCCACAGTTTACGCCAAGGTTTTTCAAGTGCTGATGCTTTCATCTCTTTCTGAGCCTTCGGCAATTGTGTTAATAACATCCTTAATATTATGAGCTTTCATCGCCTCAAACAGGCCGCTACATTTTTTCTGTATTTTCTAGAGTAGGTCCAATATATTTTCGACGATATCTTCTCTTTAACCACTCCATCGCCTCCTGGTCCATGGGCTGGATAAGAGAAGTTACATTAGCAGGAAGAAATACATCTTTTATTTCTCCCTTTACTAGTTCCTCTTCAGATGGATGAGATGATGCATTATCCAATAACAGTATGGCACGTAGAGGTAATTTTTTGACTTTAGATTCTTCTTCTTAAGTGCAGGAATAAACTAATCAAAAAACATCCTTTAAAAAAGGTTGCAGCCCATCAGTGTTGATTTTTGGTTTCGACGGTATTGATGACGCATTAATGTTTTTAAATGCTCTTGGATTCTTGGATTTCCGTATTACAAACAATGGCAATTTGTGACTGCCATTAGCATTACTACAGGTGGCAATAGTCAACCTATCTTTATTAAGTTTGACACCGTTTACTGCTCCGTTTTGTGCAGCCAGAATTCTTGTTGAGAGCATCTTATAGTTTAAACTTGTTTCGTCGATGTTATACAAATGGTCAGAAGTTAATCTATTTTTTTTAATCAGATTTTCAAATTCTGAAATAAATTCGCTTGCAGCTTCTTCATCAGCAGAGAGCTTCTCATCTGAAATTATTACATTTTAAATTCCATGTCGTTTTTTCCATCGATGTAGCCAGCTTTCATTTGCTGTAAACTTTTCGATGCCTTCATTTCCTTCAAATTTTTTGTGGAAAATAAAAGCCTTTTCTTTAATGATTGGTCCAGACAATGTAGTTCCTTTTCTTCTTTCCCGCTCAAACCACAACTATAAAGCATTGTCTAAAAGCTCACATTTTGGCTTTTTCAAAGTTTTACGAATTTTCAGCCCTTTTTCATCCTCAATCATCATTGTATGAGTTTCTAGATATTTTCTATTTTTTTCTCCAAACTTCAACTGTAGTTACACTCACTCCTACTTCACGTGTAATGTTTTGAACGGATTCGACTTTATCTAACTTTTCAAGCACTTTTAATTTCTCCAACAAAGACAGCGTAACGTGTTTATGTTTTGTTGTTTCCACAACGAAATCATACACACCGTTGCCAACGTAAACCGAGTCTAAAGCACTAAAAACTAATTTCCAATACAGCAATTGCAGCAAATGGGGTTTACATGACTTGTTTGACAAAGAACAAAACAAAAAACGAAGCCCGGTGGCAGCGCAGTGCAAACTACGACATAGATCGCTCGCGGAGTTAGCGGCATGGTCGGACCATCAGAGGTCGGATTACCAGGGTTCTACTGTACTTGATATTAACATTGCATGTCTACACACTCACGCATTTCACTTCATTCGATATAATTCATATGTCAGTTCGTTTTAATGTACACAATAACCAATTTTAACAACAATAATTCTTTCTTTCTTTTTGGTTTTACGGCTCAAAGACTACAGTGGTCATGCTGCGCCGGCAACAATAATTCGATGATAAATTTTAAAATAACATTTGCCTCTTGTATATTTTAATCTCGTGTCTCAAGAGCGCTTCAGAAGGTACATAGTACGATGAACGAAGAATAGTAAATAACAAATGGATAAAAAGGATGCTAACATATGTAATGGACTATAAAAAAAGAAAGATATGGTAACTAGATGTAATAAAATAAGGTAATGTGAAATCGAATGTTAAATGATAAATAAATAAATAAATGCAATGGATGGTAATAGATGTAATGGACTGCAATAGACGTGATGAAATGGATTGGTAAATGATGAAAATGCTACCCGCGTGGTCGTTTCTACCTCATTTATGTAATAGTGTAAGGAGTTCAAATTTATATCTGTTGCTAAACTTGTAATAGATTTTTATGGAATAATAATTATGTAAACTTATAAGAGAATATATTGAGAAAATACGTGGAAAAAATTCAACATAACAATTTTTAAAAACTATGAATAAGTTTGCAAACTGCTGCTCTTCCTCGACAAAATTTATTAAATTTTTACTGACCACGAGTGCAGAATTTTTTGACGAAGATAAATACACACTTTTAGTTTTCAAAAACTAAATATCGCGTTTGTTTAAGATGTAAGGTGGGGGGGCTAGTTTGTTATCCAAGCCCCCCCACGAAAACATGCTCCTGATTACGACAGAAACTCGATTTCAGAGAGAAGGTTTCAAAAGTCCAGAAGTGATTAATTTATATTATTTTACATAAAATTGATTGATTGTTTGGCTTTTTTATGGCGCAAGAGCATCTGGGCTATACTGCGCCAAAAAAATTTTTTACATAAAAAGGTTAAACACTGGTAAAATAGCAATGAAAAAGATCACTCAAGCTTTCGGACGCATCAGCAGCAGTCCTTCATCAGGAGTAATGATTTTATTAAAACTGTGAATATACTGTAACAACTCTCTCGATACCGACAGTTTAATTTACGACGTTTGGCGACGATATTTTGCGGTTCACTGAAATCGTTGATGAGAGAATTCGCTGCATCTAAAAAATTCTGAAATGAATGACACAATAACGCGCGTATTTTCCTTTATGATGATTCTAAATTAGAGTAGCATATCAGTGTGCAAAATCTTTGCGAATTTAGCCGCCATAATCTGTTTTCACGGAGCACGAAACCGGAAGTTGGCTTACTTCGGATTTCCGCAATATCAGGAAGCGAATGATTCTTATTTCGTGCTCAGCGATCGATAACAATACTAATATCTGGTTTCGAAACTGAGGCATGAAAACAATCATCATGCGGACATTGTCCGTCTTATTCACGTCACTTTCCATTCAAGCAATGACATCAAGAACATGCTATGGTACAATTAACAACATTGAAGTATTTGACAACCCAAAATCAACATAATAAAGAACGGAAGAGAGAGACACTCCAATACGACATACAGGGTATATGAAATTGAGATAAAAAAATAAAAGAGATTTCACAACGGATAGTAATGTTAAAAATTTAAAAAAAAATGCATGTTGATGCAAAGGTATAAATGGAAAATAAAAGCATAAGAAATTAGGTACTTTTTAGCTCATTACTAATTGTCAAGCAGTATCAATTATTTTTGTAGCGTTTTGGTATCTTGTACATTCACTAAAATTCTCGACAGCTTTGAGAAGGGGGCGGGGTAATAATTTTTTCCAACCCCCTACAAGTACTCCTTAATTTTTTGCGCCCCACCTAGAAGTACTCGTATGGGCGCCCATGTATATGTATAAGAATATTAAGTATAATACGAAGTGTGAGAAGTAATATCAGAACATATTGTTAAAATTAAAACAAATAAGTTTTCATAGAAGATAATTTAAATAAGAATTGTCTTGTGAGGTGGAAAGATTTTGAAAGAGAGGGAGAGAGAGAGAGAGAGGGAGATTTTTTTTTTCAAATATTTAAAAAAAGTTATGAAATTTTATTTCACTATTAGGATTTTTACATATGGGTTGAAAATAAATACAGTAGGACCCACTTATAACGATACCGCATTTATTGAGGAAAATTCAAATTTTGGTTGGAATAATGATTAAGTGCATTATACATGCAAATTAATCACTTTCAGCTAACAAAGCTTTTTCAGATCACTGATTCAATGAGTAAGAAATTCCGAACTTCTTTTAGAAAAACTGTCGAATTTTTTTTTAAATATAAATTATTTTTTAAAAAAATTTAGTGATCGAAAATGCTCTTTTAACTGAGGGGAACATGAAGAAACCAATTTTCCGCTGGTTGGAATTTTGAAAGAATTCATCCCTTTCAGAATACATAGTAAGAAGTTCATAATAAACACTCTTTTAAATTAATAAATTACACTGATGATTATGCATTTAGTGCACTAAATATTTTATTATGAAAATTTAATGAACAGAGCTATTGCAAAACGAAATAAACCAATATAAACCTTTTTTTTGAACATCTCTAAATAAAGCCCATTTTGGGAATAATTGCTAATGTAAATTTTTTATATATTTTTTTTTGTTTAACGTATTCTAAAATTCAAGTGGTAATGCGATATGCTTATTAAATTTTAATTAAATTCAGAACTGAATATTACGGTATGCATATTGCATGCACGAATGTAATCTTCACAGTCTTTATTTTTAAAGCTTGGCATTTTAAATTCCAAAACGGATTTAGCGAATAACTTTATATAACGAGCCTTTTCGTTGGTCCCGTTGTATACGGGTCCTATTGTATATAGAATAAAATTCCCATAGATGACTCAAACACTGCTAATAAAAATAATCTATTTAAAAAAATCATTTCTGTCGATATCAAAAACAGCTGTTTTTTTTTTACCAAAAATATTTGTTTGTTTTTTATCAAAAAATAATTGTTTTTATCAAAAATATTTGTTTTTTTATCATAAAATAGTTGTTTTTATCAAAAACTGGTTGGTTTTTTTTAAATAAAAAATAGTTGTTTTTTTTCACAGGAAACACATTTATGATGTTTCATGAAATTGGCATTTTTTAGTATTTAATTAGTATTTTCGTGCGCACGTAGATGCGTATGTACGTGTCTATATGCATATACGTATGCTAACATCATTTTTATTGCGCTTACAACGAACTCCTTAGGCTTAGTGCCAATTTTTTAAGGGTTCGTGTACCCAATCCAAAGATCATTAAACTCACTAATTATAGAACGTCTACAATGGCTGTCATTTGCTTTACATGACACTGAAATTATCGACTAATGGAAAAAGAAATAACATTGAAAGTGTCATTTTATAACTGAAATAGACTTGCCCAAAGCATTAAATGCCTTGGGCAAGACATGTTTTGGATTACAAGAGTTGTGACGTTTCTAATATCGTGCAAACACCACCTTCCTCATGTTGTCATGTCACCGCTAATTATTTCGTATTGTAAGATACTCCTCATTTCGAAGCATTGTGGGTTGTGAGTTGCTTGGAGGGGAAATCGTCTCTCTCTTCCTTCGTAACGAAACCAGAAATTGACTTCTATTGTCTATTATCTCGTAACCGTTTTTCTTATCGATTTGTGTGCTCTATTTCCAATCTCGGTGTTGATTCAGTCCTCGAATTTGCCTCCGATGGTTTAAAGGGATATAAAACGCACGTTAATAAAATGGTAGCAAATAGCAGGGAAGGCTTTTAGCCCAACTTGCACTAATGACTGGCTCAGCTGTCTCAGAAAGATCAGCAGCTAATGGATTTACAGAAACCACACTTCCTTATTCTCTACCCAATATCGTGAAATGCAACGCCAATAGTGGTAACTGATTTAGAGGAAGGAGATAACAGTTTTCCATTAACGGTAAATGGCTTTAATGGAAGCTTTGGAATGGCAGACGGTGTTAGGCATTTAAAATAAACACATTCTCGTAATGGAAAATCATTTTGATAATTCCATGGCTTATGTCTTCAAAGTCACGCTTATTACAAGAAGGTACTTGAAATATACATCGTAGCAAGTTGAATTTTGTGTAACATCGGGTGATCCACGGCGGTTCTGTGGCCTCGTCTCCGATAACAGGACGAAGATTGAACGTCCGTAGTGAAAATTTTGAATCCTAGTAATAAGAAAAGAAAGAACTTCAAGTGAATTTAATTCCTTACAGTATGGTTATTGCTTAGCCTAAATTCTGCTTGAACAGACTATTATACCTTTCTTTCTCATTGATGCATTTAGCGCGTTATAATTAAAGATGTTAAACTGGCTTGCTTAGATCACAAAAACCACCTGAGTGCGAAATCGTTTTAATTTATGGAAGTAAACTTAAAAATAAGGTAAAAGCTAAGCCTACTCTGTAGATTTGACGTTTAAATACATCTGTGCGCTAGCCCTATTTACCTCTAAACCAGATTTATATTAAATCCAACATACTTTTACCGAAACTATTCAGAAAACGTGAGTCTTTTAATATGCACGTTCGGATACTCGACAATGCTTGATGTAGTAAAGTTCCAGCTAGAGTTTGGTTTTAAGCTATCTGTCACAGAGAACAAAGCTTTGTGAAAGCAGTTTTCAAAAGATCGGAGATACAAAAGTATCAACACCCTCACTTCGTGCGTGATTCCTTCGTCCTTGAAAGTATATTTCCATTGTGAAAAACGGGGTCATTTTTCCGGGCGGGAGATTTTTCTCAAGAAAATCCGGTCAATAGGCGAAATGAAGAAGAGCTCATTCACTTTTGGGGTCAAAGCCTTCTTCTTCTTCTCTTCCTGCAGCAATAAAATAGGCGCTTATCAGGGAATCTGAATTTCAAGGTAAAAAAAAAATTCACCAAACGGAAAATCCGACTATCATTTTTTTAAAATTCAATTTATGATGATGGCATCAGTTTAGCATACGGTAATTAAATTTACAAAATGGACTTAAGTAACTAGGAATGATAATTAACTTATTCGATTGTTTCTCTCAACTATGTTTCAATCATGCGCGCGCATTTGCGATTTCCATTTAAATCAGATTTAGTAAATGAACTTCGTTGAATCGCAAAATTATGAGAAATGATTTATGAGTAAAATAATTAAAATTCCTTTAGTTGTGTGTCATGTTAACATACACACTTTGTCACATGAGCTGGCTTATACTTGAATTCAACATCAGATTGAAGTCCGTATTGCTCCAACTGTTAGACTCCATGTCTCTGATCCATAAGAGAGGACTGGCAATACACACTGGTTGAAGACCTTTCTTTTTAGACACAAAGGCAATTTCCCCTTCAGGATAAAACTGTTTCTTCCAAATGCACTCCAGCCAAGTTTAATACGTCTGTTGAGTTCTTTCATAATGTTGCCATCCATTGAAATCAGCTGGCCAAGGTAAATATATGAATCAGCAATTTCTAGCTCAATGTTGTCAACTTGTATTTTTGTTTCCTCTACGAAATTATTGAACATGATCTTAGTTTTTTGTAGGTTCATCTTGAGTCCAACTTCTTCACTTCTAGTTGAGAGCTCTTGTACCATGTCTTGGAGTTCTGATGGGTTCGTTGAAAAAATAACAATGTCATCAGCAAACCGCAAATGATTTAAATATTCACCATTTATTTTTATTCCCTTGTTATTCCAATTTATCTGCTGAAAAATCATCTGTAAAGCTGAAGTAAAAAGTTTTGGAGAAATGGTATCTCCCTGCCTCACACCTTTGCCAAGTTTGATAGTTTTGGTATCTTTATGTAACCGAAATTTTGCACTTGCATTTTTATACACACGTTTCACCATGTCAATGTACACATCCTCGATGTCTGCTGATCTTAAAGAGTTGATGACTGCTGATGTTTTAATAGAGTCAAAGGCCTTCTCATAGTCAATAAATGCCACACACAATGGAAGTTCATATTCATGTGTTCTTTCAATTAATTCTCTTAATACTTGAATATGGTCCACTGTACTGAATCCACTTACAAATCCATCTTGTTTTCTTGGTTGAGATGCATCTAATTTTTTCTGCAGGCGATGTGTTAGCACTTTTGTGGAGATTTTATAAATAACAGATAACAAGCTAATTGGTTGGTAATTTTTCAAATCCTTAGCCAATCGTGGTGCCCAAAAATGCATAGACCAGAATAAAGTCCAGAAATTCAGGTACATAAATAATGTATTCTAAAGCTTTTGTGTGAGCTTTATCGCAGATTTTCGTCACAAATCATGGCTTTATTCGCGTATTAATTCTGCATTTGCTGCTAAACCTCTTTTTTAGCGCTATTCAACAAATTTTAATAAAGTGAGTATTACCGTAATATGCGGTAAATAGTCCATTAATGGGTAAAGTAATTTGTAATTAAGTTACCATTGGATCAAAGCATATAGTTTTAAGTCGGCTTAAGAAAATTGCGATACATACGCACGAGCATGCAAACACATCAAAAACCTGTATATATATGTATTAAATATTATAAATTACGATAAAAAATCCCCTTTTAAGAGTACTCGGAAGCAAAATTTGACAAAAAAAAAAATATCTATTCCTTTTTTAATTTTAGCTTTTTACTTTACAACGACACCAAATTTATTTATCTGGAAGAATTAGAAGTTGGTTAAATATGTTTTGAAATTCAACTCACATTCTAAAAAATGTATGCAAGAACATTAAGCGTTTTTGCGTTTTTCTCAAAACAATGTTTTTCCAACTTCATCTCTCTTTTCCAGAAAACTGGAAGTATGTTCTTGAGATTTGTACATATGATGTAATATGTCTTTCTACATATACCGTAGCCTAAGTTTGTTAATACGGTGATAAAATTTTTTTTTTAATATTTTTAGTAGTCAAAATTCTGCGAAATTGAGTGAGTTTTGTTTAAAAAATTTTAAAAATATTTATTATAACTTAATCACTATGATTGAGTTACAGTATATGTAAGACTGTGCATTTTATATGTGTAGCGAATTTTATAGCGATAGATGGCGTAGTTACAGAAAAAAAGGTAGTTAAATTTGGTCAATTTAACATTAGCGAGATAGGGCTTTCCGGGTAGCCTTAAACATATAACTTTATCATATGGTGCTGTAATATAAGACAATTACATATGACATTTAAAAATATGAAGGTTAAAGTCAAAGGAAAAAAACAGGTATATTACAGGAGATCAGTTTGGCGTAAGTAGAAAAAACTTACTTCTTGGGAAGATCGAGGAGGTCATTAATGAGTTTGGATGGACATCACTGCAATTAAAAGTATCAATGCTGAAACCAGTGATGTAATTACTGTCTAAGCGATAGTATGTTACAATCTCTGTAGGTAGAGGAGTTAATCACGAACCAAGGTACTTTGTAGATAAGCCTGAAGATCTACCTTTTGAATTTAAAGTATCTATCCAATGTTATGTATGAACATTTATTTCATTCATACATGAGCTGTATAAGTTAAAACTGGTATTATGACAGTTTTGTATATCAGGATATGGTTTCTTATGGGCAGTTTGCTTTTAAAGTGAATGAGTCTGAGAAGTGAAGCGGTAGCTTTGTTGGTATATTGATGATGCTGGTGCTGTGAGCATGCCAAGTTAGTTGGAAGCCATATGTCCGTTCAAAGTATTTACCTAAAGAATAAGGCGCTCGGGGATAATATAACTCTTGGCTTCATCAAGAAGGGGACAGCATTTTATTTACTTTACATAAGATGCATTTTAACGCATCAAGAAAAATTAATTTGCAAGACTTTTTAACTTCAACCCCCTCCACAATTTTGAGGAGTGGCTCATTCCGGAAGGTCTCTACCAATTGAAGTTTGGCTCCATATCGATGTATTTCATTACGCTGTTTGAAAATTTTCTGGTATAAAACTACCGCGCCCGTAGAAAAATTGAACCATACATCTGTGAGCTATACATCTCATACATAGGGAGCTATACATCTCATACATAGGGAGCTATACATCTGTGCATAGCGCATAAACAGTTTTGTTTCGTGTTTCTAAAAAAAGTCGACTTAATTTGAAGAATGAGCTTGTATGGGGGGAGAGCTTGCGTGATACAAAACGGGAACAAGCCGCAAGTTGGCTTGCGCTCTCGTGATTGAAAAAAATAAATAAATGAAGAGGAGGAAGAATATTCTTAAGAGAGGTACAAAGAATTTTCTTAAGTTTCTTCGTTATAACTTCCTGTTGTGATGTAATCTAGTTAAATTCAACCTAGCCAAACTTTAAGGAAAATCATATTGTATTATCTTCCTTAGACAACAGTATTGTGTCAACAGTATTATCTTCCTTAGACATACTTTACACAAACATACACTTTTAAAAAAGTACAATTTTGTAACGGACGGTTTCATTTTTAATAGGAGGGGATCAGGCCTGTAGCCAAGCCGGGGGGCCAGCAAGGACACGGCTCCAGTTCCCCCACATGCCCTTTGCCTTGCCCCAGTTGTCACTTTATCCTGGCTGCAGGCCTAGAGGGAATCCACGCCTAGTTCGGCCGTACCTTGTCTCTCTCTTCAGGGGCGGACTGGGACGCCGGTCAACCGGTCCCAGGGCCGGTGCGCCCTCATGGGCTCGCGCTATAGGACCCGCGCCCTCCGACAATCCAAGGTATGTGGCCTTTGAGAAGACCCAGTTCGCCCCTGCCTGCCTTTCTCAACAAATTAACAGACTTTTTTTCTACGCTAAACATTTAATTATTTTAGAAACAAAGATGCAATCTTAGGCATCAATTGGTGAACATTTATGTAAGCAGAGAGTGTTGAATGACATCAATGGAACATGTTTACTATTATGACATCAATACGATAATAACACATGAAGTCATAATGGGTATTGAACTGTAATTTATGATAAATGTATGTGAAAGCAGAAAGATGCACACTGTATCACGTTTCGCCTCAAGCAAAGCCCGTCCCGTAAGTGTGGTACACAGAAGATAACATCTCTATCGCAATCTAATTATTGTCCTTATTTTTTTACCGGATTTGATCATTTACCATTGTTTGGGAAAAACTTCAATAATAATAATGGGAATGTCACGGTCAACGCATGCCAAGGGCGAAGAAGCGGACCAGAATGGCTGCTCGCTGTTCGTTTGGCGTGACTGAAACAAACGAACATTTCTATCATTCTTAACAAGCAGAATAGGATATCAAATTGTGTGTGTTCCATGAACTTCTTTTAGCAATTTTCTAGGATCAGAGACAGTGATATGGGAAAGGGAGGAGATTAAGTCCCCGTTGGAAAACAACATACATTGTACTTTTCAATGCCAGGTCACTCGATCTTTTATAGCTGATTTGTTTAAGAAGCTTGAACCCCAAAATTTTTGAATTGCTAAACCCCTGATCGGAGATGATTACGTGTCCTAGTTTTGATTACAGTAATCGATATATCGTTAATTAAATCAATGAAATTGCAGATATATAAGTTTTGAAGACATGTAGTAATTTCATTCAGTTAAAATAATATTTATTAAAACATTAAATATTTAGAATAGTTCGCCAAAAGATAATTAAATTACAATACAATCTTAAGAGAATTTTGTACGTCTTCGAGAGTGCACACTTCAATGGTAAACGGAAGACTGATTTGATTTTAGAATTCGGAAAACAATTATACACACTGTTGCCAAATATAGAAAGTGAAACTATAATTATACAAAATATATGTTGCCAGATGCGGAAAGTGGAATTATGTACCTTTAGAAAACACCGTGTAAAAAGAAACCATTTGGCATTTTGCCAATTTTAGGAATTAAACTTAAGTTTCCTTTCCTTGCGTTTCTAAGTGGCAACAGTTAAGAAAGCCTGCGAAGTGAACATAGTGTTTCTATTGTGGGAGTCCACAAGATCAACAATTTTGTTGGTAAATTTGATCAAACATGAAATTGATCTATTAATTTATGTGCCTGTATATGAAATAAATTTTTTACGTGTTATTGACTCTCATTTTAATGTTTTTAATTCATATTATTTTAATTTGGTTTTATCATTTATAACTATTTAATTTAATCTCATTAGGCCATTATAGTTTTTAACTATTTGTAATTTAAACTAATGAAACTAGTTAATTTCTAATAATAATTTAATATTAAATTTGAAGATTAGTTAGCACATATATTATAAAGATACATTTATTAAACTATTCATAGTGTCAATTTTTTAAATTCACTTATAATAAACAAAGACATTTAGTTATATCAAAAGCATTTTAAAAAACAAAAATTTTAAAAAATCGTGTTTGTTTTTAAATTTTCAAATTATTTTTGTCACAAGAATTAAATTTAAAACTCCAAAAATTATCATAGTAATTTATGGAGATCGTAATGTATTGAAATGAAAGTCTAATTGGAAAGTTTTCGGTAATAATATCGCTTTGTCATTAAGCATGTGTAAATATTTTGAACGTTACTTTATATGACACATTTATCAAATAATAAACTACTGAATATAGAATCGTTTCAAATATATAATTTCTCAACTTAATTTAATATAATATTCAGCAAAATTTCGTCTTCATATAGAACGTCACAAAAAAAATCTTTTATTGAGAAAAAGATGCTAACGAGACTAAAAAGGAAAATATATAAAACTGAACAAACCGGCACTAATGTGGGAAGCTAGACATCGTCACTCAAGAAATCCAATGCCAACAGAATGCAAGAAACTGATGAGAATGTTGAGATAAATATGTGGAGTGAAAAGAATAAGCATAGAATCAGAAGTAAATAAAGCAGAGGGAAAACAAAGGTAACAAATTTAACGAGAAAAATTGAAGACTGAGATGCTATAGACATATGAAGAGAACGAAATGGAAATATTCAGAAAAACTAGCGATCAACATGGATCTCGATAGAAAGCGCAGGAAAGGAGAGATGGAGAGAGAGAGAGATAGTAAAGAAATTCGTGGAAAAATATCCGAGAGAGGAGTGGATAAATAATGAAATCTGAGGAAAACTTGCCCGAAACAACGTCCTATATGGAAATGCAATGAGAAGAAATGTAAAATGCCACAAGCATTATTTATGTATAAATATGGTTATAATAACGTTATAGTCTATATACAAATATGATGGAAATTTAATAATATTTTAACAAAATGCAAGAACAATAGCTTCATATCCATTTGGCAGCATATCCATGACAGCATATTTGACAGCATATCCATTTGATCATATCCATGTACTGATTTTTTTATTTGTGAATTTTTTGAATAATATATAAGAAACATAATATATAATATAATATTTATATTTGAGTAGGTTTCCATAGCTTGGTTATTAAAATATATTCTTCTACTTATTGCTATAGTCATCTACCACTTAATAAATAAATAAATAAATAATGGATGAATGAATGAACAAGCAAACAATTAACGAATAAATAAGAAGAACAGAAGGAGTGCTGCATTTAAAAAATTGTACGAAAATGCATTTTCATTGGACAATGTGGAAAATTATGTATAGCTCGCTGATTGGTTATTCGTGTACCGTAAACGTGATAAAAATATTGAGGAAAATACAAAAACGCCATTAAATTTAATACTTTTGGTTAAGAGGAAGTAATTTCTTCACATTGTTAACAAAATGTTATCAAAATATGTGAAACAGTTACTGCTCACAGCACATCAAGTTTACACTTCAAAGCAATAAATCAGTTCGACTTGCTTCAACGTCTGTCAAAGTTCACCACTTTTCGAATTTGCAAACAAGGAAATGGCAACATGGTCATTTTAAAGCCAGTTCCCATTCGTTTCTACAAATAAAGGTAACATGGAGGGAGAAAGAAGGCAGGAAATTGTCAAAACTAATTTAAAACCGCCAAAAATAGCCAAGCAATGTATTTCAGGCAGAGTTCCGTCAATAGTAAAGTGATCATTAAAATGTTTTTGTCTCTAATCTATTACAGATCGGTACGACATGCTCGAAGAGGAAACGATGAAGTATTTATCGTACCCATATTTAAATACAGCAAATGGTATGTCTTGGGGGAAAGAAAGGTACATTAGGTGGTGATTAGCTGTTCTATTTCATCTTCTATTACACTATAGGAGTAAGTTAGAGCGTATGTCTTGATTCGGAGTATAAACAAAATGGCGTAGGTTTGAAATGGAAATGCCACAAACGAAATCTTTTTCCTCCCCCTTTTTCTCCTCCTCTCCTCTTTTTTTTATGTCAAAAGAAATAAGTCAACTATTTTTAGCAGTGAAGTCTAAAGTCTGTATTATGTGTCGTAGACGAATTGAACGTTTTGATTAAATTAGATTGAGCAGGGGGTGATGGAAAAGGGTGGCCGCCGGATGTGGCACTATAATCCCAAGCAGGATGCTCAGACAGCGCAACCAATCTCCAAGGCGAGTTGGGGGAAAGGGAGTGACAAATTGAATGTTTCATGTGTCACAGAATTACCGTTCACCAATCACAATGTATGGAACAGACTAAGCTATCACGATATGACACAGATTAAGTTAATACAATGTGACACAGATTAAGTTATCACAATGTGACACAGATTAAGTTATCACAATGTGATACAGATCCTACACAACTACCTGAAAATTATTGATTATTATTAATTATGACGCGAATCATCATTGAACAAAAAATTGTGCACCAATTGCTTTTAAGGTGAAAACGTCTTAAAAACCAAATTGTACTTAAGGGATGGAAATGAGTCAATAGATGACATTCTTTATAGAGAGTGAGAATATTCCCGAAAAAACTGATGCATTTTTCTCATCTCCAATTTCGAAATATTAAAAATTTTCAAAACTCGAGGAAAATATTTTAAAACATTTAAAAATAAAAAGCAAATTTTCACTGTGGTTACAATAAATAAATCGGAATTTAGAAAAACATGCCGATGCATAAACAAAGTTTTGTTTTATACTTTCTCTCTGAGTTACTAATAAAGCAGCTCCAGAATTGGTATGAATATATAAAGCAATAAAGGGTCATCCAAAAGTCCATAAAACTTTAAATACGAATTAAAAAAGAAAAATCATTGCATTGGGTACAGTTTTCACAATAATCATTGCCTGAGTGTGAATTTTCTTTTGACAGAATAAAAAATAGTAATTCAAAATTGTAGACAGGTGTTGCTTTAGACATTTGAAAGAGACGCTGAAAAGGATTACTGTATGTCCAATTTGAGTATCGCACTAGCAAGTGCCCAACGTAATCATTACAAGGTATGACACAATTCAGGTAAGTGACAACGCCCGTGACTGACTGTATTTCTGACTGACTGTAGAAGGCAGTATTTCTGAATGAATGGAACTTACTTTATTCTGATCTCTTCTGATTGTCTTCCGGTTCCGACAGTGGTGAAGGATCTGAGTTAAGAAATAACCCATAAGCAGCGATCAACTGATGTCAAACTTGGATAAGCAGCAAACTTTGACGAGCAATCAACTTGGATGAGCAACGAACTTTGATGAGCAGCAAATTTCGATGAGCAATGAACTTGGATGAGCAACAAACTTCGATGAGCAACAAACTTCGATGAGCAATCAACTTGGATAAGCAGCAAACTTTGACGAGCAATCAACTTGGATGAGCAACGAACTTTGATGAGCAGCAAATTTCGATGAGCAATGAACTTGGATGAGCAACAAACTTCGATGAGCAACAAACTTCGATGAGCAATCAACTTGGATGACCAATCAACTTGGATGAGCAACAAACTTAGATGAGCAATCAACTGATGTCAAACTTGGAGACTGAGGAGGCCACAGGATTTTGGAATGCCTACTGATCTGTCTTCACCAAAGGTGTCGACCAGAAATATCTTTACTGGAATTACATCATAAGCCGGTGGTCCATCCTGCATACATGTTTGCATTGATGTCATTCTCATCCGTATGACATTCTTGTCCTGCTTGCTGCACATATGTGATTCTCACGAGAACGAAATGCAATGCCTAGAGTAAAAATTAAATCGAACACTTTCTACTGTAACACTCAAATTGAACACATAGTAATCCTTTTCATTGTCTTTTTAATCTCTAAAGTTCCACCTATAAGCGAGTTTTGAACTACAATTTTTACTCTGTTAAAAGAAGCAAAAAAAAAAAAAAACATGCGGACAATATTTATCATACAAATCACACTACAATGTTGCTATTTTTCCTTTTATCTATGAATTTTTAAAATGTGTGCATATTTTTGGTTCACCCTGTATATCAATGCTGATCATTATACATAAACCTATTTTTGTTTTCTAAGTCTCTTTAATTCTTTTTAATAGTTCAGCAGATTAATTATCTTAATCCCACATTCTAAAATAATATAACAAGAACTTTCAAATCCAAATGCATTTATATTTTATTATGGATTTTATGAGGATCGAATGGTGTGGGAATGCCAGTTTAATTACAACACAGCAATGGTATCGGAAAAGTCACTTCCCACTACCAGGATATATAAAACTTACCTCTCTTTGTATGTATGCGCGTATAAGTGGTGTAAAGTGCGTCTTGTAAGTGGCATACGAGTAATTTTATCTTTGCTAAGGCAGAATTAGCATGAATTTTGTCTTAGCAAAGATAAAATAATTACTCGTATGCCACTTGCAAGACGCACTTGCATGCCATACACTCACATGCACTTTACACAACTTGCACGCGCACATACAAAAAGTGAGGTAAGTTTTATTTCCCTCCCCACCTTATCCTTAGCTTTAAATCCTGGTAGTAAGAACTGATCTTTTCGATACTTTTGCGGTGTCGCAAATAAACTGATATTCCCACACCATTCCACGACTCTCGTGCTACGACTTCTCACAGACGGTCATTTATAATATTCATGCTCTAAATGCTTAAGAATATTCCAAAGTCAGGGCAGCTGAATTCTGCAGTATGATTTATATCAAAATACCGGAAATTAGGGCAACGACAATACATCAAAACCTGTGGAAATTAACCTAATTGCAGAATTATTCTCCAGATTTTGCAAACGTCCTCCCCGATATCGGTTGGGAAATCAAAGGTAGAGTGAATTTACGGTGAACAAGATTGAAATGGCCTCTTTGGTAAACAGAACTCCCTGTTCAACACAAATGGGCCATCCTAATCATATCGTAATAAGATTGAACGATAATTGCGGATTATTGTTTTCGCACGAATACCATCACATAAGATAGGTCGTGAAACGATAGCAGTGGAAAATTGTGTCTTCTTCTTTTATTTTACTATTTTTAGATGGCAATAAAAATCGCAAAGTTTAAATTTTACGATCAAAGCTGGTTTCTTGACCCAGTTTAATCGTAGAAGAATGTTGTAACTTTACGAGTTTTGCAAATATGTATTCCTTTATATATTTTTTTTCATCTTAATTCATTCGGATATGCATAACAACATTCACTTAAATCGTACGTGCAGCAATTTTATATGCATATGCAGTTCTCTGCGCTCTGCACATTAAGAACTTGGAGCATTTATGCGCTTTCATTTTGTCTAAGACATTTCCATGCATTGCATATTTAAGGCTGTTTTCCATTCATAAATTTTACGCTGCCTTCGTACACGCATAAACTGTATAATACTTTCAATAGTATGCTAAAAGGTCAACAGAGATGCGAATTCGTAAGAAACAGCGCAGAAAAATGAAGCTCACAAATAAGATTGGGAAAATTTAAAATAGCATAAAATGATTACATACACAAAGATCTCTAATTTATTTCTATAATTCGGAGATTTTATGCTATGGCCCCCGGTTTAAATCCAACCTTTCAATTAACCTCGTAAGACTATCTTCCTATTGTGATTAAGTGAAATAAAAAAAAGCAACTATCATTAAAGGCGTAGCCGGGGGGGAGTTTTGGGGGTTGTAACCCCCCATTGCAATGAAATTTTGTATATTTAACATAGGAATATATGAGTTGTAGCTCTGTAACACTCCCCCCCCCCCTCATTGAGTCTGCAACCCACTACTTATGAACTTTTTACCTACGCCTACGACTATCATTCATGTGGTTGCTCTTTAGCAGTCAGTAGCGTAAAGTAGTAAAGACTTTATCTAAAAGTAGGGTAAAGTAGTAAAAAAAGACTATCTAAAAGTAGCGTCAAGTAGTAAAGGCTTTATCTAAAAGTAGCGTAAAGTAGTTAAGACTATCCAAAAATAGCGTAAACTAGTAAAGACTTTATTTAAAAGTAGTGTAAAGTAGTAAAGACTTTATTGTAAAGTAGTAAAGACTTTATTGTAAAGTAGTAAAGATTTTATCTAAAAGTAGCGTGAAGTA
>QLNU02003225.1:65054121-65082869 GCA_006491805.2 Dysdera silvatica | reverse complement strand
GAAGGATGCTCCTGACGTCCATATAAGTCCTATTATGTTTAGAACTACTCTCAGAGACTAGTAGAAAGTTAAGTGTTGTGATTTTAGGTAACTGACAATTAATTACATAAGTTATAAGTTATTGATAAGCCGCTGATATAAGAGTAATAAACATATTATAGTGGGTAATAGTGGACACAGGCTTTCATTTTGGGGGGAGTCAAGGACAGAATTTGCCATGGTCTTGGAATAACACCCTTCATTTATCATGAAAGTTGGAATTTTTTACAGTGAAAAAATATGTTTGGGAGGGTCATGACCCCTGTGACCACCCCCCCTGTGTCCGCCCTTGATAGTGGGTTAACATATATCAAGTAGGAAATTACCGTATTTTAAATGAAGTAGTCATGTCATTATTTGTCGTAGTTGTATTTAATGTAAATCGTTTTAATAAACATGTTATTTTGTTTTTATATTTTTGAATTCCAATCTTATTCACATTTAATTTGTGGGATTTTCAATTGGGAAGGAGCCACGAACTGGGTATTGTAACTTCGGAATGTACTAACAGTTACTATACGGTTTTTAATTCAGCCACAACAATCATCCTCCATTATTATATGTGTGATTTTATAAATTGTGAAGTAGCAGAAATCCTTCACCACACACCGTTCACAAAATATCCCGTTACATTAGAAATTGAGTCCTGAATATAAGTATATATATATACAGTATATATGGGAAAAAAGAGATAAAGAGAAAAAATAAAAGGAAAAGAATTGAAAAGAAAAGAATAGTGTAAATTTAATGATGTTTATTTTGAAAATTTAATACAAATTAATATCAATTGGAATACAAAAAACTAAGTAACATATAATCGGGGACAATGTAAGCTTGGTAAGACTCCAACTTTACCCACAGCTGTCTAGGCAGATACGTAACTAAAAATTGTGCATTCTTTTTGTTATATATTGCTTACGTATAATTATATTAAGGACAATTGGTAATCTGTCAATATATCTGCCAGAAATAAAGATTTGGAAAAATGTATTATATGTACATATGAAGTACAAGCATTTACACATATATAAGTAGAATATGAAACGCGTTTTCATAGGAAAAGTCCTTATAACTGTAGGTGGGCCAAATAAATCACTGAAGCATTCAGTGAATGGTTTTGACAGAGAGTAAACAATGTACTGAATCATTCTATGAGTTGTTTTATTCACTTGTATTGACGACATTCAGGAAAGTTCGTGTAGGGTCTTTGTTCACATCTCTTCTAATAATTAGAAAGTTAATGCAAGTAAAATAACATGTATTTATGGCATGTAACATGCAAGTAAATAAAATAACATGTATTTATGGTTGCGAAACATCAGATGAACGATGTTTTTTTGATCCATGCTTCCAAAATTCTTAAGTGACATAAAGAAAGGACATCTCCATTAAGCAACATATAGTAGTAGGTGAATGAAAATAAATCTCATCAAAGTTTTGATACAAATTAATTACAAAAAGAACAAAAACTTATTAGGAATCGTACAAATTCGTTATACTAAAGAAAAAGTTAATTTTTCAGATATTTTCTACAAATTACATAATTTTTTTATAGAATACCCAAGTTAGTGACAAAAGAATCTCTGAATATTAGATTGAAATCTTCTTTCTGCGAGTTAGAGGATCTTTTGAGAGTTTAAAGAAAAATATGTTCTTATCCTGCTAAATAAACCTGCATTATTTGTATTTATGTCAAACTAATATGCTTTCAAACGTTGAATGAAACCTCTCTTTCCTTAGCTCAAAAAGTAATGCACAAAATGCGTTGATTGTCTTTCTTCTATTGAAGCCAGCATTACTAATGAATGCCCATCTTTTTTCCACATAAACGTTCTAAAAATAGCATTAAATATTTCTGGAGACGACGCATCAGTATTGCTGAAAGATATTTTACAGACCAAGTACATACGTAATTTGCACGTGGTGAGCAATTTTTGATTATGCTTGTTGTGGTATTCATACTGACGTGTTTTTGGATACTTACAAACTTGTGTAAACTGTCGCCAAATCGTTTAAAAAATTGTGAAAATAAAATAGCGGGAATTTGTAAGAAGAACACAAGTTACATACCGAATCTTGATGTACATTTACACTTTCTTTATTCTTAAAACGTGAGTATTACCTTTCTCATAGAGAATGTACGTATCTCCATGAATTAGAGCAATCCGTGACCTCTCAAACTGTTTCGACAATGATTGGAAGACGCAGAGAAAAACGTATTATTCTCGGTGATATTCTCACAAACGTTTTTATGTTTACCTTTATGTATTTTTCATAAGTTTTCACCGATTTCCATGAGCTTCTATGAACTTTGAGAATTCAAAGCTGAACCATGAATATAAGCAAAATATGGAATAAGCTATGGTCATTACAGTTCAGAAAGGCGCTCAAGCTCTCGGCTCATATCACCACAGTACAGTATCTGCATTCTTAGAAACCAACGAATTGGAAAAGCCGTAATGAATAGTTTTATAAACGGCACAATTCTAATGGTCCGTACCCGGAAGTTTTCCAACAGGATACCTTCACACACACACACCTGCTCCCCGCATTGAGTAACATTCCAACTAGCACAACCTTTCTCGAGGGAAAAGTGTTTCAACTCCCATTAATACACAGCTCACTGCCAAGGTTACAAATTAGAATGCGAATAATCTACTGTTTTTGAAGGGAGTTGCAAATGGGCTAACTAATTGCAGCTTGTTGAGGCATGTGATGTCTTCATCTGACCCTGAACCGAGGTCCAAACTAACAATCACAAACTAATAAATACATACCTTCGATTACGCAAAAACTTTTGCACACCAGGAAAAGCAAGATGGTCAAATAACCTTGATTTTAACGGCGCAATTTCTGAAGGTCCAAAGGTCTTGGGCCACGAACGATGGATGCTTGCACAACCGCAGCTTACCACGCCGTCTTCGAAACGAATTTTGCGTGCAGAAACGCGAAAAGCTTTATTATTAGATGCACTCGCATGCGACATAGTTCCATGCGTTGACGACAATTTAATTGCCTGAAAGACCCGTTAATAAGCGGTTGGAGAGAAACCGCCAACACTTTTTTTCTCCCGATGATAAATTGCGTCCGAAGACAAATTATAATTAATTTCTCAAGGATTTATCTTAGGATCTCTGTTTTTATGTCAGACTATGCTCAAACAAAAATTATCAGTGTTATTGATTAGTTGAAAATTATTTAATGTATTTCGAGAATTTTGATGCCACTCCTTACTCACAGTGGAAACCGTTACAGTGTAAGTTTATTAATGTAAATTGAGTTTCTTCCAAGCGTCATCAGTATATATTATAGCCTTTCCTTTTGGAGTTACAAAAATTTGAAACTATTGTATCTTCCCTGTCCTTTGGAAATCGTTAATGTGAAAGTTTACTGTATTTTTTACTGCGAATGAGATTGTAAATTAAGTGCTGGTATGCATTTTTTCGTGGTGTTTTCCTGCCCTATTTTAAGGGGGGAAAAACGGACGCATTCGTCTTCAAAATTTTCAGACCGAATTTTTACAGCACAGAAAGCAGAGTCGGATCTTGTATAATAGTAATAATCTTTTTAATTATTTTTCATTTGTGCAGTCACAATAACGCTGTACTAAATGGCAACAGGTATAACACAAGACAAATGCATATCATCATTATATCGTATTTGGTTATACAAAAAAAGATCCCGAGAAAATATCAGCACGGATACAACATACTCAGGGGCGACGAGAGCCAACGCGGGCTGCTAGGCTCTCTTTGACGGGGCCCCATAACCCCTTCCCTGGGCAGTGGCAGGTATATTTTTTCTTTTTAGGGTAGGAGGATGGTTGAATCCCCGAATGAACAAAAAACGTGAAATAAGAACGCATTTTTTTATACTTACTCATTACTTAATCATTTTACATAATCACTGATGAAAAAAAGAAACTAACGTGATCTACTATTTTTGTTTCAATAATCGAGAAAGGCTAATGAAGAATAATTAAAAAACTGTACATTAAAAGTGTGCAAAATCTTATTAATCTGGATTTTGAGAACAATTTTTCTGGCCTTCCGATTAGCAAAACTAGTTTGGCAGGGCCGAGCCCCCCACATCATAGGTTTTTGCCAGCGCAGGTTCCCCCCCCGGGCTGCAGCATCTGCTGCCAACTCTCGTCGGGCATGAGCATACCTGAGACCTTAAAACAATCCAGATTCCTGAAATTGGAATCCAGTAAAGACCACCAGGTTATTTTCCATCCCTTCTTTTTCTAACTTTTCTTTTCCAATTCCATCCCGATCTTCCCACCTTATTTCCTCAAAATTTACATGATTATTAAATAAGTAGTTGCAGAGAAACTAATTTTGCACTTGCATCAAAATATTCTCATGAAATCAAAAGAAGTTCTCTTCGTCATTTACGCGATTTCTTCCACTTGTTAATTTATTATCCAGTCATTTAATCTCATAAGTATAAGTTATGAATGCTCATAAATGTATCTTGATTAGAGGTCACTTTCAATTATTAGTCTCTTACGCCCTGGTGAGAAATTTTACATCTGAAATGGTAAATCTATAAATTTAAACATAACCAAATATACTTTCCTTCGTAACTAAGGAATACGAACGACAACTGCTCAGTAAAATAATAACGATAGTGAGTTCATATTTTCAAAATGCATTGCATAATGATGGCTATAAGAAGGTTGGAATAACCTCAAGGAATAAACACAAAAGTTAAAACAACCAAAGGAAATTACGTAATCCTGTAAGAAAATACATTTTCAACGCTTTAAAATTAATCTGTTTTCTTTGCTTGTTATGTCAGTCTACGGAGTTCCATTTTGGTGAAGTAATTCCTTTCATGATATCTAAACGTACATAACATTGTCTTGGTGTCTCTTCTTATATTTTGTTAACCAAATATATGCTGAAGTTGTCACCTTGAATCGACCTCTACAGCTGTGTTTCTGCACTGGTGAGTTGGATGTCTGAAGTATCAAAAAATTGGTTGCTTCTTCATATGAAAGTTGTGGATTAACATGATATAAAACCAATACTAGCCAATATTCTTGGTAAATTTAGTTGGACTTAGAGGAATGGTACATCATCAGCAGACATATATCTTGCCATTTGCTTTATCGCCCCCACTTCCACCGGTAACATTCAGTAACGTTCTGCAGTGGCGTCATTAATCATTGTCCATCAAATCTATTAATTCATTTCCTTCAATCAATAAAATCCACTAACTTACTCCACCAATCAAATTTATTGAATTAAATAATCCATTCCACCCAATTAGATAATCCATCCCACCTAATTAAACAATCTATTCCATTGAATCAATCAAATATATTGAATCAATTAAACTCATTGAATCGATTAAATCCATTGAATCAATCAATCAATCAAATTTCATTAATCCACTCCATTTAATCAATCAGCCCATCCATTGAATCAATCAGGCAATTTCGCTCAATTAATCCATCCAATTAAATCAACCAATCCATCCCATTTAATTAATCATTTAAATCTATTGAATAATACCAATATCCCTTATTGTCACCAGAGTATAATTTTGAGAATAACTTATGATTAGATATCATTTTTATTATCGTCGATTTCATTGCTGTTAATTCGCATATAGCGTGGTTGTCTTTATTGTGGCCATAGAGACATTAGCAAAGCTATGTACAAGAAAAGTATCTCTAAAATAAGTTGCCATGAAGACAACAAAGGCTTCAAAATATGGCGAACATGTCTGTATGTAATTTATAAATGACTAGGACTAGGTGAGGGACATATATCCGTCTAACAGGGAAGAACTGTAGGGGAGTTTTGCCAATATATTTGTCATTAGGATGAGATGTAATGATTAGTTTACTACACCATTAGATCGTTATGTTAAAAGGAATTGTTTGTGTTTGATGGTGCAAGGATCGAATTGTTTGTGTTTGATGGTGCAAGGATACAATTGTTTGTGTTTGATGGTGCAAGGATAGAATTGTTTGTGTTTAATGGTGCAAGGATAGAATTGTTTGTGTTTAATGGTGCAAGGATGAGATTGCAAGGATGTTTGTGTTTGATGGTGCAAGGATGGAATTGCAAGGATTATTTTCATTTTATGAAGCAAGGACATTTTAGATCATGCTGCCCTAGGACATAACTTTTCCCTTGGAGCCAAACCTTTATGGCCAAGGGAATCAATCCCTGAACTACAGATCGGTAAAAAAGGCCTGTGCTTGATACCAGCAGGGCCAGGGACAGGATATATGGTGGCCTCTATGTAGTTCAGCAGATAGCCTCTCGAACCAATTATATTTAAGGATAAATTATGTTTGTTATATTGTTAAAGTTTTGCGCCAGGTCTTCCCTTAGGGTTGTAGGCCCCTATGTATTCCCCCTTTTGCCTTCCTCTGTCCCTGGGTACCACTAGGAATCAAACTTGGACTTTCTGTAAGGTGGACAAACACGGTACCTCTACATCACCACGATAGCATAAGAAGGGGAGAGAGCTGATCTTTCAACAAACGTGGTGAGGTTTCAATTTTTGAATGATGATTTCGAAGCATCTCTTTATAAATGCTGCATATCTATAACTATTGGATCGTTAACAAACTCTGATTTTAAATCAGCCGTTGATTCCGCATCTAACAAACATAGGTTGTCATGCATTTTTGATTCTGCCCAATAATTATGTTAAAAAAAAAGAATAATTTTTTTAAACAATGAGTGTTTTAAGGAAGGAAAATATGGAAGAAAGAATTACGAATAGTTGCTTATTTTACTTCCGTGTTTAATCATCCTGTCAAATTATTATAATTTCAATTGAAATTATGTACCTTTAGTAAGATAACAAAACAGAAAGCCTCTCTCTCGCCATTTTCCTATTTCATAAAGATATTTCCATATTTTAAGCAACTTTCCTAAACTCTTATATGAATATATATCATAGACCTTATGCCTCTTTGCAGGGGCGGACTGGGCAGCCTGGTCGGAGCGCTCTCATGGATGATAGGACTCGTGCCTCCGGATGGGCAAGGACGCTCTCCCTCTGAAAATCCAGAGTATGCGTCCTTTGAGAGGACACAGTCCGCTCCCGCCATGTGGCTTCTTCCACAATTTTTCTTGAATACTGGAAGAAATTATTGGAAACAGAAATATTGAGCAGATGGTATGACGTGAGATAGTTCCATGAATGGTATATCTTAACAAAGACATCTCGTCTGGATGGATTCCGCGAAATATGATAGACGTGAATGGAAATATGATAAAAGAAAGATTATTTTCCAAGAATCGGATGAAACACAATCCTTGATCTCTTTTGAGTAGCTTCCAAAGAATGGACAAACAACAAATCGCGCAATCAATAGCCATAACGAGATCGGCAATTAATATCGAAAAGACGTTAAATATGGATATTACCACAAATTGCTGTCAACAGGGTGTGAAAAATACTAGGTACGGGACAAAATGGAAAGCAAATAGTTGTATAACTGTAATTATTATGGCTATAATAGCACACGGGAATGTAGCGTCTGTGCTTGATCTAGCTCTGTTAGTGAACTTTGGCGCCATTTTGAAATGAAGGCTGTAGGAATGCTACCATTGGGCGCGTCGTTCTCTGAAGGACGAATGGGCGATGCGAAATGTCGATCAACAACATAACATTCCCGCGAATAAATGCTGTGTATTCGAAGGGCGCGAAATACATCAATTTTGAAAGAATAATGGCAGTTTAGGAAATCTGACTGGCTTCCTATTATGCGTCACTTTCCAACCACTGCTATTTAAGTGCGTTACACCATGGTGCAGTATTCTGAATTAAATTGGCCGAATAATACCTTCAATGAGCAGGTATCGTTATCCGGACAATGCTTAATACCCAGATGCATTAATGTTAATGATTTTGTCGAGGACGAACGCAAATTGATTTGACATTATCGGTTAGATTATGAATGGTTAAAAGAGGTAATTGTATCTGTAGACCGTAAATAAATAGCTCACGGCCTGAGGATAGTAATTAAAATAAGTGCCTTATAATTTGGTTTTATAATTATCTGCCACTTTTTAAGCACGCAAGCCTCAAACATACCTAAATACAATAGGCCCCGTATATAATGAGCAGTTTGGAATCAAAGAAAATGCTCGCTATATCCGAAGTTTGAAATATTTAAATTAAATTTAATTGAACATTTAAATTTATATTCAAAGTTTGGAATTTTAAATTCTAGACTATAAAAATAAAGTCTGTATAGGTAACGTATGTGCATCTAATGTGAACACAAAATGGTATTCGCCTTTGAATTGGCTTAAAATTTAATGAACAACGTATTATTAATATTATCGGGTGCGGATATTCACATACTTCCTTATGGTTTTCCATATTTACATACATTACATCATACATTTATATTCAAAGTTCAAAAATTGAGAAGTGGTTATATTAAAATACTAAAATAAATCTAATTCTAATTGCCTTGAATTTTTTACTCCTGATTTAGTCTGGTTGTGAATAAAAGAATTGTCAATTTAATATTTGTACTTAGTCTGATTTTTCGCCAATAGGATTTTAAAATAACGGGGTTCCTACATGCTTGGAGAACTTGGAATTATCAGGGAATTTGAAATCGTCCGTAAGAGTTGGGGAAAAACATTTTTTTGGTCAAATCTGAAAAAGTGAGGGAATCTTTCTTAACGTCCATTCTTAATAGCTAAATTACTTTTCCCGAAATTTAAGTTTAACTAAATTTTTGTAATTTTTCAGCGGATATTTTTCTTCAATGTGAGTGGGTACCATGGATAGAACCTGATTAAACAATCGAGACTTGTTTTATAAATACTATAATAATTTGTTTTTATTATTTTATATACCAAATATTTGTGAGAGAACAAAACAATTACAAATGGTTTGAATTGTCGAGGTAGAATGGTCTTCAGAATTAGAGAAATTGTCATTATGTTTATGTCTTACACAAAATTACTTTATTAACAAAATGGTTGTGTTAAATTAGATCAGAATATGAAAGGCTTAAAAAATATTAATACATAGTTTTGTGAAATAAATAATTTTTCTTTAATTATAACTATAGCAAATTTTTTACAATTCAGCAATATAGTACACATGTAAAGGTGTTTTGTTGAAACTTTTTACAATCCTGGCTGTTTATAGACAAAATATTTATCGCCACATTTTATTTTTTAGTACAGCAACTAGCGACTACTTACTTTAAATTCCATCTTAAAATCTAGGAAATTAAAGGGTTTTTTTTCCTTTTTTTAATAGATGACTGGGAGATGTTCTGTGCCTATGCGCAAATCCAATTACGATATAAACAATAAGCACACGAATACATTCAAATTTCCAAAGGACACAACTTTATGGGAAAAGTGGCTAACGTGTATCAATAGAAAAGATTTCGTCCCTGGAGCCCAGGCAGCTGTTTGTGTCATTCATTTTGAAGAACATTTTTAGTAAGAAAGGACACATTAGTACGAGATGTGGCTCAGAGATTGTTTATAAACGTAAAAAAATCGACAGTCACTAAAGATGCCTTTCCATCAATTTTTCCCCAGCAGCCTCATTACATGAGAAAAAATTACCTACCAAAAGGAAATGTCCAGAAGCACGTAGAGAAGCACTACAAGAAACAGACGAAGAATGCTTTCAAAAATGGATGAAAAATGACATGATTAATTCCTTTGAAGATATACAAAGAGGAATAAGAGAGAGGTTATCTATTTCGTAGTTCTATCATGAGAGTAACAACTGTATCACAGTTTTTCGAATTCAATGTAATAGAGAACCAAAGATGTCTGTAAGTTGCAAAATCATGGACGATTTGACTGTGGCAGCGTATGAAGTTGAACTTCAAATAAATAATGCACTACGTTTTATTCTGAAAAAGGAAGGTAAACTTGATCGGTGGACAAAATTTGATAGTATTTTAAGTTTTTCTCTCTTCTTTCAATGTTTTAACTTTCAATGTTTTAACTTATGAACAAATTATAAAAATTGTAGTCAATTTGTTGAAAAATATGTTAGAAAAGATGGATGATGAGGTAGTTAACAGAAAGCTCGTTTTTCTCGTAGAACAGCTTTCGCTAACAGTTATGAAACAGAAAAAATATTCTTCAGACATGCTGTTTTCGGTCTGCCAATTTTTTCACAGTTATACAGCAGCATATTCAATGCTAAAGGAGAGTATGGTGTTAACAATACTAAACGTATCTTATTTAAGAAAATTAGCAACAAGTCTCAATTTCCAAGCTGGGCAGAATTATGTAAACCAGCACATTAATTATTTAAAAAAGAAGTGCAACTTTCTTGAAGACCATGAGAAAACAGTAAGTCTACTGTTGGATGAAGTATATGTCACACCATCAGTTAGATACAAAGGCTGAAATATAGTAGGTGTTTCGAACAATGCAAAATTCGAAGCAAGCACTGTGCACACTTTCATTATAAGTTCACTGTTTTCAAAAAATAAAGATGTAGTAATTGTCATACCTGTAAAAAACTTGACAGCTGAGTAATTACATTCTTATACATTAAGGGTTCTACAAGTTTTAAAGAGGAGTGGTTATTTATTGATCATTTTAATATCTGATAATGATAGAATCAACAGAAATACGTTTTGTTTAATGTGCGGGAGTAATCTAAAACTTTGTATAGATAGCCTAGTTGATGAAGGTAAGAAAATATTTTTCCTTTTTGATACTTATCATTTAATTAAGTCAGTAAGAAAAAGAAGTTTTTTCTAGTTCGAAATATCTGAAGTCGTTGCAAACATGAAGATATTTTCCCTGAAATTGAAGTTCAACATTTTATTTGCAATTGATTAAGGAACTATTTTCTATAATATGAATGGAGAACACTAAATAAGATTTGATTAAAGATAAATCAAGACCTGTTTTATATATACTGGAAATGTTGTATACCTATGAGCAAATTAAACTATGATCAGAAAATAAGCGCAGGACTAAATTTCAATATCAGCATGTAATTGACATTCTTGCTTCAACTGTTCATGAACAAGAGAAACTACATATTTTAATGTGATTGCAAAATGTAATTTTCTGCATAGCTTAATTGGTAGCAAATATATATTATCGGATATTATATTTCCGTAAGTTCATTTATACCTCTTGATAGAAATATGTAGTCTTGTGGAATTGAGTTTGTATATTTGATTGTTTATCAATTGATGTAAATAAATCGAGAACATCAATAATCAGAAAAAATAAGAAATTCATTCAACCCATATTATACAATTACTGATGATACATTTGATTTGATATGATTCTAATGATACAATTGGTTATTTTCGAGAGTAAGAGAAGATAATGAGAGCAGAAAACAATAGCTTCTTAAGATGCTCTTCCAGTTCGGTAATGTATGTCATAAATAATAGTTTGTAAAAGGTTTAAAAACTCTCAAAGTTAAATTTAAAGGGAATTTCTCTTAAATTTTAGTGGTAAATTAAAATGTGTAAGGTTTCTTTTATAGTGCTATGATTTTGCTAGACAACATGTTAACAGCAGTGAGTTTACTATTCCTAAGAAAATTTTTCTATCCGTGGAAATGATCCATGATTCAATGCATTGGTATTTTTCTTACTTTATATTTACTGATGCACTGTTTTATTTTCATGTGAAACAAAGTATCTAAGCTTGTAACAAACACAGGGTTTAAAAATATCATGTTCATACAAGTTCAAAATTTATGAAGTTTCAAATAAAGTTTGTTTATTTTTATGAATGGTATCCTTATTTACATGAATAATTGTATTTTGCATATACACAGAAAATTTTCTTCCTTTACTATGTAAAGTTTAATCTATTGTCGGTTTATTATAGAAAATATTATATATATATGTGTGTATATATATATCAGTTTGAATTTGTTAAGGATAAAATATTAAATAAAAAAAATACAGTTCTGTGAAAAATAAATTCAATAATCATCCTAGATTAGTAAAACAGTTTTCGTGACTGATTTTAGATAGTTTTATTGCAGTAAATAATTTGCTATTTTATTTAGCTTGATTTTAGTTTTTATGTATTGTTTGTAGCGTTCCAAACGATCGATTTAAGTACTGGCCATGTCAAGTTACGACATTGTCCTAATTTTACCTCACGTATTCATACTTTTACATTTTTCATTAATTTTATAATAACACGTTATGTCTATCCAATAATATGGAATAAAGGGATATTTTCTAGTAATTAAAAGCGGAAAAAACAAAGTTTGTGAGAATGACACTTCCGATTTGCCTACACCAGCGCTCAGAAAGGACCAGAAGCGTCAGACCACATGTATGACGTCATTTTCTGTGTGGTCAGGCCCCCTACATTCCCGAAGGCCCCGGTCAAATCCGATTTTAAGGCACTCTAGACTAACACGTTACCGCTGCACCACCACATAGTCTTCTGTCACTTAGTAAATCAAACCCTGGAATGAGTAGAAAAGGGAGCAAGCACTCGATACTCGCGATGTAGAAACCCGAGTATTTTTATATGGTTGACAAAGGCGTTATTTCCATGCCATTGTAAGGCTGTGTGTGTACAGGAAAGGATTGCCCCCTCGAGGCATGCGCAGAAAGTTCATAAGGGAGTTACAGGCTCCATGGAGGAGGAGAGGTAACAGAGCTGCAACTCTATATATTCACGTGAATATACAGAGTTCCTAGGAAAATTAGAATGCGGCCAATAACTTTTGAACCAAGACAGATATTGCAAAGAAAGTTAGATATTAGTTAATAAAATGACTATGTACTATCAGACGAGATGAACAGCAGCGCTCCTGGTGGCGAATTGAGAAGGTTAAAAATTTTATTTCGAAAAATAATAAAGATGGCGAAATATTTTCAATCAGAAAGTTATAGAGCATCCTTCAGTTAGTAAGAAAAGACATACGTCTCATACTGCACGTACATTACTGCACGGACATACGTCCGTGCAGTATGTACATGTACGGCCATAAATTGAGGTATTCCGGAAGTTTCAATGCATCACTTTAAGTTAATGCTTTATAGCGCTTTAGAGGTTGAGTTGAAGTTCTTAAAGAGAAAAAAAGTCATGATCTCTCTCCTATAGGAACTTCAACTCAACTTTTAAGCTATCAGAAAGCATCAATTGAAAGCGATGTACTGAAACATTCGGAACACCTTACTTTGTGGCAGTACGTGTACATAGTGCATGTAAGCCGTATGTTTTGCTTACTAACTGTAGGATGCTCTACAACTTTCTAATTGAAAATATTTTCCTGTCTTCCTTATTTTTCGAAATAAAATTTTTAACTTATTCAATTCGCCACCAGGCACGCTGCTATTCATCTCATCTGATAGTGCATAGTCATTTTACTATACCAATATATGTCTTGGTTCAAAAGTCATTGGCCGCATTCGAACTTTCCTAGGAACCCCATATAAAAAATTTCATCGAAATGGAGGGGCCGGTTACAGCCCTCATCAACTGCCCCCCCCACGTTCGTACGCCAGTAGTTGCGCCATTCGTTATTATAGTGTCCAGTAGCGTAGCAGTTCAAAACTTATGGGGGACTCAAGTGGCTATGGGGGGGGGCTGAGGCACCTTTAAAGAAGATTTTGTGATACTGCCTACGAGAAAATGTGTTTTGATATCCAATGAGGGGGGGGGCTTGAGCCCCAAGCCCTTCCCTTTCCAACACCACTGATAATGTCGCATATAGAATGTATAGTAACGTGTTGTGTAAGTGACGTACATAGGCCATTTTTCAAATTAGAATAATATGAAGAAAATGATGAACTACAAAATTAAACTTTGTATCGTGTACATAATCAAACTCAAATGAATTAGAAATGAAAGCAGTTTATACTTCTTTCTTCATTTTCTTTCCGCTTACATATAACCGTAATAAGTTATTCCAGTTACGGTCTTGTTTGAGCCAAAACGATTCAGGAAGCAGGAACCATGCGATAAATCTGAATTGTATAAATTTGTATTTCAGATCGCATTAATAAGTGACCTGAGATGGGTGTAGTGTCTTCGACCATCCACAACTAACTGTTTCAAATCCTTCATCATTTGGAGAACGTTGCCCTTGAAACAACCACAGTGTCTGGCAACGGACCCCAATGCATCTCAATCAAAAGGCAATCCTCAGGCAAAGTCCATTGTGGTCCAACGTCAGAGATTCATTAAAAGAAATCCGGCCAAAGTGCAATCCCAATTATTTTTCTTCTGCGTGGGTTGGAAAAGACGATATTGCTGTTGACGTTTACGCCTATGGGTAAGTCTGCATGAAATAGGCAAGGAGAGGCTGAATTGGGCAAAGCGCGTAACTTGCTTGGGTTGAGATCATCAACGGTAGATGAGCATGTGTTGGGGAAACTCCACCCGTAACCCAGATAGAGAAAAGTTTTAAATTACACGTAGCATTTACATTAGTCATTGTTTCTGATATCCATCTGGGATTCACAATGGAAGGCTATGCGAAACCACTATTTGGGTGTCAGTGCCTTCTTTATATCTAGATAAACTGGGAAATCAAAGATATACCTACGTATGAAATCCTTTAGAGAATATTGCCAGGAAGGGTATAGATTCATTTTAAGCAATATTAGATGGATATATTTAGCAAGCATGGATGGATATACTTAGAAAAAATATGGATTCAGAGCATATTTCCGTAAGACTCACATTTATCCGCTTGATGTCTTTATACATTGGATAAAGATCTATTTATTAAATATAGTTATTATTTAAATATTGTATTATATTATATATTTTTATTTTATATTATTTATTTTTATATCTTATATTTTTAAATATATTGCTATTTATCTTTTATTCAAAGCATACTTCGATATGACTACTATAGAATACTGACACCTTTATCTTTAGAGATATAGAGGTTACGTGTTCGTTTGCACCATACAGAAAACACAGGCTTGAAATCTGATGGGGGCCAAACGCGTTGTTTTTCTACTAATTTCTAATCCGGAACATGGTTCTTTAAGCTACCAAGATTAATGTCTTTTGTTAAGATGTGTTCAGTAGATTCTTGCACGGCACAAATTTACGTGTTCTAACGCCGTTAAAGAAACTCCACGAAGTTTGCAAAAAATAATTCATAATGTTTCAATTTTGATACCTCACAAGCTGAGTGCATCGACATCGGGAATAAAATAGTTACCAACTACGTAGTTGATCTATACAAGTCTAGCAGTCTGGTGCATACTAGATAATGCTCTGCCCATATAGTACATATCGTCCTAGAGACGTCTGAGGATGTCCAGAATGTCCTCAAGACGTCCCAAGGATGATCTTTGTCTCTGGGTGGATGAGGGAGAGGATAACGTGTAGTAAAATTGTAAGCTATGATGAAAATTCGGAAACAGCAAACAAATTAGTCACAAAACTGTCTTTTAGAAAATTAAGCGAAAGATTTTCAAGAAATGATGTCAAGAAATTAGCCAAGTTATGGTAAAACCAAACTGTTCTTTAAAACACTCAAGATTCATACAAATAGGGGCGGTTTATGGTCTATGAAAATTGCCACTATTTATTACAGTAATTCGGTAATTAATGAAACGGGTAGAAAGGAATTACATCTCTGATCAAAGGACAGTTCTACATCAGTAGCCGAAAATTAATTCCACATCATTTCCTGTCAGCCTATTTACTACATATTGACGCTGAGCAGACAAGCGGAACTTGGTGAAAGCGTTATTTACAAACCTTCATTCATTTTTCCCGCATAATTAACTGCAATAAAAGAACGGTAACCTTCATTATTGACGAGGACACCACTTTCTATTAATCAAAATAAAAAATTGGCGATTAATTTGACTAGCGAAGATTCGCTTTCTTTTGGTATTAAATGAATTGAGGGGCGGCATTGCATTCTGCGGTCTGTTCTTGATCTGGTAGGGCTTCCATTGAATTCTGCTGAACAATTGACCCATTGTTGCTGAGTTCGGAAAAAGAAATTGGTCTATTTCAAAAATGTCGATTAGGTATCCCGCCTTATGATACTGAGTAGCGCAATGTCTTTATGTGGACGCCCTCATATGGAAGCCAACCATTCCAATTAATACCACTGACAATGGAATGCCACATTACTCAATGCCTTCTCTAAAGGCTATTCATTATTCGACTCCTGTTGCAAAAGGTTTAAGACGGTTCGGTATCTACTCTTTGCCCTCCAGAAAGAATTTCGAAATCGTCTTACAGCTCTACTACAATGCATGCACCATGAGACCAAGTTTCTTCTGACAGTTTAAGTAATCACCTCTCACCTCACTGACCAAAGAGAAGAACGACGTAACGTTAAGCATTAACATAAATATTATTTCAATCGTACACCTCCAACCTCTTCGACAAATGAATTTTGTGATAATTGCTTTATGTGCAATCCTCTTTCTACTGAGCTACCATGCGTCACATTCTCAATGTAATGCACTTGCTGCTTACATAATTGCATTTGCAATATGCTGAATTAAAAGTTTCTACAAATATATTTTAAAACTTAACGTTCACATAGTAAAAATATACTTTCTAAATAAGGCTCCCACGAGTGAAGTATTTCTAAGGTTCCAATGTGAGAATTCCCAAGTTCTAGAAAATTACATTTTTAAATTAAATAATTTTTTCTGGAAATGTATTTTTGATTGTAAACCATTATACATAGTGACGAATTTAGAAAACTGCCGCCCATAGGCACAGCATGTATAGCCGTCCGCTATCTTTCTCATGAAGAAAGGAATTCATTAAAAAAAAACCAAAAAAACTTACACATATCGAACTGCTGGACGTAACTAGGGTCTTATCATATACCTAGCCATGGAACCGCCCTATAAACATTATTTGAGGAAAATCCAAGGGCTATTACGTATCCCTGATTGGATATAAATATGAAAATAAGCAAAAAATCCGTATAAACTGGCAAGTAATTATTTATTTATTATTGCGAGTTATTAGTTATAGACCATAACCAATATCTCTCATATATATATATATATATATACCATAACATATAGTTAGTTAACTTTACCTAAGGAGTTGTCATGGAAGAGTGAGAATTACAGAATTTACAGATGCTCTTGCAATTTTCGCGATGTTTTAAAAATTGCTTGTGAAACTCTTGGAGAGCCGCCGTGAAACCCAGGGTTCCATGGAACTCCGTTGGAGCAACACTCTCCTACAGCACATTTCTAGAGCAAAGAACTTTATGGACCCCATACATTATTTACTAGAACCAATGGAAATAAGAAACTAAAATGCTTCAGACCGCTCTATTATCTTTCCTTCCCGCCATGTAATCTTTTGCTGTAAGCAGTTGTTACTAAGACGGCAGTGCTGCCATCGGTGACCAAATTTCCGAATGCCCTTTTGTGCAGCAAAGCAAATAATCTTTTGATTAAAATCACAAAGTATGTAACTTGGAGAGGAAGAACAATTCCCACGTATCCAGGGCCCAGAAAATCTATAGCAAAACTATACGAGCAATATGGATTTCGCAGCATGAAATGAATTGTATTTTACAACAAAATCAACGAAGCTTTGAAGCTAAGCCAATCAGATTTAAAGATAACAATAACTAATTCGGCCCAAACGACAGCGTATCTGTTATTTTCACTTCCGGTAATGACAACAGCTTTGTCATGTTTACTCGCTCATAAACTGATCGTTGGAATTTATGTCAGTTTCGTTCCAGAAACTGTTTCCAAAAAATATAAATATTAATTAGTGCAATGGACAAAAGCTTCCAGAAACTCACAGAACCGCTCTTGATTGTTAAATGAGGATAACACGTAGATAAGCAGCCTTGCCTCACGTTATTTGCTTTTTGGTGTGTGTGTTTTCCTTCTCATATTCTAGCCTTCCTGTAGACAATGGATTTATGGTCAGTGAAAACAGCGTGTCGAGCATAAAACTCGCTGATCCATACCGCGATACGAACACGAACAAATTCCGAATAGTTTTAAAATGCCATAAATCGTTATTGGTGAAAGCCTTACTTGAGTTAGTGCAGCTTTGAGCTGTGGCGTGCTGTTCTCACAGTTCAACAAATTCATTAAAAAAATTGCCGAAATCGATTAGAAAAATGGATGGTTCCATTGTTGTTTGGAAGATAGAGTCTTTGTAACAGGTATCTTGATATGAGGCTAAAGAAAAACACCGAGCCTGAAAGTAAAGCAAAAGTAATTCCCTGCTTTGTTATTCTCCACCTTCGAGCTCTTTAGGTTCGATAAGCGAATGAAAACATTTCTGATAGATTTTCTGATAGCAATGTCAATCTCCTCTTTCCGATCTATAACCGCATTTTTAAACTGGCATTTTCCAAAAATATGTTATTGTTCTATTTAATCTAAAATATTAATTAAAATTTCAGTATATTTTTACAGCTGACCTAATTAGATGTGGCCTTGATTTGACGAATATCAACAATGGTTTCCTCTATCGTAAATAAATGTATGTCTAGAGATTTTGCAGCAGGTTGTTGATGTTTAACAAAAGGGAAAATCCCGAGGTTTAATACTTGCCCTCATGTTTTAAATTACCCCTCCCTACCTTCTTTTTTAATTGCTACCCCTTTTTTTTGTTTTCGATATTTCTCTGTTAATAGAGGGTGTTGCTGCCAGACAGTAAACAGTAGCATGGAATGGTTTGTTTGTTTGGATTTTTATGGCGCAAGAGCATCTGGGCCATGTTGCACCAAACATACCAGTTCTCTGTAAAAAGTTAAAGACGTGTGTGGTCAGCATGGTCATTCAAAATGTCAGAGAGTGATGAAGAGTTAAAAGTAAGAGTGCGGGCAAGGTTAAAATAAGGGCATTGAGTTAAAATATGTAAAATACTGATGGGTTCATTGCACACTTGGCAAATTGGTGCTGGTTTTCCTTCCAACAGATGTCTATGGGTGAGATGGGAATGCCCAATGCGAAGTCTAGCAAGGAGAACCTCCTCTTTCCGATTTTTACGGTATGAGGAGGGCCAGTTACCAATTGTATGTTTAATATTACGCAATTTGTTATTGGTTTGATGATCCCATTCCTCCTGCAGCAGGGAATAGTAATACTATGTGTTAACATGAAATTCGCTTAAATTGATCCCTTCCAAAGGACCGTACGTCTGAAACAAGTCAATGCACTTAGCAACAAAGCGGAACTTTTGTTGTTAACAGTTGTTAACAGTTTTTATTGTTGACAGTAATATTTAATTTGTGAAGATGTGTAGGAAGATCACGAATCCCCTGGAACCTCTTTTCCATCTTGAATCTTTCCAAACCAAAAACAAATTTCATGTTCAAACTAAGGATGGAAATGAAAGAGGTGCAAGGAAGTCACCAGAAGCACAAAGCACAGTATCGGATTAAGGTTTCGTGGAGCTACAGACAATTTTTTCCTGGCCTCTTGTAGTATAAATGAAGCCTATATAATTTCAGCAGGACCCGTATATATCGTGGATCTTGGAACCAACGAAAATGCTCGCTATATTCGATCGATCGCTAATCCGTTTTGGAATTTAAATTTTAAACTTTGAAGCTAGAATCGGTACAGGTAAAATATTTGCAGGCAACGTACATACAAAAAATTCACAAATTCACGAAAAATGTCGTGGAAATTTGTGCCGAGATAAAATTACTACCCTAGTGATAAGGTCGGATTGGCAACGATTTTGAAGTAACATTGTCTTCACCTTACGGGCTCAAAAAAGGCGATCCCTAAACATCTGTCTTATTTGTCTATGCGAAAATCCGGTCCTGACAAAGTACTTTGCCTAGTGTGGTGAATATATAATTTAACATATTGTCATGCGCACACATCTTTGCGATTCACGCAATAATGGGTAAACATGCAGTTGAATAGAATAACATAGTATTCAACTGATTGTCCATCCATTAGCAGTTGAATATGATATCATAATATTGTAGGAATAATCGACATTAGTAGTAAAAACAGACGACTTCATTTCTGGCAAGCTCCATTGGTCATTGTTTACAACGTGGATAGAGTGGTATAGATGAATCGCGTGAGGCAGCATGACTCTCGCGGTTCTTACCCTATGTTGTTGTTGTTTTGTGTGTAAGAAATAATAAATAATTTGGAAATGTTGGCCGAGAAAGCTGCACTGTATTTCCAGGAGAAGGGGGGACATAGAGTCCGAGAGATAAGGAAAGAAAGAAAAGGTGGAATCCCCATTTGGGATTAGAGCTCTTAACAAGATGTGATAGGAGAACACAAGTTGGGTTCTGGTGAACATGGTTCAGTGTGGGTCAATCTTACCCTATAAAATTCCAACTAATTTGTGGAATTACGACTAATTTGTTGAAATTTCTGTAAGTGCAAAAAGAAATTGTAAAGACAACTATGTATTACGAATTGGTCGTTGCTTTTTGTCTGTATTACTTTGCTGAAGAAAAGTGGCGTTTAATCTATTTTGCGGAACAAATTTCTATTGTGACTAATAACTTTTTCTCAGCAATTAACCCCTCCATCTAAGTTACATTACGGCAAGAAATATTTGCATTAATTTGCGTTTCTATGCAAATAATTTTACGGTAACATTTCTATCCCATTTTTGCATAAATGCTTTCATCTTTGGTTCCTTTATGTTCTGTTTTTAGATGGATCAAGTGAATTCTGATCCATATTTCCTGCTTTTCCTTTTCCCCACGAAAGCAAAATACGGATCCATTTTAACTATATGCACTATAATAATATGACTATCATTTAAACGTGAGTTTTTCCACGTAACAATTTACATGGTAAGTGGCCGAAAAACAAGTAAAAATTATTTTCAAATTCACACGAAAGAATTTACATAATTTTTGAGCACAGCGTGAAACAAAGATAATAGACTCTGGGTTATTTATATCTGATTCGCTATAATTCATTTTTTCTGATTACAAAATGAGATTCATGATAACAGAAATTGACATAACTTAAATCCCAAATATAACTTTTCCCTGTCTGGAAGAGACAAACGTTCTAATGGAAATTGACATGTGACAGTGAAGTATCGACATAATTTATGTCAGTTTTTGATGTCGTTGAAGCGTGACAATTCAGTGACAAAAATACGACATTAAAACGGGTTTCGATTACATTATTAAGCATTGTCATTTTTTCTGCCTTAGGGGATATTATTAAGACATTTTGGTCTCTGGGCTTTCCCGTCAAGGTCTTTGTCGTTAAAAGGAAAAAATGCTCCAAATATTTATCACTGTCGCAGAGAATAGTTTCAGTTCTTAAGCAATATCGCCCGAAGCATATCAAGTAAGGCTACTGGGTTTATGCGTGTTGGGAATACGACAATACATTACACCAACAGTGCTCTTAATATGCGCTGCCTTATCCCGAAGAATATGCATTCAAACTGAGGAGTAAAAGTGAACTATAATGTTTATCACCTCTCTTAAACACAAATAAGATTGTGAAATTAATTTCTTGCTGAGGACACGAGATCCTGCATCCTTCACAAACAGCTTCTGCACTCTAACGGTAAACAAGATGAAAATGCCACACGTATTCATGGAAAAATCTCCTAACTAAGTGGGTAAAACTAAAACTCCGTTGGCAATAGAACTTATAAAAGCAGCGAGTGTTCAGGGCTACAACATTTTTTAATATGTGTAGGACTTCGGTGATGTAACAGAAGTGATATGCAAAAAGTGAGTTGTGCCAAACAATTGCAATATACGTTTTCACGCAAATTGAGGCACTTTATAAGATATTACCATTTACAAAGCTTGGTGAATATGTATGTGGCCCTTCTAAGTCAGTTATAAACTAGAAACGTGATTCACCGTGATCAATTGCCGCACGTACAGGCCTGTAGCCAGTATGAAGGGGCAACTGGGGTCGCGACCCTTCTGGCCCTAGCTTAGCTAGAGGCCTGCATACATAGCATTTCATATGGAATGACTGAAGCAGAGGCGCACCAACTCCAAGGGGCTTCGGGTCTTTTCGTCCCCCCACAAATAGTTTTGGCGACCGAGCTCTCCTGAAATTGATGGACAATCAATCAATCAGTCAATACAAAGTGTAGTTGAAAGTGAGGGAAACATAATACATATTAATTGTTATTGTTTTTCCTATGTCTGTCTGACTCACTTGGCTGCACATACAAGTTATTACATTCAGGGATCCCAATATTTTTTTAAGTTGGAGCCTCTGGGCAGTTTAGTATCATTAATTGTTTAGTACGCTTGTTTTTAATTCTGCTTGGAAATAAACGTTTTCGAGATTGACTTGTTTTTTCAAGCAACCCAACTAGCCAGAAATCACAGGGATTAAAATATAATGAACATAGGGTCTAGTACTTTACAAATCTCAGGAAATAAGGACAACTACAAGCAAAGGTATCTTAAAAGAATTCTTTAACTAACTGAGCAATATGTGAGGTGTGATCATGAAATTAATCTCCTTGAATTAAAGGTAGTATATAAAGCTATATCATGCCATTCCAAATAAAATGTTACGCCCAAACGTTGATCTACATATCCAACATACAATTAATTTAGACGTTAGATGGATCGCATTGACACCGGTTCTTTGACTCGTTCATACTGTTAGACGGCTCATATTGAATAAATGCTGTATAATAATCACTGCTTTACAAAACACTTTCGTTTTCTCTCTGGTATAGATACATAAACTATTTTTTTTTTCATTATAAATACTTTTGCTGTATGATCTAATGAGCATAAAGTCCATACTTCTCCTGAATATCTTTATAAAAATGTCCGTGCGTATATATATCAGTGGCAGCTCGTGGTGAGATTTTAGGGTATGTGCATGAAGCCAATTCACCAAAACCTAAAGTTACCATAAATTTCTTCTTTATTTACTGAATGAGGTAAAAACCAGTTTCTTGACGAATAGAGGCCATAAATTGATGCGTTTTGGTGAATTAGTCTTCATGTGCATACCCTAAATCTCTCCACGGGTCGCCACTGATATATATATATATATGTCCTACAGCTTTCCACTGCCCAGAATACCGATTCTCGAGAGAGAGAGAGAGAGAGAACACCGCTTGACGGAAGTTCGGAAACTTCGTTAAACTGTATGTCCTGTTTACCAACACGTCTGGCCAACATAGTGAGGCTGATTCCTCTGTATTTCTTTCATCCTATGCGTGATAATAAAGAGACTTACATCTTGCAGGAGATTGAAAATGGATGATGATATATGTGTTTATTTTTACTTCTGCTTTACAGATGATTTTTCAGCTGATAAATTGGAATAACAAGGGAATAAAAATAAATGGTGAATATTTAAATCATCTGCGGTTTGCTGATGACATTGTTATTTTTTCAACGAACCCATTAGAACTCCAAGACATGGTACAGGAGCTCTCAACTAGAAGTAAAGAAGTTGGACTCAAGATGAACCTACAAAAAACTAAGATCATGTTCAATAATTTCGTAGAGGAAACAAAAATACAAGTTGACAACAGGGCTAGGCATATTGTAAGAAGAATTGATCAACGATGGACAACTGAAATTCTCAACTGGATTCCAAGAGACCACTGAAGACTTAGAAAACATACTCAAACTAGATGGGTGGATGAGATAAGAAAACAGGTTGGAGTGATATGGAAGAGAATTGCTCAATATAGACATGTGTGGAAAGCATTTTGAGAGACATTCATCCAGCAGTGGGTATATCATGGTTGAATATGATGATGATGATTATATATATATAAATAATATATGCAATTCCGAAAAACGCTTCACAGAACGCAAAGCATTCCAATTAAAGTCAATGAGTTTTTGTTCTCCGTCCCTTAAAGGTCACTAATGGGGAAGTCTATTGTATACAGGGTGTTCGTAAAGTGTTTTCACAAAATCAGAGGGGTGATAGTAGCCATAAAAGCGAACAATATTTACTATGTAACCTAGAGTTACATTCCACTCAGAGTGATAGAAAAGAATAACTTCGAAACATGTCCAGCATGCACAAGTATTTATTAGCAGTGCATAAATGTACAAGATACAAATCAGGTAAGCTGATCAAGTATGTAGCCGACCAAGACATCGTATTTTATTATTTATTATCGGTTTTAATGCACTGGTTGTAAATATTTGTGCATGCTGGACGGTTTTAGAACTGGCCGTCTTCTGGCATTTTGAGTGGAGTGCAACCCTAGGTTCCACAGTAAATATTGTTCGTCTTGATTGGTACTATTATCCCTCTTATTTTGTCAAAACAGAACATCCTGTATATTTTTATGAACACCCTGTATATGTCTTATAATTGTCATTCTATGTCAAGATTGATATGAAGCAACAAATGTAGGCTATTAAAAATTCAATTGGCTAGATTCTTCAAAATTTCTGTCCACATCAGAAGGAAATAATATTTAGGCCAAGGCAAGGAACAGTAATTCTTTGAAGTTGGTATTTCGATATAGCTTACATTTCTGTAATGCAAATTTCGTTCAAATTTTACAGTTCCATAAACTACTTCAACAGCAGTGAGACAGGTAGATTGATAGATGCATAATATAGCAATAATTGACACTCTTTTGTCAATATCATAGCCTTGAAATTCTATTTTAATAATGGGTGTGACCTGGTGTCGTAAATTGTGTTTTGAAGGAATTGTTACTCACTTCGGCATTTGTGTTGCATGTTAATAATAAATGCTGATGGATTTAATATGCAGACCTAGTATCATCTACCGAGTACCTCACTTGACAGGCCTTACTCATATCTCATTTATCAGATGTAAAAGCGATAACAGAAAATGGAGATTTTAAAGAATTTCAGAATTCTTTAAAATCCCTATTTGGGACACCAAAATCCTGAATTTGGCTTTCGATATCCATTTAAAAGATATGAAACCATAAAATTATCAGGAGCATAAAATAGTTGAAAAAAAAAAGCATTGTCAGTGCTGTAGTAAAATTAATACATCACTTACCAATACTAATTACTTAACAATACAAATCAATACATCACACTCCTTATCTGTTTTTATAGCTAAATATTCTTACGCGTGGCTTCATTCAGATATTTATCCAAACGTCGAGTTAAGATGCAGGCTATTAGTTTAAACAAGTTTCCAGTGTGTTAAAGAACTGTTTGATCACGAGTAACCCATGAACCATGGATTGCTGACCTGATTCAGACGATCTCTAATATACATAGCATAATAAAGGGGAATTTTGAAGACAGCCTTGTTCTGGTCTCGCTTTAATGCTCCATTGTGTCTATGCTGTTCTTTGTGTATTTGAAAGCATGAGCTCTCAAATGGAACTCTTTATATTGAAGTAGCATGTATGCATGTGTTCTCGCGACGTAACCGCTCGTTACGAATAATTATCCGGACATTAGAAGTGAATTAAAATTGTTATTATTTCTCAAATGTATTTATGTAGTTCACAGCATAAGGTATACTAAACACCTTAGCTATGCCTGGAGTTACTAGTTCAATTAAGGTTTCTTTCAGGGATCCCTAAGAGCTGTGAATGTATCATCTCTATGTGTGTGTGTGTTGTGCCGATCAAGAAAGTCGTTTGCAGAATTGCTGATACTTTTGTCATGTCCAAATTCTCCAAGTAATTTCTTGAGGTCTTTGTAATGGCTTTGAGTGCACCAATCGCCATTGGAATTAATACTGTATGTTTATGTTTAAATGTATTGAGTTCTATTGATATATCATGATGTTTTGTGAGCTTTACAAATTCTTCATCTTGATTTCCACTGTCGCCAAGAACTGCAGGAGTACACTGTATAAGGAGCTCTCTCTCTCTCTTCAACTATTGGCTTAGTGTCTAGTATGATGTTATGGTGGTACGTTCCCACGATATTCGTTTTCAGGGTGTCTGCCAGAATAGTTGCCCAGGGGGGTATCAAATTTCGTTTGGGGAGGGTTATGAAATTTACCTTCAAAATTTTAATTTTTCTTATAAAATGTACTTACCAGAAAAGAAACGAAATAAAATATTCGGTAGCAATGAAATAATTCTTCCATATTTATATAAAAAAAGTTCATTCTTTTATTCAGAGGAAAACAAAATTCAAGCATTTTTTCTTGGACATTTAACCCATTCACAGACAGTTGATAATTTTTGAGGTGGCAGGATTTAATTTCATATGGTGCCTTTCTCCCTCTGGTATATCTCTACTTTTCTTCGAAAAATTGCTACATATAAAAGATTACTGCAATTTACATATGCAGAAAAAGTATAGAAAAATAATTTGCGCAATGTTTTATTTCCTTTCTTGTAATTTGAATATTTAGCGGGTATATGAACTTTGAACTTTAGGGGGGATATCAAGAAATTTGGAGGTGTAGCAAACGCCCTGATTGTTTTAATTTTGCTTTTCCACCAAATACTCTTTGTGTCGGAATCCCAGAAAGAGTCGCGCCTTAAATTTCTAAAAACTTCAGCTGCAAAATAGCTGTTGATTGTGGACGTGCACCTGCAAAGAAATCCCTACAATACATGTAACTTTTATAGCGCATAAATTTGTTAGGGCGGACATTGTTTACGACTCAGAGTGAAAATTTAATGTACGCCATTAATCACGCCTTGTGGTAAGTTTTGCAGATAAGTTCTTGAGAAGGGTGGCCGCGGAAGGCGGCGTATTCTCAGGTTAACCACGCCTGGGAAAAATTACTTGTGCTGGCTTTAACCAATCAACTGGCGATTTCTGGGACACAATCCATTAATCACCCTACCAGAATATGTGGGTGGAACTAATTTTATTTTCAAATTTTGAATTTTGATTTGACAGGACCATCACCAAGCTCCTGATCTCCATCCAAGTAACACCTGCTGCTCTATGCCTTGATCTTAATGTTCTTATATCAGTATGTTAAGTTTTCATTAAAATTTTGTGTCGACAAAGAGCAGCTTTCATTTTGAGTCGTTCATTTTGAGTCATTTTGAGTAAATTAACGAAACACTCCATACCACATGTGAGTTGTACGAACATCCAGTAGCGTAGCTAAGGGGGCAAGGGGGCGGTCGCCTCGGAAGCCACAATTCGGGGGCGGCAATTAGCTTTTAAAACACAAAATTTATTTGTTATGTTTTGTTATCCCATTGGGAGAGGGGCGACAATAACAGTCACTCGCCCCGGGCGGCAAAATATCTAGCTACGGCACTGCGGACATCACATTCAGGGGCGGCTCGAGGTTGTTTTTGAACCTGGGCGGCATGGTAAGGATTGCTTTTTGGCTCTCCACTTCTGGGTTAAACCAAAGATTTTCACATATGCACAGTGAGCCATATACCCTATAAAAGTGGCGAAAAGTCTCTGAAAGGATTTCTCTAAACTTCTCTTTTTAGAGAGATTTTCTATTGTTTGGTCAATTAAAAAAAATTTGAACTTGACTTCAGTTCGGTGTCCTCATCCTCGTGCTCATTCTTGGCTTCTGCCCAAGTCGCCTTTCCCTTAAGCCGCCCCTGATCACATTAACAACGTTTAACGGAGTAATAGAGACCCGGACATTGAACTGAGGACCGCAGATTTTGCAATGATATTAACAGTGATGCCTGGTTTGTTGTGTTCTATATGCTCGCCAAAATCCCAAAATATATATTTTTTACTTTATTGCAATTGTCGTAAATTATGTATCTTCTACTGGAAGCAAAATCCTTTTGAAATTGTGTAGATGGCTCAATTAACAAAAAATATATTCACTTATACATTTCCTGTTGTGTTGTTATAAAAAAATCCAAATGTAATTATATTTAAATTGATTGGTTTTTATGATAGTAATTTTTGTAACAAATATCATGACAAACTTCTCTATCGTAATTTTTCACTACATTAATCATGGCGAATTAGATGTTTATTATCCGTAACAGGTGTTAAAAATACTATGTATTATGTACTTGAACATTGAATAAGTATTCCAAAATATTTATTTCGCACAACTTTTTAAAACTTTTGTGAACAAGTGGAATATTTCGTAATACAGGAAATATTGCATTTTGTTTAAAAAAATAAAACCTGATACCATATATGATATAATTTCAATATATATATATATATATATATATATATATATATATATATATATATATATATATATATATATATATCATCATCATCATCATCATATTCAACCATTATCTATCCACTGCTGGATGAAGGTCTCTCCAAATGCTTTCCACACAAGTCTATCCTGAGCAATTCGCTTCCACGTCACCCCAACCTGTTTTCTTATTTCATCCACCCATCTAGTTTGAGGACGTTTTCTAGGTCTTCGGTGGTCTCTTGGAATCCAGTTCAGAATTTCTGTTGTCCATCGTTGATCAGTTCTTCTTGCAATATGCCCAGCCCATCGCCATTTCAGCCCTTTTACTTTAACAATGATGTCCTCTACTCTAGTTTGCTCTCTCACCCAAGTGTTCCTTTTTCGATCTCTCCTAGTTATTCCAAGCATGCACCTCTCCATGCTCCTTTGCGTTGTCTGTAACTTTCGTATTGCTCCAACTGTTAGACTCCATGTCTCTGATCCATAAGAGAGGACTGGCAATACACACTGGTTGAAGACCTTTCTTTTTAGACACAAAGGCAATTTCCCCTTCAGGATAAAACTGTTTCTTCCAAATGCACTCCAGCCAAGTTTAATACGTCTGTTGAGTTCTTTCATAATGTTGCCATCCATTGAAATCAGCTGGCCAAGGTAAATATATGAATCAGCAATTTCTAGCTCAATGTTGTCAACTTGTATTTTTGTTTCCTCTACGAAATTATTGAACATGATCTTAGATTTT
>QLNU02003225.1:64980914-65054021 GCA_006491805.2 Dysdera silvatica | reverse complement strand
AATATTTTTTAATTATATTTTCTAATGAGCTTTTACAAAGAAGGGAAAGATGTGCTCATCAGATTTTAAAAATATCAATTAGGTTTTTTGATAAAAGTGAAAGTATATTATTTTTAGTTGACAAATTGTCCTTCCGTTACCTCTGGAATTGACCAATTATTACAAGCATTTTCTTCTTTTTAATGTATTGCAATTATTTTGGCCATTTTCATACTTTTGGTAATTTTTCCGTTTTAAATATTTCAGTATAAATTATCTATAATGGTTCTATTAGTTGATCTTTACACATTTTTATTATCCTAGGAGTCATATTATCTAACCCAGGTCCCTTTTTCCCTTTTATTCCATTTAGTTCTTTTCGAAATTCTTCATATATGATGTCGCTTAAAAATAAGGTTTTAGTATTTCTTTCTATTTGTAGGTTTAAGGGATTATTATTTTGATCGCTTGTGAATTGGTTTGCAATGTTAATAAAAAATCCATTCCTTTCATCTACCACTTATTTATCTTCTGTTCTACTTTTAGTATTGATTTATAAATCTAGTTTGTTTTGTTCTTGATCTTTTGATTTTTTACCCAGTATTTCATTTACAATTTTCCGCGTCTTTTTGGATTCGTTTCTTAAATTTTCATTGTAGCAAGGATTTTCTTTCAATAATTATCAGTTTTTTGGTTCTATTTCAGATTTTATAATATTTAGTTCAAGATTTTTTTTGTTATTAACATTTTATATGTTTTATTTTCCCTTTATTTTTTCATTTTATTTAAACAGTTGTTTTTCTACTTATGTTTTATTTTTTATTACAGTTCTTTCTGAAAAACTATTAAAATGTATCTTTTTTTGTAAAATATTAAAATATTATATTTTATCACATATTTCCTGGTATTGTCATAAAATATTTGTATTCCAAATTGATGATCAAATCCTTCTTTTAAATTAATAATCTACTTATAACTTTGTATCGTTACTTTCTTATAAATATTTTTTTATAGTTTTCTTTAATTGATATTATTATAGGTCTATGAATGGTAAAATATGATGTTAGTACTTCTGCCCTTGTATTATTTGGGTTTGTAAAGAAAAGATCTATTGTGGATTCTGTACTTTTTTCTATTCTTGTTGACTCATTTATTATATTCATTAATTTTTTACTCCCCATTAGGTTATTATTCCGTGTTTATACATTTTTTATTTATATCTATATTCATGTCGCCTAGTATATTTATTTTTAATTTTGTATTTTGCATATTTTCTATAACATTTGCCAAGTGTATAAAGAAGTTATTTATATTATAATTAGATGGTCTATATATTGCCGGATATATATTTTCCTTGGTTTTTACACATAATGTTTCAATATACAGTACAGTGCCTTGGTAACAAGGGACTTCGAATACAGTGTCTCGTAAAAATGCATGAAAAAATAAGGGAAGGCAAGCTCAGTGAACTTATAAGAATAAAATTAAATGAAAAATATAGAAATACACGTCGTAAATACAATGATCTATTACTACCAATAATAAGGACCGAAGTAGGAAGGAATAATGTAAATTAAAAAGGTGCAAAACTTTGGAATGGACTACAAGAGGAATTCAAAAAATTGGAAAGTAAATAAACATTTAAAAAAGTCTAAGAAAATATTTGATACAGGGTAATGGAAACTAAAAAAAATGGAAAAAACATAAGGAAAGGATGAGTGATTCACAATTAGTTGCGTGTCATCTTTGGAATCAGACTGTAATCATGAGGTCCCAGGTATATCATATCCTTGCTGATACTTTCTTGAAACCTTTCATTGTAGAGTCTAATATGATGTACTTTTAGTATATATTGTCTGTATTATCGCTGTAGTTACACAGTATATTGTTATTATGACTTTACAAATGAAGAATAAATAAAGCAATTTAATAATAATAATGTTATATGTTATATAAATAAATTGTTCCATTATTGTTATCTCAGGACCATCTTCTGCACCATATATAGATATTCCACCTCCAGTTTTTTTCTTATTATTAAGTATTCAATATAGTTTTTTTTTTGGTACAAATTATCTTCGTTTTTCCATGTTTCAGTTATTGTTATTATCAAATATATGTTTTTTTATATATATATATATATATATCATCATCATCATATTCAACCATTATCTATCCACTGCTGGATGAAGGTCTCTCCAAATGCTTTCCACACAAGTCTATCCTGGGCCATTCGTTTCCACGTCACCCCAACCTCTTTTCTTATTTCATCCACCCATCTAGTTTGAGGACGTTTTCTAGGTCTTCGGTGGTCTCTTGGAATCCAGTTCAGAATTTCTGTTGTCCATCGTTGATCAGTTCTTCTTGCAATATGCCCAGCCCATCGCCATTTCAGTCCTTTTACTTTAACAATGATGTCCTCTACTCTAGTTTGCTCTCTCACCCAAGTGTTTCTTTTTCGATCTCTCCTAGTTATTCCAAGCATGCACCTCTCCATGCTCCTTTGCGTTGTCTGTAACTTTCGTATTGCTCCAACTGTTAGACTCCATGTCTCTGATCCATAAGAGAGGACTGGCAATACACACTGGTTGAAGACTTTTCTTTTTAGACATAAAGGCAATTTCCCCTTCAGGATAAAACTGTTTCTTCCAAATGCACTCCAGCCAAGTTTAATACGTCTGTTGAGTTCTTTCATAATGTTGCCATCCATTGAAATCAGCTGGCCAAGGTAAATATATGAATCAGCAATTTCTAGCTCAGTGTTGTCAACTTGTATTTTTGTTTCCTCTACAAAATTATTGAACATGATCTTGTGTAACCGAAATTTTGCACTTGCATTTTTATACACACGTTTCACCATGTCAATGTACACATCCTCAATGTCTGTTGATCTTAAAGAGTTGATGACTGCTGATGTTTTAATAGAGTCAAAGGCCTTCTCATAGTCAATAAATGCCACACACAATGGAAGTTCATATTCATGTGTTCTTTCAATTAATTCTCTTAATACTTGAATATGGTCCACTGTACTGAATCCACTTCGAAATCCAGCTTGTTCTCTTGGTTGAGCTGCATCTAATTTTTTCTGCAGGCGATGTGTTAGCACTTTTGTGAAGATTTTATAAATAGCAGGTAACAAGCTAATTGGTCGGTAATTTTTCAAATCCTCTTTATCACCTTTTTTATGCAAAAGAATTACTGTTGCAGAATCCCATTGGTTTGGTATGTTACCGCTGTTAAGACATTTGGTAAAGAATTTTGCAAGTATGTCTTCTACATATTCTCCAGCTTCTTTTAGGATATCTAATGTAATACCATCATCACCAGGGGCTCTTCCTTTCTTCATACTTTTTATTGCAAATGAAACTTCTTCTTTTAAGATTTTAGGAGCTGTTCCTTCGACTATTTCAATGTCTTCGTTTAATCCACTGTTACTTTCGTATAGATTTTTGTAGAATTCTTCAACTCTTCTAAGTATTTCTTCCCTATTTCTTGTTACGGTGCCATCCTCTCCTTTTAATGCAATGATGTGTTTCTTCCCAACAGATAAACTTCCTTTAACAACCCTAAGGCTCTTGTTATTTTCAATGGCTTTCCTTACTAGCTCACAGTTGAATTTTCTTATGTCTTCTTTCATGCTTTTGCGCAGAGTTTTACAAAGTTCTATGTACTCAATCCTGGAACTGGTATTTTGATTGTCCACCTTCATATCTCTTCGCCTTTTCATGAGCTGTTTCGTCTTCTCAGATAATTTGCTATTGTGCTTTTTACAGGTTACACCACCAATTTCCCCAGCAGTTTCAACTATTGTCTTAACAATGTTTTCATTTGCTTCTGAGATATCACTTTCATCAATAAGTCCTTCCAGTGCAGAAAAGCGATTTTTTAATTCCAACTTGAATGCCTCGGTATTTTCTTTTAATTTCTTTAAATCCACCCTCTTACTTACTTGTTTCCTAATGAGCTTCTGTCGTTCTAATTTAGTATTTAAGTGCACTTTACATCTCACCATTCGATGATCACTTCCAGTATTAAATCTGTTCAGTACACTGCAATCTTCAATAATTGATTTCTTGTTTGCCAGGATATAGTCAATTTCACTAGTTCCCCCATTTGGGTGTTTCCATGTCCATTTTCTTTGCGGTTTCTTCTTAAAAAATGAATTCATGATGCTAAGATTTTCAGCTTCTGCAAATTCGATGAGTTGATCGCCACGTTCATTCCTTTCCCCATATCCGTATTTACCAACCGATGTCTCTCCTTGTTCCTGTTGTCCAATTCTTGCATTGAAATCCCCCATGATGAGCTTGATATGTTGTTTCCCTTTGGTGTGTAACTCTTTGATTTCTTCATAAAATTCTTCAACCTCTTCGTCGGTATGGCTTGATGTTGGTGCATATACCTGTACTATTTGAAGTTGGTATCGCTGGGTTAGTTGAACAACAAGCCTCGCTGCTCGATCTGATGTACTTTCAACTTCCAGAAGACAGTCTTTAATTCTTTTATATATATATATTAATCTTTTGGGTAGAAAACATCAATACGTGCTCACTAATCGTGAAGATTAGAGGATAACAAGCATTGGTAGAGGGTATTAAAAATGTGTCCATTATAAAAAGATGTCCTTTTGTTGGATGTGATCTTTAATAAGGTTTTATTATACTATTCATGAATAAGGAGAAAGATTTCTATGAAGAAAGTAACTGCTCCAAAATCAGCACACAAAGAACTGTATAACAGGAAATAGTAGGAAAAACGCAAAAGATAAATAACTAAGATATATCCAAAAAGGAAATTTTCAATTTTTATTTGCACTCGTTGGAGAAACAAAAGGAAATTAAAATAAACTTCGACAGGAAATGGTTTTACAATTTCGAACATGTTTATCGTTTTTCCACGATATTTGAAGATGTCTCAGACCTTGAAATTGAAGTTTGACCTGATTTCCATTGTTTTGAGCCGGAAATTACATTCGATCACAATTGAAAAATCCATTTTAGATTTATTTATTTTGTGCTTTTTCATGAAATTGCTATTGCATAGAGGCATATATTACCCTCTCGCCAAAGTTTTAGATTGAAACCTTTCTCCCCCACTTCCCCCCATGTAAGTACATATTTTGGTGCTATTGTGCTTAAAAGCTATTATAGGTAGCATTTGACAATGAAACTTCATAACTACCCTGTGGATATACTGCACACAAATTATAATTTATTAACGAGATTCGAATGTAAGAGTGTGATTAAATTCAGTAAATGATGATAATATACTTCATCAAGGAGAGGGTAACAGTCTCAAAAGGAATCGTTGTAAGTACAGTTTAGTTTTTATGGATATAGTACGAGAGATCACTTTGAGATCAGTATAGTTTCTATGAAAAGAAGTATGTGAAGTCACTGTGAAAGTACAATAGATTTCATGAAATGTAGTATGACAAATTACTGTGATAACTGTATAGTTTACACGGATGAAGTACGCAGAAACATCGTGAGAGCAAAATAATTTTTATGGCGCTCCTATGCCGTATAAAGACTTCAGTGTAGAGCGGAGCTCTGCATAGAACATTTCAGTGCAGAGCAGAACTCTACATGAAGCATTTCAGTGCAGAGTAGAACTCTACATAGAACACTTTGCTTTAACATATGTTTTAGTAGGCAGATAGAAGCTAACGTTTCTTATAATTTCTATATTTCTACTAATTTTATTACAGATAGTTTGGATGTAAGAATTCCATTTTGAGTTGGTTTGAAGGAGACTGCTAAGAAAGTTAGCTTTGGAAGAAAACGGAACGATGTACCATTGTCAATATTAATATTATGGCGGCCTAATATAATATTAATTTTATTCGGGAAGAAAAGACATTTGGATTTTGATGTAGTTACAGTTAAATAGTTTAATTTGAAACAAACTAATAAAATTCAGACTGTTATTATAAGCAATTGAGATAAGAGTATCGGTTTCTGTATACATAAATAAAAATACTTGTGGCACCAGCAAAACAGATGAATTTGAATAGTGTAGTTCAAAACATCACTAATTTAAAAATTGAATACAGGAAATCCAAGGAACAGCACAAAGAAAACTGAGGAAGGCGGAACCACGACCTCGAAGATATACAAATTGTAAAGAGCCAGTTAGATAATTGTGAGCAGCAATAAAATTTATCAAAGCTTTGGAGGGCTCTAAGATTCTTTAGATTCTCAAATTCTTTAGTTTCTCAGATTCTTAAGATTCAGATTTTTAATATTTTTGAGATTCTCTAAGACTGAATCCAGACCTGGTTCGACAACCACTTTTGTAAGAGAGCGGACCTTCCTTACAAAATATTACCTTTGTTCTCATTGGACATCGATGCAACCTTATCTGGAAATACAGTGCCGCTCGCTCGGCCAACTTTTCCAACATTCATATATGCACACAACTACATAAGCTTTGGAGTATGTTTGTTCGTTTGTGTTGTACAGCGCAAGGACAGTTGCGGCCACGCTTCGCCTAGATTAGCACGTTTCCTGGAATTCGAAACTCTATTGGCTACGGAAAAAAAACTCCGGGCTATGGCAAGCAGAAAAACAGCATCCGCGTTTTAGGGTACCATTGCCATCGTACTTGGATTGACAGTGTGCCAGATGAACGCGTTACTCTTACGCCGCTGTAAGGCTCTTCGTGTTGTGCCAAATAATTCAATTACGAAATGACTGAAAGAGTCAGTCCTTTTTTAATAGATTGATAACACCGTTCATTAATTCGTTTAATGAACGGTTTGGATCATATCTGCTTTTTGCATGGACAATCTTAATTATCAGAGTCAGTAATAAATTAATCCACGATTAATTTTGATCAGCAAGAATTTACTTTTCACCATGCACTTTGTTAATCTACCTGCTCTTTCCATTTTTTCCACCTTTCTCTTTTTTTTCTTTTATTACCTGTTTTCCTCTTTTTTTTTCTCCTCCACAAGTGAACCTGCGGCAAACAACCGAAATTCATCGACAATATTTATTCTTTTGGTTTAGGTCCTGCTAACAAGAAAAAACACACCTTTTTACTGCAGTTACTTAAAGACTCCACCTATGAGCTTCTGCACTGTGGCGACTTTGACTCGAGACCATACTTATAAACTCTGTTATATGATATCCCAGTTGTGTGAAAAACTTTTTATAGCAATGTTGATTTTTACACGCTGATCAAATTTCACTTATTCTTCTTACAGAATACAAGCAATCCCTTGCTTTTTCTACCGGAAAGAGAGCCCCGTTACTAGCATCGCCATCGCTCTCTTTCCATCTTTCAACTGCATTGTTTTTAAAATCTCCCGATGTTTAAAACAACAAGGAATAAAGTATTATTATTAGTGCATCATATTTACTGAAAATCAACAATAAAAATCGGTCATCCCGTAAATGAAAAAAAAACAAAAAAAAAATACGCTCTTTATATATTTAGGCCCATCTTAACCTATTCGCATGACCTGGGTTTCATCATTTTTGTGGTCCTCTTCCCCATCTCGATTATTTTTAGAGCCTCATTTACTTTTAAAATTTCCAAATTTTGGAAATAAAAAAGTATTACATTAACAAACGATAGTCAGTTGATATAAGTAAACATAAAACAATACAAAAATAACATAAAATAACACAAAAATAACCTAAAATAATACACAAATAGCATAAAATAACACAAATGTAACATAAAATAACACAAAAAACAAATAAAAGACTTTGCTTAATTGGGTCCCTATTTGAGTCCGGGCCCAGTTGACCCCACCCCCGTTCAGACGGCCCCGTTCACTGGCTGTAGTATGTTTCATAGACAAAAGAAAGGAACCGGTACAAGTAAATATTATGTCATTGTGAATTTTATTAGCAAAGAAGAAAAGTGTTATTTCGTTTTGTTTCAAAATGAGGACATACAGTTATATTAAGAACATAACACAGTTTTTAAAGAACTAGTTTTCAATTAAAGTTACCGGGTATAATTCCCTTTTTATCACACTAGCTCCGTTTTCTGTTTCCTACCTAGACAAATTTCTATCTACAAGTGGGGGTTTTAATGACTGTCGTAAAACTAATACGACTCAAATCGTAAATCACCTTTTTATCTTAAAATAGGGCACAGTCCTTAAATGACTTTTTAAAACGTAACCTCGACTTTATGTTACGATTTTTTGAGATACGACTTAATGAAGATCAAATAGATAAAATGAATAGTTCTCGCTGTTTTTTCTATCATTTCCCTCGTGTTCATAGTAAAATGAAATTGACCAAGATTTGCTTGGTTAGCTCACTAAAGATAATACTTGGTAGACACATATAAGGTTACTGCAAGTGATATAGCTCTAGATTTTCAGATATTTTTACAAAAATTGTATATTTAAATGGAATATGAGTAAAAGAAAAAAGCTCAGAAGTGAAAAATATAAAATAAAAAAGCTGAAAGTGCAATAATAAAACACAATGAATTATCAATCTTTATATCAATATAATGTATTTTTACAGTTTCATTCGATGGATCAAAGTTTTTTCCCCGTGATATATTCAAGGGACTATATATGAAGTGCGGAGTGAGAACTTTTTGATCCCATCAGCCCTAATAAAAATTCAATTAATGCTCAATTTTTAATTGAAAATAAAGCCCAGCAAGGAAACGTGAATTGTACGTTCCTTTTGGAAATGTATAATACTTGAAAAATGAATGGGTGTCAATACGTTGAAATTCATCTATGTTTGAGGAAAAGTCATATTCATTATAAAAAATAAACTCTAAATGTCTTTTAAGATGTAAGATCAATTTTCATCAAAATAGCAATTGTATTTATATAAATCGAACACTACGCAGATTAAATCAAAGTGGAAGGTCGTGGGTTCAGGTCCCACTGAACGCAGAAATATTTATTTTCTTTCGAACGTTTCACCATCTAATCACGCCATAACATCGGCGCTGGTATCACTACGCCAATAAACGTTGATTGATATTGTTGTTTGATATCAATTGTATTTACGAAGTTCAAGTGATTATTAATCAGGATGTGGAGAGAATTTGCGCAGTCCATTAGAAGTGTTTAGGTCACGCATGAAATCGAATTTAGAAAACAAAATTTGCTCTATTAAATGTCGCCTATATCACGAGAATGAAAAGGCCCCACGGTTGTGGGGTCAAATGGAGGACCTAATCGTACAAAATAAAAATCACACGAGCACAAAATAAGCGAAGAAAGATTACCAGAGTATATATATATATATATATATATATAAACGAGTTGCAAGTAAAGGTCGCGTGAATTTAAATTGCATTGAATAAAGATCGCCCGAACGTAAAACCACACGAACCAAAACATACGCAAGTACTGAGAAAATGGAAGATGGATTTAATGAATAAAAGACTACATCGTTACAAAACCATATGACGAAAATATCGTGCGAGAGCAAAATCATGGGACTAAAGATTTTGCAGTTATGAGGTATAATTAACAAAATAATAACAGAGAACTTTTTGAAACACATAAAATTACATGTTTAGTTGGAAGGTAACCATTAAAATGTAACTGTATGGAAAAAAGAAAACAAGAAGAATATTATGTAGATAAAGGATTTCATGCTCAAAAATATGATTTCATCATGAAATCTTCTATCAGATAAGATCGATATAATTTTTCAACATACCTTATAAATATCCTTTACAAAATCACATCATCCATAAATGTATATTTATCTGAATTATGAGAGAACGAATGTATCACTCTTGATACAAGATTATTCGTGTACAAGAATTTTAACCATTTGTAAACTTAATATTCCGTGCCATAAAAGTTGGTAAAAGTTATATAAAACTTTTTTTTATCAAGAATGGAATCTAGGCTGAGCGGAGAACAAGTCGTTTCCTCGAAGGTTGGGCATAAATTGCGAAGTAACACTTAGAATTAGGAGGCATGAATGAGAGACATCAACGCATTAAGATCTCATATGTGAGATCCATATATTCTTGCCGAATTAACAAATGGCTTCGGGTGGAAAAAGATGTCCAAATGTAGCCATTTGAATTCCTGAGTCAAAGGCAGTTCAAATGGCGGCCTCATGAGGAAGAAAACCAAGTTTCTACAAAAGATCGTCCCATTCATACAGTAATAAATGCCTGCCCAGTTAGCATCCACATGCATTTCACGGTGCTGATTTTACAGAATGGATCTTTGCGACTTTTATCTCAAACCGGATCAGGAAACCTCCTGAAAGACCACCTTTTATAGTTCTGTGAAGGCATTCAACTAAATTTTCCGTACACTCGCAAATTGAGCAAGAAAACATCAAAGAGGAGTGCTGCCTGCCTTTTTTCCGTTGATCTTTCAATTCATCCCGCAATTAGACCAAAATTAGGCCATGATACTTAACTGTCATTACTTTTTTGAGGTTTTGGAGGTATTTTACTCTTTCATAGTCAATGATTGTGGTAGATGGTCTCTGTGTTTTGGTGTCAACCGACACTGAATTTTGTAATTTGAGCTAGATTTAGCACGGTTATTTTATGAAGATTTTGGTCACACTAAGAATTTTACAATTAAAAAATCACAAATAAAGGACGAATATTATGCATTTATACCTTATTTACAAGGATTTATGGTACGGATAAAAATAATTCGAAATCAAACTGCAACAACAAGCATTTTGCGTTGTTTTTGGTTAACTGGTTGATGCAAGGCCATTATTTTCATATTCAATCATGTTAACTATTAATGACATTGTATATGCATATATTATATAAGTAGCATCATCTGTAGATTATATAGTATAATTTAAACAGATTGCATAGTATAATTTGAATATATTATACAGTATAATTTATATAGAATATATAATATAATTACGAGAGATTATATAGCATAATTTGGATAGATTATACTGTATAATTTAGATAGATTATACAGTATAATTTGGATAAATTATATAGTATGGTTTGAGCAGATTACACAGTATAATTTATATAGAGTATATGATACATTTTCTAAAGATTATACGGTATAATTTGGATAGATTATACGGTATAATTTGATAGATTATACAGTATAATTTGGATAGATTATACAGTATAATTTGGATAAATTATATAGTATGGTTTGAGCAGATTACACAGTATAATTTATATAGAGTATATGATACATTTTCTAAAGATTATACGGTATAATTTGGATAGATTATACGGTATAATTTGAATAGATTATACAGTATAATTTGGATAGATAATACAGTATAATTTATATAGATTATATGATAAATTTTTTATAGATTATACAGTATGATTTGGATAGATTATCCAATATAATACAGGTAGATTATATAGTACAATTTGGATAGATTATACAGAATGATTTGGATAAATTATGCAGTGTAATTTGAGTAGATAATATAGTGTAATTTAGATATGTTATATAGATTAATTTGGATAAATTATACAGTAGAATTCGGATAGATTATATAGTGAAAATTATATAGTGAAAATTTACAGATAATGAATATTTTAATATATTGGGACAGATACTATTTCTTGAGTGATTCTTATAATATATTGCATAACTGCATAACACGTATAAAGTACATCCCATTATGGTGATTACTTATCGTAAAATTAAATTTTCGTACCAGCATTGCTTCAAGCATCTTAAGAGTCAGTGCAGAATAGGAAATAAAAAGTTTCCATCTAAAAGTTGTTCAAATGCACTCAAAATCCACTTATAAATATTCAAAGTTCAAAGTTGTGCAAAAATATCCATCTCTCTAAAAATTACGACAATTCATAACGGTGAGCCCAGCAGAGATAGTCCAGTGTTAAGTGACATCAAGAAAGCTACAATTTATCATTCATATACTTTTCCTTTTGTAATTAATGCTAACAAGTCATCATAAAGCCTCGCCAGAAAATTCTATAACTACCGTTACACTCGCACTGGTTCGTATTGTAAAAACATGCTACGTTTGGGAACCTAATTATTCCTTTCATCAAATGAAAGTGGAACATTTACTACGCAAACGCAAGTAACAATTTGCATCAAAACAGTAAATTACAAGATAACTTTCATGAATAAATTACACTTTTTTTACTTTGCTAAACTGGAATAAATAGGAAGCATTCTGTTCCTCTTCATGTTGTCTTTACTCCAGGGTATCTCACATTTCAAATCAAGATTCCATCGTTTCACGTGGATCTATCTCCATCTACAAAAGTAATGAAAGATATTGCGTCCTATTTCTCTGAAATTTGAAGTTTATTGACGATTTCTTAAGTGTGTTGTCAGGCAGTTCACACAAGGTGCTTTTCCTTTAGGCATGCAGGAAGTGAGCTGCAAACTACTGCAGCTCTTGTGGATGGAATCGTGTGACTTACTTTCAATATTCACTTCTTGGAGTAAACCATAAAATAATTAGAGCATCAGAAAAATGAAAGTACCGGAAATGGGTGAGAGTATATTTTTTTATTGTAGAGGTTAAGACCCAGTCAAAAAAAGTTATACAACCTACAAATTTCGTATCGCCACTGAAAAAAAAAGATGAAAGTCTTGAAAGATTCCGGCGGGAAAGGTAGGAAAATTCATCGACAACTTTAAAAAATTCGTCGACCGTTACATGTAAACAAGCAATGGACAGATTTTCTTGGACAGTCGATTACAAAAAAAATCGATTGTCCGGCAAGAATCGATACAAAAAAAGATAATACTGGAAGTGATTATTTGCCAATCACTTCGAGTTTCCCTTTGTTGTTCAATGAGCCGATTACTATCGACGTGGTACTGTATTAAACTCTGACTTCAAGCATTAATAGAGCATAACACTTTGAATTTAAGGGGGGACGTGATTCCATAAAAACAGTGTGTAAAGTATAGTTTACACTTTTTAGTGCTTTTTTTTGCTTAAATTGATGCACGAAATTTGCTTAACGTAGTGTTTTTAAACTGGAAGTTTTCCAAGTGTAAATTACTGGAATCTTAGATCTGTGGCGGAAATTCGTCCTTCTTTCAAATTCATTTAGTATCGATATTAAATGATACACAGCGTTATCGATGTCTAGCCATGTATTGATGAGTCCTTTTACCAGAGACGGTAATCGGTATGAGCCTATAATTTCCGTTTCATGATTTATTGGTGCAAACGTTTTAATTAGAATTTCTTCTTTGTGATCAAATTAGTGTATTGCTGTATTTAATCCTCGGTAAACAATCATGATAGTATGATTGAAATGTGTTAGAAAAATTAAGTAAGGGAAATTATAGTTGGCTAGAGAATGTAAGAAGAAATCGAGAAATCACAATAGAGAAACACTAGACTGAAGAATCCAAGGGAAGGAAACAAGAGGTAAAAAGCAAGAGCTACATGGAGGAGGGGGGAACTTCAAGGACAGAACCCAAGAAAGTGAAATAAGCAAGGCAACAAATCGAGAGACCCGCGAAAATAAACGAAAAAATTTTAGATCATTTGTAAAAAACCCATGTCCTACTAAATTTTAAAAAAAAATGGATAAAAGTATTAGTTTTTGGTGTGCTTAAAATCCACAGCTGGCAGTACGTAAGATCAATAAGCGTCAAACTTTCAAAATTATAGCGATCAAACTTTCAAAATTATAGCGATCAAAATTGCAATTGCAAACTAAACAAATACTGTGGTCATTCAAACTAATTTTTAACATTAATTATATGATAAGGTTTTTTTAGTAACCGGGTATATCTAAATTAGCTGATTATTGATACATTTTGCTAGGTTTTTTTTGTTTTATTTTTGCTTAATAAATGCACCAGTATTCATAAAATTCATAACATAAAGCACTGATGGCGAATCGTTTTTTCGTACATGCTACCTTTAAACTTCTTTATCATTAGCATGCAACTCAAACCAGGGGTGGACTGGGTCCTTTCAAAGGGCACAGACCATGGACTTTCTGAAGGCGCGAGTCGTATCGCCCATGAGGGCACACACGAAAGTGGGCCGGCTGCCCAGGCCGCCCCTGACTCAAACTATTATTTCGCTTAACTAATTAGTCTCATAGCAGGTTTAAATAAAAGTATAATTATCTTCAGTTATATTAAGTTCATTCTCATTATATGTTATGTCTTAAAACTGCTTACGTTAGGAAGAAAGGCAAACAGAAACAAATATACTTAAAATTATATATTGTATATAAAATTGCAGATAGCAATAAAAGTGCATAATGGGTGTATATTTTTTATTTTTATTTTAAATTTCCGAAAGAGGATATATATTTCTAAAATGCATATTTTGTCCAGAAATCGGAAAGACTAAATGTGAAGAACTCTGTCAAGAATTAAAAGAAATTAAGGAAGTAAAAAGTAGGAAGATACAAGAAGATAATGATTGTAAAATACACGCAATACCTAAGGAGAAAACAGAAATGAGTAGATAACCTCACAATCTCTTCATAATCCCTTTCTTAAAATGGAAAAATCGTTTGCATTTTCTTCCGATCTTCTCGGAAGTTTCCATTATCATTGTGAAATATTTTTCCGTCCGATCCCACGATCCTCACATCGCAGTCAAAATAGTTCCGAAAATACTCCTCAGAAGGAAAAGGAAATGAAAAAGAAAATGTGTGGTTTAAGTTACCTTAAGAACAAGAAGATTATTTTTTTTTTAGCATTAGAAAGTATATTTATACAGCGTTCACGGTCCATGGATTCGCGTAGTATTGGCAGTTTGAATGTTTTCAACCAGGAATCAATCCGTCTTAAGAAGTCTTTGTTATTTCTCTACGAACGTTCCTGTAATTTTCCATTATTATGCGAAGACTTTTTCTTCTAGAAACTGTTGTGAAAATATACACAACACGTGATCTACTCAGAATTTGGCGATTATATTAAAGTCGGTTCAAAAATCTTTTTTCCATGAAATCTTGAAATCAGTAATGGAAATAAAAAATACGAAAGAAACCTCAATAGTGAATTCCCCTATCTTCGATGATTATTTTTAGAATATATGATTATAGCGATTTAAAACTTAAATTTCCTTTAGAACCTACCTTCTTTTAGCAAATTGAAAAATTAAAAATTATGGACGATGTTGAACTTGTTGCTTAACATCGTCTTTTTGTAACTTACTTTTAAAAATAAAGAAGCCTTTCTTTAAAACCTGTATTTTCTTTCACTTCCTTTACCAACAATGACTTCATTTTAATAATGAATAATAAAAATAGGAAAAAAACAGTTTAAAAATGAAGGTAAGGACAATTTTTATAAATTATAAAAGGTTAGAGATAAATTTTATATTAATGTTCTTCATACATATATGGAAATACCCTGTGGAGTACTGGAGGTGGAGGTACATAGCCATTTGGGATTTGTATCATCTGGATAGAAGGTAAATTTTAAATGAATGTTCTTAATACTATACTATGACGTATTGGAGGTGGAAGTATATACCCATTTGGGATTTGGATCATCTGAATAGCAGATACAAATTTAGATGAATATTCTTCATACTATATGGAAATACCATGTGGAGTACTGGAGGTGGAGGTATGTAGCCATTTGGGATTTGAATTATCTGGATAGCAGATAAATTTTAGATGAATGTTCTTCATACTATATGGGAATACGTTGTGGAGTGCTGGAGGTGGAGGCATATAGCCATTTGGGATTGGAATTATCTGGATAGCAGATAAATTTTAGATAATGTTCTTCATAATATATGAGAATACCCCATGACGTACTGGAAGTAGAGGTATATAGCCATTTGGGATTGGGATCATCTGAATAGCAGGTAATGGATCGATTAACGATATTAAAAATTTTGAAGTTGATATATGAGGATGGATATTATAAAGCTGAAATGGCGAATTTTATGACCACGTTTTCAAGATAAATGAGGTAGAGAGGAAAGCAAAATTTCCTTGAAACTTTTCGAATTCCCTCTTTCCTCTAAATGAGAAAGCAATATACATTAGAAAAATTTTCTTTCCTTTAGACCTTAAAACATTTTATACATTTCCTCATCTTTAATGCTCATTTAGGAATACCGACCATTTAACGTTGCAAAACGAAACGTGGTTAAACGGATGGAAAACCATTTTTTATCCACATGGCTTAAAACCTCATAAACCTTTTCATTCCTGTTTTGGCATCATAGTCCCTACAGGACTTGGGTCTTTTCGACGATGGATGACCAGTCTCATACACAAACCAAAAGCTTAGAGTAATTCATTTATTTAGGAGAGTATTCTTGGATTTTAAAATTTTTCTATCATAAACTGTGAATTTTTTGCGGTGGGCCGTTCACTCTAAATATCGCTGGGAAAGGTTGAACAGGAGATTTTTAAGGTGGTAAGGGAGGAAGGGTAAATAAAATAAATTGTATGAGTTTGAATTCGATGCAAAATATTAAGTTCTAAGTGGAAATGATCATTTACTCAAAAGGACCAGGAAGAGAGGCTTTGTAACCTCCACCATTCGTGACCATGAAAATCAATCTATCTATCAATCAATTATTTTAAGATTTATTTATATCTGCTATGGAAAGCCAGCATATTTTAATAGAATTAATTGAAAACACGTTTATTCATTAATTTTTCAGTAATCGTTCTGTTGTATTCTAAGACATCTAATTTAGTCTTCAAAAATGACAAATTTATTGTTTTTAAATATTAAAAACTGAATTTGCTTTTTATTGCCTAAATTGTTATATAAGTAATAATAACATATAGAAATTCAAAGCAGCGTTGCTTTAGAAATATATATACATAAGTTTTGATTTTTATAGGATATTATTTTACTTCGCAGGGTAAAAGCAATTGCCAAAATAGTCGATACATGAAGCTATCGGGCATGTTTCTTGGAATTTTTTGGAAGTTTTATTTTCATGAAAATTAACTAAAAGTACTAGTGAAAAAACTATTTACTATTAATTAATAGTAACTGACAACAGATAAGATAAATATCAATTAGTCACATATAGGCTTTTAATATATGTTTCGGTTATTATTTTATGTATAATAATTAAAAATATTGATATATTTGTAATAATTAATTAATATTGGTGGAATATTTCTTTGATACTTTGTTTTAAGGTTGTTGGTTTAAAAGAAAAAAAAAAGTTTTGATTGGATATATAAAGTTATATACATTTTAATGATCACAGATATAAATATCCAAGAATGATAGAGAAAATATGTTTTTGTATATTTTATATGTTTGTTTGTTTGAATTTTTATGGCGCAAGAAAAAATAATCCAAAAAACCAACATATAAAATATACAAAAACACACTTTCTGTATTATTCTTAAATATTTATATCTGTGATTATAAAAATGTATATAATTTTACATATCCAATCAAACTACTTCTTTTTTGTAAACCAACAACCTTGAAACAAACATTAAACAAAGAAATATTCCGCCAATATTGTATATTTTATAGCACACATAATATTACGCGTTTTTAATATGATCCGCAGAAATAACAAATTAAAAAAATATGATCACCTATTTCATTTATGAAAAACGCTATTGGTAGAGAAAAAGTAATCGTCGCCATTGTTAGGAAGATCATATCGATATTTTGAAGAATTTTAATTGATTTTAGGTGTATAATTTTAATAACAAATGTACTTCCTTTGATTAGATTTTTTCAGTTCATTTGTTGCAGCATCTGTAATTCCATGAACTTCCGATTATCGAAACAAATCCAACTTCCGGTAACACACACCACACCACTACCAACACTGGAACTCTACTGGTCATAAATATAAAATATCACATATCTGTCGGCGAATTCCAACGAATTTCAATTATTTTGGTTAGTTAGTTGGTTGAATATAACGAAACAATACAGAGTTTCACCAGGAGATTCCATAACAAACAGTTATTTCGACACTGGCGTAAGGTTTAAAAACACGACGTTTCGGGAGCCAACTGCTCCCTTTGTCAAGTGAAGTTTGAATGAGTGAGTGTTTGTGGCGCAAGGCCAAAAGACAGCAAGTGTCATGATGCGCTGAATAAGTTAATAATGTTTGCTCAAACAACATTCACAATAAGATAAATTAGACTCAACCTTGGATGCTGTGTTGCCAGATCTGAAGATTAAAAAGTAGCAAACTGTGCTCCAAAAGTAGCGGATTTGAACTATTTGTAGCCCAAAATAAAAAAGGAATTATTTTACAATAAAATATTTTGCTCCAATAGCAGTCTAGAAAAAGGATGTGGCTCCAGTCCCCTCTGATACGACCCTGACATGCGACAGTTTAAGTGCCCTCACGTACGCTCTCTGAATACGGAATATCGTAATCGTATTTCCAATAGCAGCTTAGAAAAAGGATGGGGCATCATCCCGATACGTCTCTGACATTTCTAGAGATACTTTTAACCCTTGGATTTGGCATTTTTGAAACGGCCACAATGCGTTGTGGTCTTTTTTCGCTCGTTGAGCGTTTTCGATATTTAAGCCTAACAGATATAAAAGCAGGTCAACATAATCGTTTGTATACGTGCATTGTTGAACGAAAAATAAAACGAAAATTGAATGGAATGCAAGTTAAACTAAAATCATTAGTTTAACTGTGGAAAGTACTGCCAAGTTAACGATTTTCCACAGTATCCTGAAGTGTACAATCCGAACTTGAACAAGCACGCACCATTATAATCAAATGCGGATACAGACTTTAATTCTTTTTTTTTTTGTGGCGGAGAGTTAAGGATAGAATTTGCCATGGTCTTGGAATAACACCCTTCATTTATCATGAAAGTTGGAATTTTTTACAGTGAAAAAATATATTTTGGGGGTCATGACCCCTGTGACCTCCCCCTGTATCTACGCTTGATTATAATTACGTACTGTAACACAGGAAAATAGAAAAATTGACCTCACTAATATGGATCCACTGTGTTTGCGCCTTCGAGTATATGTACGCTATATATGCTCGAAGGTTTGCACGGAACTGCAATGTTAAACGAATTTCGGATACTCTAGTGATATCTACTCTAGTACATATGAGGTTTCTGATTAAAAAGTACCAAAACAATAATTGAACCACAGAGGTCTTATGTGAATTGAACGAGTATCGAACATGTTACGTTTTAGTGAAACTATCGTTCACTGCGAATAGAAATGTTCAACAAACAAAATTTTTATTGTATTATGTAATACTAATAATATTTTGTGATTTTATATATGAAAATAAGAAAGTAGCTATTTTTCAGATTTATAGCCTGAAGGTAACTAAAAGTAGCCCAAAAAGTAGCGTGTCGCCCAATTCGAAATGTTTGTAGCGAGGGCACTTAAAACATCGCCCAATACCATACTTGTAGCCCAATCTGGCATCACTGCTTGGGGGCCAATCCTCCCATATTAAACGTTTGGAAAGTTGCAAAGTTGAAAAGAAAATAAAAAGTTGAAATTCAAAGAAAAGTTTAGTATTTGAAAAGTTGAAAAGCAAATATAATCAGAGTACTAAGAAGGTTATAAAATACATACTCCATGATAGATATGATAACATTCTCAGTATTAAAATACATCGATATACAAATAAATAAATAAAACTGGATGAATATTAAAATAAGACTACGAAATCTAATATAGAAAATCCGGTTACGGTGGTGGGGGAGGGTACAGATTTCTTCATGAGTAACATGAAGCTATTCACTATTCATTAAACTTCGGCAATGAATGTGATTTCACGCGCAAGTGGGTCACTTCACAAGCTCGTTTTCGAAACCTATAATTTAGCGGTCTTCATGAAATTTCATTGAAACGAAGACGATCGCAAACCTACCTTTGTTACATCTTGGGAAAAACAGGTCGACACACAAGGAAAGGGAGAATGACATGGGGGGGGAAAATGAAAGCATGGCATTAGAACACACACATCGTGGTGAACCCCGTGGCTTTCGGAGTATCTAAAGAAGGAGAACGAACTAAAAATTTTAAAAAGCGTATCTTTGTTCGCTTGAAATGGAATTTTTACTTATAAAACAACCTCGTAGTTGAACATGAGATTGCCACACAAAAGCTTTTGATGCAAGATGATAAATAGGTCCGAATGCTTGGAAATTCCAAATTTCAATTCAAAATTCCATTGCTTTTTGTTGAAAGCTTCTAAACTACAGTTATTATGAGTAATTTAACCTTAAGCGGGGTGTTCTTTGAGAAGGATAGGTTGAAAGTTCATAAGATAAAGGCGGGATATTTTTAGAATTCCACCAAACGCTGCCACCAAACAAAATTAATCAGAAAAAATAACGTGAAGAGGAAATGAAATAAGTCATACAATATGCACAGTATATGCTACATGCATATCTTGTCTGGACTCCATCTAATGCGATGGTTCCATAAGAAAATTCCCCCTCTCTCTCTCTCTCTCTCTCTCTAGTGTGTATGTGTATGTATGTATGTAGAGAGAGAGAGAGAATTTGTTCAAGCAATGATCATGAAAAGAAATTAGGGGTCCCCCAAAGCTTCAACATATAGAAGACCGATTGCATATATTATATATATATATATTCATCCAGAGAAAAGATATAGAAAGCGACAAATGCAGACACTGTCATGCGGCATCGGAGACAATCCAACACGTGATGGCAGGATGCAAGATCCTTGCGCAGTCAGACTACAAACATAGACACGATCAAGTAGCGAAAATAGTCCACCAGAAATTGGCAGCGAATGCTGGCTTTCTGACAGAAAAATGCCCGTACTACAAATATGAGCCAGAGACCGTGCATGAGAACGAAACACACAAGCTTTACTGGGATAGAGCAATCATAACAGACAAGACAGTCCCACATAACCGTCCTGACATAACCCTCGTCGATAAATCGAATAAGACCACGTACTTAATCGACATAGCAGTACCCAACACCAATAACATACAGACAACCTACACAACGAAAATCACCAAGTACCAAGATCTCAGACATGAAGTACGAGATATATGGGGTATGGAAAAGATCCTCATCATCCCGTTAGTCATCTCAGCAACAGGGATAGTACCAAAAACGCTTGCGACGAATTTGGAGATACTCAACATTGACCCAAACACCTACATTGAAATACAAAAAGCCACAATCCTAAACACGTGTCACATTGTCAGGAAGTTTCTAGACATGGCACATTAAGAAGTGATGTAAAAAGAGGCTTGGGAACATGGCGCTCTGCCCGTCCCAAAGCCTGTTTCCGCCAAGAATGGGCGAGGAAAACTTTTTATATATATATATATACAAATAATATTACTAGAGCGTATATGTTCTTTTGTATGAAAAAAATAATAAATGATCTGGAAATGTTTCGCTGAGCAAGCGACACTATGTTTCAAGGAGAGGAAGTGACATGGAGTCCACTAGATTCTCTAGACAAGATTCAACTGGGACTTGATTGGTTAGTGATTGGGTTGTATTCACCTATAATACGAAAACTATTGTTAGAAGAATTAATTTGCGTCTTGTTGGTGATATTTCATTCCAATTAGAACAACTCTCTGACTCCAAAGAATCCGAGAAGAAAAGAAAATGATCATGTAATAAATTAGACTCGAGCCAACAATTTTTTAGTTCCTATCTCGAAACTTTGATCACAAAGCTTCCAAGATCATACTTGTACAGTCAATTTCTACTATTTAGTCGTGTGTTTACCAAAGGGGGAAGCTCTATCTAAATAGAAAAGGTAGTGCAGATATTGTCTAAAGTACAGGCGCCAATTTTAAGGGGCCCAGGATCTGAAGGTCCTTCAAAAAATATTTAAGGAACCGGGCCCTCCCATAATTGATGTAAATTAAACAAAGAAGTTGACAGTATAGCTGAGTGTGAAAGATATAATATATAAAACACATTAATCGTTACTGTTCATATGATCTTTTCCCCAGCTCTAGTTGACACGATTGCGTATGAATGTTTTTCCATTCGGCGCCCCTTCCCAATAATTTATATTCAAATTGGCGCCCCTGAAACATTAGAATTATATTTTATTACAGCCACGATTTGACAACGGCAGAATTTAATTAAACATTAAATACAAATTACACGGAACCACTTCCATAAATACATTTAACAGAAGAATTATTAAAATCATAATTCCATAAATTTTCTGATCAAGTTTGTCGATTTCTGTATTGTATTTCAAGCTGATTGTTTAACTATTCATACCTCCACCAACCTTCCTTCCTTTTCTGTTCTTTTTTTTTCATTTCACAGAAAACGATTTGACCTTCTCATGTTCCTTTTCTTCGCATCAAATATACCACAATACTCTCAACTTTTCACCAAACGCGTTCGTACTTTTTTCACTCCATCTCTCCACCTCCCATCACAGTCGTAAAATATTTATTTTGAATTGTGAAACGTATCCTTGGCTATTTTTATCGATTCAATTTCCAAAACAGCTTTTTTTGCATCCATAGATCGGCCACTTTACTCCAACTTGCAATTAAATAATAATATGTCAGAATCAGGGTTGTTTGTATTCTATGCTCCGGTTTCGACGAATTCCTACTGGTTTCGGCTTGTTGCCCCAGTTGTGCCGCCTCGACCAAAAAAACATGCGGGAACAATGTTTCAGAAATGAAAGCATTGCTTCTGTAATTCGCATACTTTTTTCATTTTTAAATTGAGCATTTTCGGTATTACTATTTGGATGCGAAAGCTGGGGAAAAATACTCCTGGAACAAGAGTGAAGATTTCAAAATAAGGACTCTTAGAAAATTATTATAAATAAAAGGGACTGGTAAGATTTCCAGCCGGTTCGGGTCAATAGAACATTAAGAAAAAATCTAGCACAGTGTGAACACAGTGAGAGCTGAAAAATACAAATTACCCCCAATGAACACAAGGCGGGAAGGCATCATGAGGAAGAAATATAGAGGTAGAAAGAAGAGGATGGTTAATGATGCACTGGACAAAGAACAGAAGGCATTTTCTATGTGGGAAGATATAGGAAACTGTGGTCGACATTAACCGGCAACCTTCAAATAATAATAATAGTAATAATAATAATAATAATAGTAGTAGTAGTAGTGGTAGTAGTAGTAGAAGAAGAAGAAGAAGAAGATGATGATGATGAAGAAGAAAAAGATTTTCAGCGTAAGATGCATCTGATAAGAAAAACACATGATTTATCCATTAAATATCGTTATGGCCATAATTTTTAAGGGCCCATTTTATTCTCTCATTTTAAGGATCCCTAGAAACGAAACATTAATCTGGTATTTATAGATTAGATTTCTATTTTCCTCTGGATTTCAACAATCTAGCTACACCAATGATTATTGAGATATGAATTGGGAAATAATTACAAGGTTCATTAATTTCATTTGTAAACAATATTAGGAGAAAATGACTCACCGCAGAAAACTTGCATCCAACCGCATATATGGAAAACAGTAGAAGAGTGGAAAACGAAGAACAGTACCATGCAACAGATGCAAAGCAAAATGATGACCACGGATAGACCAACAAAAACTGTGGCTGCTCGAAATGCTGGAGCAGGGATTGAATTGAAATCTGTTAGTTTGCCCTCGCAGAAGACGTCTTGACCATCTTGAACCATTCTGCAAGCTTGCCATAGTCCAAAGTGACCGGTTCCTCTACTCTCCTTTGTATCTCCAAGCCAGTGGGGTTGAATAAACACCACAACGACAATAATGGCAAAACAAATGGTAAATACACCCCATAGGACACCAATGGCTTTAGAGTTTTTCATGTAGCTGGCATGCTGAAGACTCGATTCTGACGCATATTCGTATTTAGGATCCACGGTCATCTTGGATGCACTTAGATACTGTCTTTTCGTAAGAGAGGAATACACTCTTCACACGAGCTCTGCGAGTCACAGCAAGATGGACCACCAAAGCTATGTCACCTGTTGCATCAAGCACATCTAGAGCACTGATTCGAGAAACATGCCGTCATTCACGAAAAGAGAGTTGGCGACGGAAAATTTCATCTCGCCAAATTTTATCGCCGTAAACAATCAAAATTCAATCAAATGCTGCTAGAAGGCAAAAAAGTGCACCTATTTGACTACAGGCAGAAAGAAAAGTAATTAAAATTAGAATTTTGCTTTTGAACATGCGAGTAATGGTTGAATGCATCAAAATACTATTTGCTTTCAATTAATATTTTTGCATATATAACTTGGCTTACATGGCTTGTGGTGGAAAAATATACCAATCAATCCAAAAATCAATCGATCTATTTTTTTTTCATGGACCTAGACCCGTTACAATGGTAAACAATTTTTTCCTTTCATTTCCAATAGGGAAAAAAGAAGTGTTTACTTTAATGAGTTTCCCAAATAATTTACATCAACGTTTCTGTTTTTCCTTATGACAGCACAACCAATATTTACACTCTTTTTAATGAAAGAAATTTTTATATGCTATCTGGCATTGGATAACGAATAGGTTAAAAAACAATTTATGATAATATATAGGTATAATAAACATCTTCTCTATTTTTATGATAGGTTCTAATGATCCAATTAATAATCATCAAATGAAAATGCGGGCATGAAGTTTTAATTTTACGTCTCACATTTTAATACGCACGAAATAAAGAAAAAAAATATTGAAATTAAACAAATCCTCTCGAAAACAAGTGTTCCGATGATGTGCGTATCTTTACGCAGGTAACTAGAAAATAACATCAAAATATATGTATATAAAAAGCAATTAATACTCTACGTATATAGTCGGTCGTATATAATAAAATACTCCAAGCACAATAAGGCATCTTTTCGATTATGTTTTGAATTAAATACATTACTATTCAAGGAAGCACTTCATGCTTTATTTTTCAAAAGCTTTCGTGGGTGAAGGCTGAGTCTTTTCAAGAAACATATTTCTTGAATTAATAATAGAAAAGCTGTCCCATTACGGAAAAACCAGTTCCGTAAGAAGATCACCAATCCGACGAACCTTATTATTATTATTATTATTATTATATTTTTGAGGATAATATTTTTTATATATGTATATATAGAGAGAAATATATGTAAAGAATCAAATTATTAGGAACTGATATAGGAGCTATTTTGCCAACGAAATTAATAAAACAAGATAATATAAAAATACATTAAATAGAGTTTTCTCCACTGTGAAAATAAATACATAAAACCATAAATTTAATAAAAAGGATACGGTACTACTTTAAAATTCAAATGTTTTAAAGTAATAATAGTTTAATATTGTCATACTGTAATCTATTATTACAATAAGCAATGTTCGTTACATTCAACATTTTCAATAGTAAGTTTTAAAATGAAATAAATGAAAAGCGCAATAATTTAAAGCATCCACAGCAGTGGTTCCCAAACTTTTGATTCCGCCACACACTGTTTAGAACGTCGATCTTTCACGCCCCACCTAGCTCTAACCAGGGACGTATCCAGGGAATGGCTCTGGACCCTCCCGAAAGAAAAATCCTGACGTGCTTGGCTTTTATAGAAGATACATTTTTTTAAAAGTTATTTTTCAATTTTTAAAAAATGTTTCTGAAAATATGCATACTTAAAAAAGGTTTTGCGCCACACCAAAAATCGGTCCGGGATTCACCACTAGGGTGCGCCCCACAATTTGGGAAGCACTGCTCTACAGAAACTGCCTTGAGGAGGAAGGTTCTTCCAGAAGATATCTGTCCGCTGAATCCAGAATTCATTAAAACACAAAGCGAGCGTTTATTCTGTATTTATAAGAATAAATTTGAAATTAATTAACAAAATTGATGCATACATTTTCACGATAAATTACTGATAATAAATTTTCAATAATTTATAATTTTATCGCTGTTGGGCCAATAAAAATCACGTGACACTCTCTCTCCCTCTCATAAAATTTAATGTAAATTTATGGATATTTTTTGTTAAAATATTCGATCATGGAGGTGATATATTTTATATTTCTATTACATTTTTTAAGTAAACATGAGGTACGCAAGCAAACTTTTTTTATTTAGCTGCCCATATTAATATTGTACGCATTAACATACACATACTATTAATGTAGGCAGTATATAGTATAACATTATGTATATTGCATGCATTAATAGTATGAGTATATTTTATATATTGTATGCATTAATAGTATAAGTATATTATTTATATTATATACAATAATAGCATGGGTATATTATGCATATACATTATACATATCGTATATATTAATGGTGCGAGTATATTTTGCAACATCTCCCCGTATTTTTATGATCTTATATTTATATATTTATGTTTTCAGTATAATATCCAAAAAAGTTAATTTTTCACTTAATTTTCTTCTTCTTAGTTGCATGATTTAATTTAATAATTTTAAATTAATAATTCTGGAGCAGAATCTCGAAACAAGCTATGGTTATCTATTCTCCTCCATTTCTAACCTAATCATTGTAATACTAAGTTATCAACATTATTATCCTCTCATATAACTCAAATGTATATGCGCTTACTATATGCAATTTTCAATATGTACCTCCGGTTGAATATAAATAATAATAATAATTATTATTATTATTATTATTTATAATTTTACTTACGATGGCATTTTTCTCAAAATTCTTTTTTAATGAGCAATTCAGAATTTTTAACGAGTAATTCAAAATTCCTTTTTAATAAGTAATGGTGCCTGTCAGGAGAAAACTGATTTTATACCGTCCCGTAGTTTCGGGTTTGAGTTCCTAGGTGGCATTTATTTAGGTTCTTTATAAAATTGTAGGTTCCGTTTGCAATTAGGTTCGTAAAGTTTAGGAAGTGAATGAAACTCGCTTGGAGCGAAAACAAATAGGAATTATCGTCCATTTCGGCATTGAAAGACTAGAAGTCCAAGGTGGAACACATATCAGCCAATCTCCTCAATAAATTGCAATGGATATAGTTTATAATATTTCTTTAAAATTAAATTCCTTCCAAATAATAATGAAAACACTTTGGAAAATGGGCGGGCAGGAAATGTACAAATCGACAAAATGCGTGAGAAGTGGAACAGTTTCTGATTACTATACTTAAAAAAGCGTGATAAGGTGAAAATTAACTGCGAAACGGCCTTAAAATATATAATGGTTTTCTCATAGCATCAGTGCTAACTTCCTCTTTGCAAATTCTGGCTTGTATTGGGTGTCCATGACAGTTGGAAACCACAATGATAGGCTATTGTTTACCACGAAAACAAAAACTGGTCCAAATTTGTGGTTTTCATTTCTGATTCCGTTGGGTAATCAAACGACCAGTTTCGACCTTTCTAATCCGACCTCGCCGACAGCCATACTGGCCCTACCCTTTGGGTTGCGTGTGCTTCATTACTCCAATTATAATGTCATTTTCATGCCAATTTAAATACTCTTATAATCTCATTTACACCAAATGTTTCAACCGGAATTCGATCTTGGTAAACAAACTGTTGCGAAATAGCCAACAATCCTAAATAAATTATATGTTATTAGTTAGTGTATACATTGTCTTATAAATACGTGCGTGTTTAATTATTTAGTATACAATAACCGGAGTATCTGCCATTGTAAATGTAAGCATATTAGTATCTACTTTTTTTAGATGCAGTCCAACAAGGTTTCAGCAGGAAGTTAATTTTACCCGGATTTAAATTGTCGGATTTTTAAAATTATTAACCTGATTATGCTGTAAATTAATGAGCGGAGTTTCCTTAAATAACATTAAAGATTCTTCGATTAAAAATTATTAAGCTTCTTTTTTTTTTCAGTTTTGAAAGTAACGAACAAAAAACAGGATTGAAATTGTAGTTGAAATCTTATAGTTCAGAATCGGTAACTAGGCATATTGGCATGCGCCATCACAAAGTTTATTTTCAATAGTTCTATCTCAAAACGCATTCTTACTAAAAAAATATTGCACTCATGTTAAACTTATCATTGAATATACGAATAGGTGTTTTTATTCTCATTATTATATATTTTAAACTCTTTACTTTTCTTAAAGGGTGCTTTCCAATGCCGAAAACGTGATCAAAAATGCATTAGAATCCTAGTTTATCATGTTATCCAACTCTAAGTACCGTGATAAAGCCCCATAATCTCTCTCGTTCATTCAATTCGGAAGAAATTGACGACAAAACACGAAAGACAAATTATAGCAAGTAAACTAGAGGCTCGAATGGAAGTTCAAAATCAGTCGATTACAAGGCAACAGACAGAAAACACAGTAGGCTAGAAACAGGAAAATACCGAAGAACAAGCCATATATACACAATGTGCACCAAAATTAAAATCTTCAATAGTAAGACAAATAAATTAAATCAAATACACATAAATATATTTAATATAAATAAAAGAAAAATGAATTCACCTTTTACACTAGAATAATCACCATATTCAGCAATTATCCGTCCACTCTTAGATGGTAACTTCTTCAAGATGCCTGTTGGCGACTTAAAGCTAGCAGCAGCTGAACTCATACTGAGCCAGGGGCTATCGCTTTCGTGGAATTCGAACATTTGTCGCTTTGAAGGGTATCAAACCTCGGAATACGGATAGGTAGATAATACGGCAAGCACCTGGTTACAATAGGATCCAAACCTAGATTTTCCATACGATGGGTAAACGTGCAACCACTAAGTTACTGTACAGCACTTTTTCACGTATTCTTCATACATAATTAATCTATTATTACTTCCGTGTTCACCATTATTACCTCCGTGTTCACTATTATTACCTCTGTGTTCACTATTATTACCTCTGTGTTCACTATTATTACCTCTAATATATGTACTATTAATACCCATGTGTTCAATATTATTACCTCTAATGTGTTCACTATTATTACCTCTAATATATTCACTATTATTATCTTTAACGTATTCACTGTTATTACTTCTAATGCGTTCAATATTATTACCTCTAACCTTTTCTCTATTACCTTTAATGTGTGCACCATTACTTTTAATATGTTCACTATTACCACTAATGTGCTTACTATTACCACTAATGTGTTCACTATCATAACCTTTAATATGTTCATTATTATTACCTCTAATGTGTTCACTATTACCTCCAACGTGTTCACTATTATTAACTATTCAGTGTCTAATTCTTTATAAATTCATTCAGTGAGTGCTTAGGACCTTCCTCCCACTTAAGATAAAGTGAAAGCCGTTAACTAGTCATTAAACACAAATAATGATAATTTTAGTTGCTAAAACACACACACCAATAACACGGCTTTATAATGTCATTATTGACTACACACGTACAGCTATTTCACTCAATAACCTTCTTTCAATTAACGGATATTTCTGTTTAACGGCGATGTCTTACGGTCCTAGCAAATTATTCATAGAATTATAAACATTCCGGTTAACGACTTTTTCTATTCAATGGCGTGTTTTCCCGACCTTTGAAAGCCATTAATTGGAAAGAATACTGAATGTCAATTTCAAAATTAAATAAACTAAAATATTAACAGAACGTGTAACAATTTTAAAAATTTATCTTTTTCGAGTATATTTTCATAATTTCAGTTTGTTATTATAAGCAGCGAGTTAAACCGAAGCATATAATATACAAACATAATAAATAAATGAATGAATGAATAAATAAATAAATAAATAAATCTACGCACGTTTTTTTCATCCTTTTTTTACCGTAAGGTGGCGTGAGATTAACTCTTTCTTTTGTTATTTATTCAATGTCTATAACATAGATAACAAAAAAAAGAGTTAATCTCATGCCACCTTGCGGTAAAAAGTAATGAAAAAACGTGCGTAGATTCATTCATTCATTCATTCATTCATTCATTCATTCATTCATTCATTCATTCAATCATTCATTATATTATAAATTTTGTAATTATATTAAATTATATATAAATTCTAATTAATTTATATATAGTATCTATATAAATCGAACACTACGCAGATTAAATCAAACAACAATGTCAATCAATCAACGTTTATTGGCGTAGTGATACCAACGCCGATGGTATGGCGTGATTAGATGGTGAAACGTTCGAAAGAAAATAAATATTTCTGCCTTCGGTGGGACCTGAACCCACGACCTTCCACTTGCCGGGCGGAGGCTCTACCCACTGAGCTACGAAGGACAATATATAATCTCTTTACGAACGTATATATATATGTTGTTGTATATTTTCTTCTCAACATCTGAATTTTTAATTGTACGAATATTATGCTTTGCAAGCAAACTAGCACAGCATGCTGAGATATCTGATAACCAATCTCAAAATTTTGTTGAAAACATCATGTCCAAAATCTTGCGAATTTCCTGAAAGGAAGTAAAATGAAACGAAGAAAGTAAGCTTGAAATTTAGGAGCAATTCCCTAAGAAAATTAGGCACGACAAACAAGTCTATTTCGCTTATCACTTGCATCAAGAACAAGGGAAGGGAGCATGAAACACTGTAGCACCCTTGGAACTTTCATTTTTCGCCCAGTCAGGAGAACGTGCTTTCATCTCCCTCCATCCCTCCCTCCAAGTTATGAGACCCACGCAGAAATTGGCAAGTGAAAGGAAGAGGGTCACTCTCCCACACTTGCTTGCGGTCGTTTTCACCCATTCTTCGTCCCTATTCCAATTCCGGTTATTGTTGGGATGTAGTGAGAGGATTAGAAACAAATAGACACAAAGGAGGTTGGCCTTTCATCCAACGCGACTTTTGTTTTGATGATTCGCTTCCGTTAGAATGTCATCGTACCCTAAATTGTGGGATGTTGCATTTTGGACATCTTCGTCCTCTTGGAGTACAGGTGAGAAAAGCAGAGGCACGTAAGTTGGAAAAAAGGAGAGAATTAGAAAGTTTCGGGGAAAAGGTTTTAAATCCTTTTCTATAGTTTTTTTTATACAAGTCGTCTGTAGCTCAGTTGGTAAGAGCATCTGCCCGGATTGTAGAAGGTCGTGGAATCATGCCCGACCAGACGCTAAAACCATTTCTTTTCTTTACGAACGTTTCACCATCTAACCATGACATAACATCGCCATTATTATTATTATTATTCCTAAAAAAGTTGATAAAAATTGTTTCTTAATTTTCTTAACTTTATCCATAATTTTTGCATTTTATTGCAGTATTTTGCCAATTTATGCAAATTTTTTAACTGTGTTTGAGAGTAACTGTTCTATACGTTTTTCTTTACGTTACGTTAAATACACTGCTAACAATGGAAATTAAAAAGCTAGAAAAAGCAACGGATGCTAAGGTCATACCTACTAAATAAATAATTTATGTTGCAAAGCTAAAAAGATTGGACTGAAAGGAAGACGTGTGGAATGAAAATTAACCATTTACATGTTTTCCCCATAGTCTACACATCTGGCAAATTTCTAGCCAATCTGATGTTGTTTGCTTGCCATTACAATTTTAATAGCTAGTAGTGTTTAGAAAAATAGCTGAAAAGATTGAGAGAGAACATGTAAAAGAAAATTAGAAATAAAATTAAATTTTAGTACCTACATTTTGTGACTCAAAACCTGAGATCTTATAGTAGCTCATATAGCAAGATCTTCTCAGCAGACACTTCCAAATAAAGGTCAGCTCTATTTAATAAACACTTTTTTAATTTCCGGTCCCAATACTTGTCACCCTCTAATTCTCTCTCGAATAGCGGAAAGATACTCAAGTCCGGAGGTGTTCGCTATTCAGAGGTTTTACTGTATGTTACAAATTAAGATAGTATTACACTTCCATGAGAGTTGAGCGCTTATGCGAGTTGAAACGTAGAGCTAAAATTTCATTGATCAATTCTGTGGAGAATGTCAGACTTGAAATCTAAAATTTACAAGATTACAAATACAATGTTCTTACTATAACAGGTCATGAATAGGAGACTTTGATAATAAATTTGCATATCTGAAGATTTTACATTCTGTGACGAACTGTTTTAGATCATTATACTGTTATAGATTGTTTATTAACTGCTATAGATCGTTTATTAACTGCTATAGATCGTTGTGAAGAATTGCTATAGATCGATAGACGAACTGTTATAGATCGATAGACGAACTGTTATAGATAGTCAATAGAGAATAAATTCCCTTTCTCTTTCAATTAAACTTAATCTACATTAAGTTTATAATCATCCGAATGGGTGTCCTTCTGGCTACGTACAAATGAAAACGATGAGTTGGTGAACAAAGGTTTATTTGGGAAAAGTTATGAACTTTAAGGCGCAAACATTAAACTGCCAATGATATATCAATAGGAACGCCTGACTACGGCGTTGCATCAGAATAAATTCGCAAACAATTTAATTCAAAAGCAATAGAACACCAACGAAAGAACTCCCGGAAACTAAGAAGAACAGTATAGCTATTAACTCAACAAGAAAGTATAAATGTTTGAAATATAGCTGAAAGAATTAATTTATAAACTAAACTGGCAACAACCTGGTTTCCATGAATCCATAGCTGACATCTATTGGCAATAAGGGTGAAGTGCTCATAGCATCATCCTTTAAAATCAAACATATAACCACGGCAATTCAGCAAAGGCTCTGCAAGTAGAATCTATCTTCACGCGTAGAGAGGACGCACATCTAAGCAAGACGTCCAAACAACGGTTTGTACTGCTTCACCTATCTTAGAGCCAATCGCCGACAAATGCTACACTTCTAGTTAACTATGTTACACATGAAATGCTAATTATCTGAACCATAATCACGAGTCAATTAACTCTGCCCGCAAACCACGAAAGTTAACAATTTTACTACACTTACATGAATACTAAATAAGACTACATTAACTCTTAAATGTAGAACTAAATATTGCATTATTTAAATAGCAAATCTAACCGAAAACTTAATTAATTTAACAAGTATTAAAGCCAATATCAGGTTATATCACCCAGTTCTTGGTACAGTAACCATATGAAGCAGTCTTCCTCTACTCTGAAATCCATCCAGTCCGATTTGATAACAAGAAACATGCAGAAAACCAACTCATTTCCTCAAGCCCAGCAAGTATCAGCCAAAACATCAACATTTAAGGCGTATGGTCAAAACAAGCGACGAAGTCACGTTGAAGCCAACTCGTTTCTCCAGGTTAATTCCATCGAAGAATCATGTTTCATCTCTCCAGCCACGCTGCCTCTTTTCTTCCAAGTTACCATACCTCAAGGGTATTGCAACTGCATAGAAGACATCCAGCATTACTCTAACATCTACATCTTTACAACAAACAATGTCGGAAAATATAAAGCACGCACAGCAACATTAACGTGCCGTCTACATAACACAGTTACTGATTGTAATGCGTTGCCACAATGCCGTTAGTAAAACCTCTTATAAAGCAACATCACCTTCAATAGAGTTATTCTAAGCATATGATGTTGTCACTTTACCGTCACGACTACTCTTCAGGAAAGTTATGGAATTACTGGAAGATCACTAATTCTGGCCCAGTGGATCTTCAATCCAGTTTTGCTGACAAAATACAGTTGAAAGAGCGCGTTGTTCCTGCCCTCGTTCGTCTAAAGGTCGAGACACTCCGGGCTAAACGGAGGGACCCTGGTTCGAATCCAGCATAAGGACGGCGTCTCTTTTTTTTCTAAACAAACAAGCTCTAGATTGAACTAAGGATACGTGAGTGTCGAAAGTTATTATATAATAAATTCTCCACGAAAAACTCACAAAAATCTCGCCCCGGAGGCTTTTTGTGTTGACCATATTTGGCAATTGTGTTATCCCTGCGGAGGGTAATAATACCTTAACATCTTTACATACGGAGAAAGAGAGCGTTGTTTCCTGTCCTCATTCGTCTAGCGGTCCAAGACACTCCGGGCTAAACGGAGGGACCCTGGTTCGAATCCAGGATGGGGAAAGCGTCTCTTTTTCTCCTAAACAAAAAATGCCCCAGATTGAGCTAATGATATGTGGGTGTCGAAAGTTATTGTTCAACGCACTGTTACAATTTTTGATAATTAATTGTGAAATATTTGAAAAGCAAAACTATAATAAGCATTAATATTCACCAGTAAAACTCAACGTAGTGATACCTTCAGAATAATCGTTAAGAGAGCGTTAATAATAAAATGATACAAGAAGTAATATTCAGATTAATGTAGTACCAAAAGTGCTACCTCATCGAAATGACATAAAGTTAAATGGAGAAAAAAAAAGAATTGTCATGACTTAAAATTAAATTAACATGATATAGAATCCCGCACTATAATTACGAGAGGAAATAAAAAATATCCTTCAAGGTATTGTCTCCGATTAATTTAGATTAGACAATTGATAGATTGATAAGACAATAGATTAATAAGAAAATAGATTAATAAGGCAAGACAATTAAATGGTAATCGAGGGTTGGAGTAAATAACAGTCCAATCTCTATTTGCCTCGTCGACAGCCTTTGAACTTAAAATTCAAAAGCACAAACTTGCGTTCGTGCTTTTGAACTTTAGAACGTTTTGAATTTGATTTTAGAACGTTTGTGCTTTTGAATATTGAACGCAGTTACACATAATTTTTAATAGTAAATAAAATTAATTCTTTTGATTTTCTTTTGTATAGCTTTTAGAAAAATTTTACAAAAATAATTTTTTACCAAATGTAAAGTTTTCATCCAAAACGAACGTTGAATGCCTTGATGTGCTTTAAATGAAATAAATATGCTTGCTGAAATAACCATTGTTCTCTGTGTTAAAAAAATTTTCAGAAAAATAAAAATAAATAGCATTTCAATTCTCGCTATTCATCCGTGCAACATACTTATTTGAATGGTCGTCTTTCTCACTTTCTTTTGAAAATCGAAAGTGAAATTTAGAATTTTTTAGTTTTTTTCTCACAGTTCCTGCAACTCTTTTATTTTTCAAAATTGAAAATCAAACAGCCCGTAACATCTTTGCATTCTTTTCGAAGAATATCACGCAATTTTGAAATTTTCAATTGCAATCAGAATTTTTCTGAGGTGCTGTCCTGTAATCTGTTCTGTATCTGAGTGTGCACGTTCATATTACAAAGATATCAACCTGAGATGCGAAACACATTTCCTTCCGTGGAATGGATATCTTAATTTGATTGCTTGTTTTCAAAATTAAGATTAAAATGTTCAGCAGAGCAGCGAATCGCATTAATGGAATATTTTAATTTTCGTATTAGGAAGTGCATCTTCAATATCCCATTATTTCTTAAATACATAAATGTGTTGATGTGCCATTTTAAAAATAAGCAAACGTGCCGCTTTTTTTTTTAATTAATACTAAGTGCACCTTTTGTAGAATTCTAATTATCGAAAATAATTAATATCTAGGTATTCTAATTAATTAGAAATCTCAATAAGTAAATTAATGTGAAAATCATAAATGAGCTTTGACCGGGAAGAAAAAAAATGGAAAGTTCATTAGTGTAATTGTAATAATTTATTATACGAAATAAGATATTAATACAGAGATAATTATTGTTACCAATACAAAGATAAAATATATTATTGTTATCAATACAAAGGTAAAATTGCTGTTATCAATATAAAGATAATTATGGCTATCAATACAAAAGTAATTATTGTTATCAATACAAAGGTAATTATTGTTACCAATACAAAGGTAATTATTGTTATCGATACAAGGGTAATTATTTTTGTCAATACAAAGGTAATTATTGTTATCCATGCGAAGGTAATTATTGTTGTCAATACAATGGTAATTATTAGTAATGAAAAGGTAATTATCAATTATGCAACGGTCAAAATTTGACCATTGCTGAATTCGCAGTTGATAAGAAATTTTGACGGTACAAATGACATAAGAAGCAGTTTCCCCGAGGTTAAATGCGCTTGCAGATAAAGATTCGAATTGAGATCCAATTAATTGAATGATCCGAATAATTGAAAAATTCGTATAATCAGAATTCTAATCTATCTTGAAAGTTTAAATTTTGTAAATTTTTTATAATGCTCATTCTACGATTAAAAATTAAATCGAAGTAGTTTTACTAATGCTGGGCCTTTATTATGATGTTTTAGGTATCAGTTTATTATGGTATCTCAAATACCGTCTTATGATATCTCAAATACCGTCTTATGATATCTCAAATACCGTCTTATGATAACTTAGTTATATGTCACCTATGAGAACTTAAATACCACTTCGCTATAAAAACTTAAATATTACTTTATTATGAAATTTAAATATCACTTTGCTATGAGAACATAAACATCTATTTATTATGATAACTTATATATCACTTTAATATCGAAATTTAAATATCACTTTATTATGAGAACTTAAATACTATTTTATACTTTAATAACTCAAATATCTTATTTTACGATGCTTTGAATATCGTCTTATTAGGATATTTTAAATAACCCGTTATATTACGATATTTTTCATCATATCCCCTTATGATTATACAGTAAATTCTCCCAATATCGACTTTCAAGGGAAGTTATAAAACGTCTTTAAGAAGAAAAAGGCATTATTTGGAATGTGTGTGTCTCTAGGAAAAATTTCACAGAGCCACAAAATATCGTCGTTAAACAGAAATAGCCGTTATTTATAACAGGGCTATTAATAGAGTTTACTATGTTTAAATATCAATTCAATTTATATGCATTTCAGTCATTAGAAAGGAAATCCTTAACACACTCTTCGCACTGTTCAAACTCCCGTTGTTTTAGGCAACACTTCTAATCGTAATTGTCAAATAAATTACAAAAGACAATTATAACATGTGTAAGTTAATTAACAAACAATGTATAGCATACTTTACTATACATAATATCATATTGTTGTATATAATACCTAATATAATATAATGTATTTTATGTGTATACGTAAATAAACATATATGCCTAGGCGCGCGCCTACATATGTTTTTTGCATGTGTATGCATAATATTATATGCATCTTTACTACGGTATGTATATCACATATATTTATGACATATATCGTACTGAACATTAAATAATGTATAAGGTCGTTTTTGTACATGTATGATATTTGAGAATACATTTATAGTATAGTATCTATATGATATGTGTATAATATCTGGAATTTTTAATAATTTTTTTCAGTCATTGTTCCTTGAAAGAAAAGTCTTGCTCAATTATTATAAAAAAATTGTTGTGAAATGCTTGGGTAGATATAACCACACCTACGAAACAATCTAGCAAATCGATTTTTGAAAAATAATGTGTATTTTAATTTTATTTATTTGTAGCTTTATATACAAGTACTCTTTTATTAGATTTGGAGTTTCTTTTCATTGGCGAGGTCATGAAAGCCTGGATTTTCATCAACAACTAATGTTTTATAAAATTTTTGCAGCAGAAATATCAGCGCCAGTTATATAATGCAACATGTAATTTCGAATAAAATTTTAATTAAAGTTATTAGCATAACAAAAGGGTATTATTTTTTAAGAGCTTATATGCGAAATCTCATTGCACTTGCTAACAGCTGCTTACACCGCCAAGCTCATAATTTTCCCCAGACAATTCATTTTGAGTCTAAAATTTGAATACAAAGCGAATAAATATCATCACGGGATTATATACTTGGAAATAAAATAATTTATCATCTCCCGGAAGGAATATAATTTTACGGTGAAACTTGTTTGGGCCTACGCATGCCCCTATTTAAAACTTGCACCCAACCTTTGCGCCTTGGAATGTGTTCAAGGGTGGGTTCAAACAATATCTTGTACTAAACTCGCATCTTTCCCATAACATGCCTCGATAAGGGCCATCAAAGTGCACTTTGGCACAGCCTTGACATCAAAGTGTTGAGTTTCGTTTCACTTTCATCAACCTGCGAAGTCCATTACATCAACGAGCTTTTCGTGCTATATAGCTCTGTAACGTATGTTGTTATATTCCATAATGGTCCAAACGTTTTTGTTCATGCACTCCTTTTACTATGTCTTAGGTTGTCATTCCCCATTTCTAAGATGTTATTGGCCAGCAATATCCGTATTCTTGAGGTTTTAGTTTACCGATTTTATCCCATAATCCCCTTCCCCTAAATAACACCCGTTTCATGATAATTGATCGTTGCTTTACGTGATTGTACGCGGAGGCGGGTTTACGATTTTGCCGCCTGCAGGCTCCGATATATTTTGCCACCTACTCTTACGAAACATAACTAGAGGTATAGAAGAGGTTTTGGACCTTTTATCTCCATAATTTGACGCTCCTGATGTTATTTTAAATTCGTCTTTTCGCAAGTATTCGCAAATTTGGCGCCTTTTGCGCCCCTCTCTCGAGGCGTTGCCTATGTGAGTTCTCCCTTTGCCAATACCTAATGATGCGCCTGAATATAGCAATTTAAAATTAATAATTCAATAGGTCATAAAAAAATTCAAAACCGCCTTCGTAAACTTCTAGGCGGCAAACTTTTCGTCGAAAGAAAATTTGCCGCCTTAGACTTAAGCCTACGTAGCCTATTGGTAAATCCCCCATTGCTTATACGGAAGAAGTATCAAGAACATCTGTGACTTTACGATTCGTAAATTAGAACCTTCCTCATTTTGAAAGAGTCCGAAAAAAAGGCCAATTCAGGAAGTTAGATCTACGCAGGGATTTTTGAGCAAGCGGGCAGCCGTGCGGCTGAGGAAATTCTAGTCCACGTCAAGAAAAAATTGAAGAACCATTTGAAACAGTCTTTAACCGCAGATCTCAAGAAATCGCCAGTGAATCCAATCAATTAATCAGTGAAAAGCCTGTGCATCAATCTTAGTCGAATCCTCCTGTTGAGGCTATGTCCTTGTTTCTAAGCTGCAAAATCTTGCCATGAATTCTGTGTCTTATATTCTATATAGTATTGTTATTTTTTTGTGATAATATATTCGAATGTATACAGTGAAATCGTAAGAATGTGGTACTTATCACATTTTCTCTCTCCAAATCCAAGTTTTTCGTAAAGAAGAACGGTAATCTTTCCTCATAATCTATAAATTTAAATTATTAGGGAATTTAATCCTTCTCTAACAACCTAAGTATAGGAAAAGTATCCTTCATTTCGGGCAGAACTGGTTCGGTTTCTAAAAATCCAGCAGCTATATTTATTATATGTCTCTTTTTATGTTTCAAATTCAATATTTTCTATTTCTCCTTTTGCGGTTGTTTTATAATTGTGCATTCTACAGCGAAACAGAAAAAAATCTCGACAGAAAAACTATAAATATTTGATAAAATATACACAAGAAAAGGAAATAGTTTTACGTAACATAGAACAGAAGAAGAAAAATTAAGAACTACGAGGGAAACGCCATGGTTTTCTGAAAGAGATGAAATATCCAAAATCCTGATAGAAACAAAATAGTGGAGAGATGTGAGAAACAACGAGGAAATGACGAAAGGAAAGCCACGGAAAGCAAATATTTGTCATTTGAAAGAAATAACTATCGTAATAAATATCAAATTGCTATAAAATACCTTCGCCTTGAGGGCGATAAATACAAAGGTGAAGATGTATTTATAAAATGCGTTGTATTTCATGCAGAAGTATTCCAAACAATAAAAAAAGAAACTTGAATAAGAATTAATTAAAGGCATTTTTGAATCAGAGATGATACATTTAAATTTGTTGAATATTTCACTTGTTCAGTGCAGGACAGGATTATCGCATTGACAAACAAGACAAATGTTTGGGGCCCGCTTTTTTTTAGGGGCCTGGCGCCGTGAAGACTCAACGCAACTTCAAAATCGTTGCCAACCTGACGTTTTCATCAGGGCAGTACTTTCGCCCTGACACGAATTTCGGCAACGTTTTTCACGAATTTTAGAATTTTTTATATGTACGTTGATGTAAATATACTACCTGTACCGATTTTATTTTCAAAGTTTAAAATTTAAATTTCAGAACGGATTTAGCGAACGGATATAGTTAGCATTTTCATTGGTTTCAAGATCCTCGTTATATACAGATCGTACTGTATTTACACATGCTTAATTTATACACCAAGGGGCCCGGAAAAAATTGTCTAGAGCCCCATGAAGCTTTAATCCGGCCCTGGTTCATCGATACCTACTATATATATATATATATATATATCGACCCCTATCGATACCTACCCTCTCATCGCAAAATCACGTACATTTTAAAGCCCGTTCTGAACCGATTTAAAGATTCATTTCATGCTTTTGAAATTTACGAAAAAACTGTTATTTACCAAACTGTTATTTTTAATTGAATGTAGTGAAATTTTGGTTGGGCGGTATTATGAAGATCGTAGATCGTACTTAAAATTGTAAAATCCAGGAAAATATAATAAAATCTGAGAAAACAAAGAAAAGCAGACTATATACATTTTATGAAAATTCAGGAAAAATCTCAAAATTCACAAAACTTAAAATTCACTTAATTTAATATATTTTTTGATTTAGAAATAACTTAAAAATTTTAGAATTTATCTTTAAATTGTAATACATCTGAAAAGAATTTATAAAGAGTTATAATTCTTTCTAATCTTTGTCATAGTGGATCTTCAGTAAAAGTATTTTTCAATAGAGGAAAAATGCACTTTCATACTAGTAAATATATTCTGATCATATACTATAAAAGCTTCGACACTGACAAAATAGCGAACGATGCACAGGTCACCCAGGCTTTTGGATGTGTCAACAATAAGATTAGAAAATAAGAAATAGAAGATAAGAAATAGAAAGTTACTCCTGTGTAAAAATTATTACTATACAAATATATTCTAGTTGATATCAATGATAGGCAGTTAGTTATACCCGATATGTTCACTCTTACTACACCCAAAGACTAATAATTTATGTTATTTACTATCTTACCAGAGCTTAACATTTCAGGTGCAATTTTTTCCACTGGTACGTACTTTGCACTTTTATTTCAATTATATTCGAATTGACTTTATGTATTCTGTGTGATGTGCTCAGTATATTTATATAATGTGTTTTGGTCATTCTGTATAAAATGTTCAGTATATTCGCTTTAGTGTGTTTATATATTCGGATTAATTCTAGTATATTCATTCCAAATGATAACCTTTGCTATCCTTGTGCCAAAAAAAAAATAAAAATTAGATTTTTTTTTTTTAAATTCAACCAAGGAATTCATTCCAAACGTATATTTTTATTTCAGTATAAAACAATTAATATGAAATAAGGAAACATATGCACGTTACGAAAATGTATTTTAATTTGTATAAAAGGTGTTCCAATAATAATGAAATAAACAGCATCGCAAGATTAAGTTGCTTGAGTTACAAAATACGTTTTCATTCAAACTCATTAGATTTTAATGATAAATTGTACAACACCTTTTTATATATTATTATTAAGGACAATTATAGCGTTTATATCTCTTCATACTTTAAATCACAACGCACTATCTAAAACGAAAATATAATGTAAGGCAAAAAATGAACACTTAAAAATTTAATAATATATTAATAGCAGATATGTTATTACAACACACTATGATACATGACATGGCTTATACAGGGGCTTGGTGAGAGTCATAACATTCCATTAAGTATATACGTATATAAAACTATTGTCCTGTAACTTATCATTACAAATTTTCTGTTTACGCTTTGATTATGGTCTTTACCTTAAAGGTTAAAATAAAGACCATGACCAAGGGGGGATTTTGGGGGGGTTAACCCTCCATTTGAAAAATAATATTCGCTCTGGAATAAAATTCGTTATGGAAGAACATTTTATTTCCCTCAACTTTCTCCCCATTTGAAATCCAGTGCGCAGGTCTTGTTGAAAGGTCAACAAAAGATTTTCACACCTGCTAATAATTTCACAATTTTTTTAATAATTTAATTATACTAGACCTGTGTATTGTTAAAACTTAAAGCAATGATTCTCAAACTTTTATATAACGGAACCCTTTTCTTACCCCACATGCCTAGCCACGAAAGCTTTTATAAATTGAAAGGAAACCTAAAGGGTCAGTATTAATCATCATTTGGACATAAACGTAAAAATAAGCAACTCGGTATGTAAAATGTAGAAAATGGAGTTATACGGGGAAATTACAGATTTTCGTGGAATTTTCGACGATGTTTTACAACTTGATTGCGGAACCCTTGGAAGGTCGTCGCAAATCTCGTTGTCGGAATCCGCGGGACACACTTTGAAAAATACTGACTTAAAGGAAAAATACTGACTTAAAGGAAAAATACTGACTTAAAGGAAATTGATCTTTCCGATAGAAAATGACATCCTTGAGTACATTTCCGTTTTAATAGGCAACCATATTTTATCATGAAATATGATCAAATAACATAATATAAAATACAAACGGACAAAATCGCATGCTGAATAAATGAATGAACGATTCTTTTCATACAAACATTAAATGGGCAAAAATATTCAGTGATCCAATCGGAACACCCATTGGAAAATGCAAGGAAATAAACATGGCTCACCCAAAAAAATCAATGATTAAATAAAGGACAACAAAATTAATATACAAAATTGAAAAATTGGTAATTGTTTCCATGATTTACATATACTGCCTTTCTTTTAGCGCTTCCTCTAAGAAAAAATACATAGAAATAGATCAAGAAGCAGGTGGAAGAGAATTGTGGGAAACTGATTTGAAGAAGAGGACAAAACAAGTGAGGAGAAATTAATAAATCCGGAAAAAAACCAGAGACAAATTTTTTGCAGAAGAAATCTTTTATAAAGGCCGAATGTTCCATGTAGGCACGGAAGGAAAGAAGGAAGAAAAAATACGCTTCATTAAAATTGCATTGAAAATCATAATGCAAACAGCTGTTATGGGAGAGTCAATTTCAATGAAAGGTAATGTATATGCTTTAATTGTAAACCTGTTTACGGGGAAACTTGCTGAAAAATTGAATGATTTTACGAAATATATTTCACATCATTACGATACAGAATAAGTTCACGAAGAATTTGTGTCCACAAGGAAGTTGGTGAACACATTCGATTCACCTAAATAAAACGTCGATGGAGTTCACACTCAAGCTTGCCGTCTGTTCGGATAGGTTCCAGGAAAACGTCTCTGTTCATAGGGGCCGCTAAAAGGAGAAGAGCGAAGAAAAATTAAACATTGTAATAAAATTTAAAAAATAACGATGTTAAAAATTCAATGAATATAACAAAGTAATATAAATCGATAATATTGCAATTATTTGCTATTAACATGTGATTCTTTTCAAAATGGTTCAATTTATTTTAGTTTATAAAGTATATGAAATAATCAAACCAAGTTTTTAGTGCTTCCACACATACATACAATAACACCCCGTTAATCCGAACGAATTGGATTAAGAAGATTAGTTTAGACTAGGGGCGCAACAATTCAAAAATTATGGAGAGGATCCAGTAACTTTTAAAAAGGTCATGTGACTCAGAGTTGATGATGATGATGAATTAAGCGGGGAAGGGTGTTTGGGAAGGGTGGCTGCTGGAGACGGCTCTGTAATCCCAGATGACTCGGAGCTGAAGAGAAAATTGTGCCCTATCGTCCAACGGAATGGGCCTAAGGCCCCTGAACACCCCCTCTTCTACACCCCACTGATTCAGACTAGTAAATAATATTCGTATTATCGAAGTCTTAAATTTTCCCGCTTTAATACGTTGATGTAGCTAATAATTTTTGACACCCACACCTAAGTTCAAACTACAGCTTTTTTTTTTATTTTTGTAAAGAAGAAAAAGAAACACTCTCCTGGCACGGGGTCGAACCTGGGAACCCTGTATGAGCCGGTGTGCCTTAACCTGCTAGTCCACCAGGACATGAAACCGATACTCCATAGTTAGGTTAAGGCGCATTAAAATAACATTTTTTTAAATAAAAATATTAGGTTAAGAGTTTCATTCAAAATATTTTAATGCAACGTTCATTTAGTTGCGTGATAATATTACTGTTCGTAGCTAACAGGCTTTTTTAATTTTTTAGTGTAAATCATCAGCCGCGGAGTTTTTAAAATTTTCAAGAAATTTTGAGATTCTATCAGCGAATTTTGCTTTTTTTTCCTGCAATAAAATTACTGCTTACATCATGGTACAATATTCTCGACTACGACTTCCATACACCTATTACCAATCGTCATACAAACCTTTGTCATTTTAACTTTATACGTCATTTTAATTTTTAAGTGCAGAATATTATCTACGTTGATGTTTTGTATCACCGCTTGCCATCTTTTAAGTTAAATAAACAATTTTTTAATTGCTGATTGATATATTGAAGCAGAAGTTCAATTCGCATTCTGTGAAAACTTTCTCATCCTATATGTATATTTTTTTATGTTTTCACCTTTAGAAGAGAATCTCGCTACAAGCTTTGAATTATACTTTCTTAAGAGCCGTAGCCAGGATAGGGCTATAGGCGGCTGAGCCCCCCCTGGAAATGTAGTCAGCCCCAACCTGGAAAATATTTTTTCTCAAAAATCAAGTATTGTAAAATTTTATTTTAAATTTTTTGTTTTGTACGAAATTGTACATGACAATGGAAATTGTTCTTTGACGTTAAAAATATATTCAAAATATATTTCTACTGTATATCTTGCGTACATAGTGCTTTCTAGAGAGGTTTGAGTCTTCATCTACCTTGTAATAAAGATCAGAGAAATTATAGAGAGGTATACTAAAATGTATGAGTTTTCAAAAGAAAATTTACGTTAAGAAATTTATTTGTTAATGTTAAATACAGTATTCTATTTACATATTTAGTATTACGTATATTAATAAAATACAGCAAAACAGTTACGAATTTTAACCCTTTGACTAGGAATTTAAAATTTTAAAATTTCTTTTTTAGTTCCCAATTTTTAATTTTTTTAATATTTTTAATTTTTTTTTAAATTTTTTTTTCTCCAGTAGGAATACGTATTTCTTCCATATATTTTTCTTCCCAGTAGGAATTTTAAAAATCTTAGTGGGACATATATGTCCCGTAAGGAGTCAAACGGCCCCTTACGGGGTTAAGCCCCCGGGGTTTACCCCCTGTATGAAGTCCCCTGTACATTTCTGAGCCCCCTGTATCAAGTCCCCTGTAAATTTCAAAACCCCCGTGTAACAAGCGTCTAGCCACGGCCATGACTCGCTCCCTCTCTCATTTCAAACCTGTTTAGCAGAACAGAAACATTTTTATATGGAATCAACCACTTCGATATGTACGAAAGAATGACTATTCACAATATGCAACCATGCAAAATATTTCAGATTATAAATAAACTATTATTATTATTATTAATGATAAATTAGAAGTTTTAAAGCGTCTTGATAAAAGTGAAAGCCTCTGCAATTCACAACCTTATCCAACTATTGCTGCATAAGCCTTTTAACCTTATAATTATTATTATAAATCAGCTTGTAGTTGTAATCTGCTTTGGGCAGGACCGTAGTTAGGGGGTGGCAAGGAAGTCCAATTCCCCGGGGCGCAGATGACGGAGCGCAATATCCGCTGAAATAATTCACAGGGGAGAATACGTCTGTGGCTAGGGGGCCAATCTAGACGATCCTGCAAGGGGCGCAATATCATCTACCTATGGTGCCGGCCTTGAATCAGTGGCGGAAATACAAAATAAGCAGTCTATCACAAACAGCTAACAAATAAGCATGTTAATAAAACGACAATAAAAACATGTTTACTTCATAAAACACTCGCATTATGAAAAAGTTCCAATATTACTAATTATTAATTACCAAAAAATTGTATATTTAAAAGAGAGGGTAATTATTAATTACCGTCTCTTTTAAATATACAGTGCCGAAGCTTTATACTACGGCGCTGGTGAATAAGACGACAATTACAAAATGGTATAAAGTAAATAAAATAAAATCAATCAATCTTGAAAATATAGTAATCATAATCATTCAGGTTCTTTGATTCATGTTTTCCTCTATTTTCATATTTGCCCTACTTATATTCTAATGATATTTTTACAGCTAATGGTATAAAGTTGAAGAATGAGCCATAAATATAGCTTAATTTACACAAATTAGCAAATACGAATGATAAAAACAACAAAAAGTAGGTCACTACTATGGTAGAAATCCATCTTGACATTTGGAGCCATTTTGAGCCGGAACCAGTAGTTTCAAATAAAATACTTTTATGGCTCAATCTAAGAGACAGGTCAACTTGGAAGAGTAAAATTTTGCTTCAAGATGTTTGCAAACTTCTCATATGCAGTTCTGTTTCACAATAGTTCCACTGGAAAGCATTTGCGGTTCCGCTTATTCCGCATATCAACTTCAAAACAACATTCAAATGGAGCTTGTAAATGGTATTTCGGTTGAACGACCAAATAGCATGTAAATAATACTACCAAGTTACCTTGCTAAAACATAGAGCAGAAAACTAACTTCCCAATCTCTCCAAATGCAGCAGTAGGCCATGTGAAGCTCCGATAAGAAAACATTTTAAAAACTAGGTGGTAGAGCAAAATTGCTTTTTGTGGATCAAAATTGTGCCGAATGGCTGTATATGAAATATAAATAAATAAATAAATGTCGAATGCAAGAGAAATCTCTCATGTTCGTGCCTCGTGAGAGAAATCGGCATGTATAATCGACCAAATAATACAGCCATGTCAGTAAATTAGTTTGGCCTACAGGGCGGAGGAGGTTGTTGTTGTTGTTGTTGGGTTTGGGTGGACAGTGATGTGTTTAAATGTGTTAGTTTAAATCGATGATGTACGCTTTGAGAGCTAAGACGTTACGATCTTTATAGGTTGAGAAATTAGTCACGGACTCTGGTACATTCCTGATTCGTCTCAGAAGTCTCCTTTCGAATTTGATCATCTTTCTGTTTTTTGTAAGATAGAGGGTAGGCAATTCCCCATACACGAACTGCATATATGAAGACTGATCTAATGACAGTTTTGTACAGAAGAATTTTGTGATTTTTCAGTTTGCTTTTAGAATGAATGAGTCTTGGTTGGAAAGTGTAAGCCCTCGTTCTAAGTAAAATGGTTCGAATTGATAAGATTTATCGTAGTAATAATTTTTTTTACAAAAGTATTTTCCACGTAAAAATAAATCAGAACATTTCGGTGCTCGAAAATAAACCCAAAAGAAAAGTAGTGCAACTAAATAATACAATATAATTGAATGAGTATATTTGAAATGTAGGAAAATCTACTGAAATTAAACTCTAGAACACTGTTTACCGAAAATAACCTTTTAAAGGAGGACAAGTAAATATTTGCGGCTGACTAATAATGTGTCTTAAGAATAGAAGGAAGCACATAAATGTGTATCATGTACCCTTTGAGGAAATACTTAAAATTGCTGACACGACACGAAGCGTGGAACGCAGCAAACAGTTCGGCCAAAAATATAGCTGTAACACACAACGCATACATTCTCGTATTAGCTGTGTCTTTGCTGTTCATATCGTGAGACAACATACAACAACACTCTGAAAGACAATGCTTCAACAATGCAGTTTCAACAAGCGTGGGCTAATGTTTTCAAAGGAGAGTCTCTAATTGTTGTTTTCGTTTTTTACTTTTGGGCTGTGCTTGTTTACGCGATGGGTGGTGTTCGCCATCAAAGTGGCAATGGACTTTGCAGCAAGTCAATTGTTTGCTGTCATGTGGAACAGCTAAAGTAAATATGAGTGTTCTCAGAAAATAGCTGCTATTGGTCTTGTAGTTATATGTTGAACAAAAGGTTTAGATTCTTTACTTAAAATAGCTGGGAAGAGATTTGCATGAAATTGCATACTGCGAAATACGTAAAACCTTCGAATAACGGTCACCCTCGGGGCTCCGTAAAGGTGACCGTCCTTCGAAGGTGGTTGTTATTTAGAGGGTCAGTATAAAAATTAATTTTATTTATTTTGATTTTTTTATACTGAACCTCTAAATAACAGCCACCTCCGAAGGACGGTCACCTTCGCGGAGTTCTGAGGGTGACCGTTATTCGGGGGTTTTGTTGCATAAGTATTACCTATTTAACATTATGGGGCTTACAACAGCATATACTAAAATATAAGTGTTAATAACAGCAGATGTTAAAAAGTAAGTGTTAACGACAGCATATGTTAAAAAATAAATGTTAAAAACGGTATATGTTAACAAAAGTAAATGTTAAGTACAGTAGGATTTAAGAGTAGTGGCAACCAAAAGTAAATGTTAATTAATATCAGTGTTAAATAGAGTGTGTATTAATAGCAACGTTAAATAGAGTAAGTATTAATAGCAATGCTAAATAGAGTAAGTGTTAATAGCAGTGTTAACCACGATATCATAACAAACATGTTGACAACAGTTTTGCAGAATTAAGTATTAAGATTCTAATTAATTTTAAACAACAGTACTGTTACAATAATAAGCGTACCATGTAGTAAATTTTACAGAAAAACAGTCTAGCGTATTTGTTGAGAAGGCTGGTAATATAGAAAGGAGCTTTTTATATATCTTCAAATTAAAATTAGCCATTTATTCACGTATTATGATGTACAGATGTACAGGAAGAAAGGTACGGTGTTCTGTATATTCCCCATATAGCGTTTTGTTTTCGACGAAAGAATCCCCAGCTTCAAGTAATTGTCCAGTGTATATTTCTGAATATAAATTATATGAAACACGCAAATGTGTTTTCAAGCACAACATGGAACGATTAGGGCGGGAGCTGGTAAGGGAAGTTACGAAATCTCCATTCTTATTGAATATTAGAACGTTGAAAATGTATTCAATAACATTAAAAAGATTTTTTTTTGAAAGACTTTAGAAAGACGTATCATTGTTCTATGAAAGCTGAAGTACAAGATGTAATTTTTCTAATTCATATTTTCTAATCCTCAACAAAATACTCCATCAATTACAGTTCTGACACGTATGTATCGATATACTCACAGCACGCATCTGTAGCAAAATGCCCATTAAAAATTTAGTTTCGGGGGGAGGGGACCGGTCCCTAAGTCCCCCGTCCCCCTCTGAATACAGACATGGAAGTAGGGATCGATTCTGGGGCCCGATTCGTTTAACTGCCTAGGGGCCCGCAAAACCTGTCCACGGTCTTTAGTAGAAACATATGATTGATTGTTTGTTTGGCTTTTTTATGGCGCAAGAGCATCTGGGCTATACTGCGCCAAAGAAGAAGAAAGATAGATGAGAAACATATGAAAAATAACTTTTTGTTTGCATTTACGTATTGCTTTAAATTAGAAGCATTTGAATGTATATTTAAGGTAAGTGCACTCTAATAAAAATTTAACATTTCAAATTTTAATATAGGTTTTGAGCTGTATACATTTCAAATGCAACTATACTGTATTAATTAATCATCGTTCTTAAAGTATGGATAACCTAATTCATGAATATATTTTCAAAATATATGTCAGCTTTAACATATAAAAAAACATAATACTCCACAAGCATGAAACTACAAATCTCTATCATCATTACCCTACGTGTTTATTGCTTTTCTTTCACATGTTGCATCATTTGCTGATGCAATAATGTCATTATACGGTTGCCATAATCCTTATAATTATCAGGTAATGATCGCCGTATCGACTACTCTTCCATAAAATGTCCTTCCATTCTGTTGTAAGCATTTTCACAACATGGTCGCTGTCACGGTAACATTACTTATTAGTCGCTAACATTATAATTTTCAATATTTAGCTCAAAATATCTGATAATATTCTCTGTAATATCATAAATCACGTTTCGACACTATGATATCACAACGGACAAATTATCCGCTGTATTTAGAGCTATAGCTGCTGGTTTGGTATCGAGACGAGTCCCTGAGTAGGGAAGTAGGTTGGACCCTAGAGGGGCGAAAGATATTGCTATCCGTTACGCATCGTGCGTGTCAAGGCTTATGAAATGACAAGCGACGGTGGGTGCAGAAGGTTACTAGAAAATGAGCCACACGACTTGTTCAACAACCTGGCGGTCGATTTGGCAACACTGCACAATAGCCCTTTGCAATGAACCGCGAAAACAATGGCGAGTTGCCACGACGGAAGACTGGGATCACTCACACGATCTTCTTTCTGTGAATGGAAGTCCTGGGACATTGAAAAACTGAAAACAATAACCAAGTAACAGATGACAAGCAGTCAGTTTCAAAAGAGAAAGTGATTTCGTTGAATTGTTTACTGACGCGTGAAACACCTTTAAAGCATGGATACAAATACGAGAACTTCTCTAACACAACCACCTTTCATTTAATGCAGAAATAGGCATTTTGAATGACAGCTAGGAAACAGATGTTAAACTCCTATCAATTATTAATTTGTCAATTTTTCTGCTGCTTTCATAGGACAAGTTTGGAGAAAATGTCCGTGTTATATGCAACTATAAAAATGAAGAGAAATAATTTTTTTATTTCAATCAAAATTTCAATATTTAATATTACTACCATCAAGGCAAATTTTGTCTTTCTTTTAAATCTAATTTACGTTTCTATATACAAGATGTATATCTGAAAAACGCATAATTCTTAAAATTTAAGCTTAGTAATTAACTGCTTAACAGATATTTTGAAAGAGAGAGAGAGAGAGAGAGAACACACACACACACACATCCTTCAACCTCACTTCACGTTACTTCTGAATACAGACAAATTTTGCTCAGCGAATACCGAGGTATATTTGTGCGGACAACTTTCACCTGAATCTTAAATTATTCATAAAATATTGATCATTATAACACATTTCCTAAAAGCCCAACGTACAAAAAAAAATTTGAAAACAAAGTAAATCAATATATATATAATAATTTAGTTTTTAGTTATGTAAGACAATAATGTATAATTTTTCATTTAAAAGTAATTTTTACTTACAATTATGACTAATATTATATTCCAACAGGTTTTTAATTATAAATAACTTTTTGTTAAGGCTTTGATATAATTTTAATTCTTTGATTGCAGCTTTAATGAAGTTTATGAATTTTTATTTCGTGAAAATTCTATTAGGCGTTTTTTATCAAGTCACCTTTCTTATTCAATTGAGCTTCCTACCTGTTTGGGCTTATCACAAATCTTAGTAAAATAACGTTAGTTTGTGCTTATTAAATTGAATTTTCTATTAAATTTCTTAATGATCGTTTTTCTTAAATTGAAGATTTATAAAATCATTCTTAATAAATCAAACTATCTATCATATATATACTTTTATTATTAAGTTAAACTTTCTTTACATTATATGTATTAAGCTGTATTTTTTATTAAGTTTCTCTCATAAAATTGAACTTGGACATTTTCCCTTAAATCATTTTTGTCGAATTTTCTATTAAAATATTACTGTTTAACTATAACGTTCTATTATTTTTTTTTATTAATCTAAATTTCCTTAAATTATTCTTTTTAAATCGAGTTTTCTTTAAATTTCTGTTAAATATTAATAAATTATTAAGCTGCAGAGAAACATATACATCTGCATACTACCTTAAAGCAATTTGTTATGCCCCATGGTTTAAAATATTAAAACGTGTTTATTTCCGCAAAATTAATTTCTTCCTTTTACATTACCAATGCCAGAACATGAAGCCTCTTGACCACGTGGCCATTGACGCATGGCAGATGTGCGCTCTCATTGCTATTGGCTGCCAAAAACAGGCACGAGGAACATCTGACATGTTGCCGCATCATGTGGTGAGAGTCTTCAAGGACTGGCATTTGAATTACTGAAGGAGGAAATTATTTTCACAGGTATAATTAAATTTTAATACTATTATCTTAGTGTTAAAATGTGATTATAATAATATTATATTACAAATATTAATTAATTAATATTGTATTTTTAATCTTACTTAATATAACAATAGCTTTTAGATAAAATGCGCACAACAACACAGTAGAAGTATCATGTCTACCTACACTGAACTAGAGAAAATTATTGTAACCCGAACAGGTTTAAAAAAAAAAATTAATGTACTAAATTTTCTAAATGGCAAATATAAGAATGCTCATGAAATAACAATATAAACAGTATAGCGAGAAGCAGAAACATAGTTAGATGATTCTGCACCTCTGGCAGAACCTTTTACATTGCGCTTCTGCCAGAACAGTCTAAATTGCGCCCCTGGCAAAACCGTCTAGATTTGCCCTCTTAGTTACGGACATATTTTTCCTTGTGGGTTATTTTTGCCTATTTCACGCCTCTCTTCGCTTGCGCCCCCTGAAGTGGGCCATACTCGCCACCCCTTAGCTATGACCCCGGCCAGAAAGAGTGGTACTTTGTTTGTCTGGGTAAATCAAGTTTTATTTTTGTTTATTTTATCCAAGAAGGATTAAGGGCTAGCGTTACTCGGAATATTTAATAATTAAAAAATATTATACAAATAATAAAATTAAATAATATTATATACATGAAAATTAAACAATATTATATAAATGAAAATTATAATATTATATAAATAATAAAATTAAATAATATTATATATGTACAAATTTAAACAATTAAAAAACATTTTTTTGTCAAGTTTTTTCAGAGTTAGCACTGCCCTACCTCCCCTTCCTCGCTTCTTCAAACTAATTTTCTATTCAAGTAGGCTTTCTTCGCAATTCGACCCACAGCACCCATAAAGTCTGGCACCACTTCTTTAAAAGTATTGCGCCACAGATGGACTAATATTGTATGGCACCCTGCCCGAGGTCAAAGTTTGGCGCTTCCTTCAAATATAAATTTATTTTCATAACAATTTCTTTTGATGCAAAATTATTCTTTGTTTCTTTTCATTTTTAAAAGATGATTTCAGCGCCACGCTGAATCTTCATATCATTATAATAACGAAAAGCCATAATGATATTTAAAAATCCATTACAACGGAAATAAAACATACAATCAAATGATAAGTACTTCTTCTGTGAAGACAGTGATTATTGTTTTTTATATGAAAATCAAAGCCTTAAATGAATTTCAATTTTCTGAAATTTTGTATTTTAGTCTCCATACAATTAAACGAGTTCATTTTGACAGTTTCTAGATTTCTAGTTTTCAGTTTCCTAGTTCCTTACTTCTAATTCCATTATATCACTGACATATGTATTTTAGAAATAAATTTAGCGTTTCTAAGTGGCAACAGTTAAGAAGGCCTGCAAAGTGAATATACATGTTGTGGGAGCCCGCCCTATTATCAATAGACCTACTGTATTACGTCATAAAAATAAACAGATAAAGATAGAATATACCCATACGTGACGAACTCTTGCCAGGTGTTAAATTACGTAAGTAAACAAGTCGAGCTATTAAAAGTTGACACTATTTATAAAATATGCACCAAAAAAGCATATATTTTATTCTGAAATTTGACGTAAATTTATTTTAGTAATGTACAAAATTCAATATACAAGACAATTGTTTTGAATGCAACCCTCCTTTTCACATGTTCTTTTGGTTTTATTATTCACCGTTCAGCCATTCACGGAGAGTTTGTGGAACGTAAACCTCCGCGAATATCGAGAGACAACTGTATGCACAGAAGTGTAGTATATATATATATAATATATATTTACTTAATTGGGGATATGAGCACCCACCCCCCCCCCCTTCTGCGTAAATTCCTGAATTCTATATTAAGGTTTTGTTAAAAAAGAAAGCTCTATCACTTTCGTGTACGCTAATTCTAAATTATCCTTTATTATGTCATGTTTAATTAAGTAAACATGGAGAGGATATCAAGTTTATTAAAAAATTAAGTGAGATTTAAGGCTCTAAATTCTAAAAAATCAATAAAGTAAACCTTCAACAACTTTTAAATAGCAAAAAAATTGAACAATATACCATAATTATGTCCTCTAATCGTGCGTAAACCTTGCTAAAAGTTTTCATCTTATCCTTGTGTACCACGCCCTCGTGTACTACATGTACCAAAGCAACTTCAACAATGCCGCAAAATGCGATTTATTTTGGGAAATGGATATTTAACAAATCCATTAGTAGTTTTTATCAATTAATTTGCTGATGGACTGAATATTCTATGCTTTCATACAATGGTCGGCGTGGATTATCTACAAGGAAGGATATTTCTTATTGAAATCGGCCTCATTTTCTGCGAAAATTTATAACGATAATTATCAAATTGATTAAAAGAGCTCATTAAATCTCACGATCCAGTAACGATTAACGATAAGGACAGATTTTCAAAAGGAAGATCGCGCTATCACAAGCAGACGACTTCCTTTCCGCCTGTTGAACAATGGGATCGCTTTCTGTTTTTAAATATGAATGAAATGAAAAAACAAAAGCTGAATTCAGCAACTCACGAAAACCGACTTTAATAAGGACGAAATAAAAAGATTGACAGACGATGTGGTGCGTAATTATGTCGATAAAGTCGTCCACAGTAATCGAAATATAAAAGAATACCCACATCGTCTACAATAATATTCCAAGAAAACAATGTTAAACATCGAAAAAGAGTTCACAAACAAGAGAGTGCTGATGCTTAAGAACTTTGGAAACAAGGCGATATGGTCATCAGCAATGAATACAGAAACCAGGAAGTACGATAACTATCTACCACGATCAAATCGGACAGGATTCTTTTGTACGAGGGAAATCTATGAAAGAAAGTACACCTGGACTGCACTATTAACAGAAATCTCACAATCTGACCAAGGACGGCGATTTTTTCCCGAAGTTTCGATGGAAAAAGTGGAACAAATTGTGCAGCAGTGTTCTTACGAGTGGGCGAATTTCTGTACATCCCCTTTATCAAGGAAACATGACTGGGGTGTTAAGAACAGGTGTAAATAAGGAAGATGGTATCCTGAAGATGTAATGAGCATCACCTTTAAGTCATCATTACCTTGAAACTAATGATTCGATTTTACGATGTTTATGTGGACAATAACTGTATTTAAGCTAAATAAAAACATGCTATTTTACAAAGACTGGCTACTGTTTAGTACCTGCATTTTTTAGTAAGAATAGCGCTTTATACACAGAGAAAAAGAAACAAATGTACAAACAAAAACTAGGGATGAAAAATATGAATACTGGAAGATATATCAACTGCCTTTTAAAATAAAATCAGCCAAAGTTTTCAAAGATTCATTTTGTATAAATTTATTCAGATTTGAACCTCAGAACAACTTTTCATTTTAAAAAAATATATATTACAGAAAATTTAAGAAATTTAAGATCACTGACAATTTTAAATTGTAATATCTTTCAAAAATTTCTTTCGAAATTCTTTAAATTTATAGACGAATCAAATTTCTTCTTTCGATATCTCTTTATAAAAGTTCTGTTTGAACATTAGGATCAATTAAACGTATAATAATAATAATCATAATAATAATAATAAAGTGTTAGTTAAAATTCTGCCCAATACATGCGGCTAAAAATGTGTTCGATCATTTGCAGAGTCATATAATGGAACAAATCGCGATCTAGGAGTGCAAAAATCTTAAGCTGAAAATGTTTAAGATTTTAAGGTAGAAAAGGGGGTTTAAATATTCTTAAACCAACTAAAATAGGATCAAGAAAATTGATAAGGTTAGTGCAAATGTCCAGGAAAATCATTGTTTATGTATTTATGCATCTGGGAAAAAGCTAAATGCATGTAAGCTTTAGAACGGTTATAGTTCGCAGCTTTGTTATTATTATTTATTTGTTCGAAACATGTATTCAACATAAACACTATTTACAAGGGCGGAAGAAAAAAAAATGTTAAAGGATATGAGATATTATTACCCTTCGCAGGGATAACACAATTGCCAAATATGGTCAACACAGAAAAGCCTCCGGGGCGAGATTTTTGTGAGTTTTTCGTCGACCATTATTGGCCATATTTGGCAATTGTGTTATCCCTGCGGAGGGTAATAATACCTTAACACCTTTACATACGGAGAAAGAGAGCGTTGTTTCCTGTCCTCATTCGTCTAGCGGTCCAAGACACTCCGGGCTAAACGGAGGGACCCTGGTTCGAATCCAGGATGGGGAAAGCGTCTCTTTTTCTCCAAAACGAATAAAGCTCTAGTTTGAGCTGTAATTAATACGTGGGTGGCAAAAATTATTGTATAATAAATTCCCCCACGAAAAACTCACAAACTGAATCTTCTAGTATTTTTTAAATTAGAGTCGAAGAGTCCTTATTAAATCTTGATTTCTTATAGGAGTTAGTTTATCTTCACAGATTTCAAATTTCAGAAATAAAGGGGTATAAAGAAAATAAAAATGAAAATCGGAGAACTCAGTAATTCCGAAAATATGATAACATTTTCTTGTATTTCGCTCTCGAAATCTCCTTAAACCTTTATTGCGGGACTCAATTGCTTTTTTCGACAACATTCCTATCGGTAGATGTGCTGGCTGAACATTGTCTGATGAGTTAATTGAAATACAGTGGCACATCGGAAGGCACGTAGACATGGATAGAGTTCGATATAAAGTTTGCAGTTTCAATTAAACAGTTCATAAAATACAGTTAAATAAATAATAAAAATTTAATAATTTAAAAACTTAGATTCGATTTGGCAACGTTTAATCCATTTTTTTTTCTAATTTTGCAACTAAACCTCCTACTTATGTTTTTATTTCAAGACAAACGGATGTCTTGCTTTCATTTTTAATCCTCCAGGCCCAGTCAATGGCACGCATAGTCCCTAACTGGAGATAGAAATTTTCTCTTCCAAACGTGGAAAACCGCCCTTCGAGAAATTACGATTGCTTTGCTTCTAAAGAAAATTAAAAATCTTACAAAGTAGCACCCTGTAGCAGCTAATTTTTGCGATAGTAAAAAATACGCAGTTTGTGCCTATATCAAAACTATTACCAGACTTTGCAGCTATGCATAACTTGAAAAATTCAATTTTTTTAAAGCTTTTTGATTAAACATTAAAAACTAAATAAAAATATATGCCGATTATAAACTACATATCATATTTTTGGTGGACGGATTCATTACGACTTGATCAATTGAAACCACTTTGAAGCTCTAATAACAGCACACACAATAACAACACACATTATAGTGTGCTGTTATTAGAGCTTCAAAGTGGTTTCAATTTGAAGCTCTAATAACAGCACACTATAATGTCTTAACGCATTTATCAGTGACAGAGATATCAGAGAATGTTCATCCAACCTTGAAATTCTGTTATTTACTTGTGGCGCAGTATAGCCCAGATGCTCTTGCGCCATAAAAAATCCAAACAAACAAACAAACAAACATATTATTTACTTGTAAACATCGAACACTGGAAGTGAAAATAAATTTAGTTTCGTTTTAAAAGAATACTTCAGTTCACATATAACACATTTTCAACTACCAAATCTGACCTTAGATTTTCGACTTTTACACACCCACATTTTCCCCACTGCGAGTCGTTTCTCTCATAGCAATAACTACTATTTTACAGAACAAATATTTGATTTTTTATATTTTGTTCTTGTACTGGCAATTGGTTTTATAGAAACGGAGCATTTTTATGAGATATTGAATTTTCTTGTTTAGTTTAAAAGTAATTCCTCAATTTAGATATCTATCACAACTTTTAAATTAGAGGTGAGGTTTAGGAGAGGATTAATAAATAATAAATAATTAAATATTATATATATAACAATATATAAATATATACATTAATAATAATATATACATTTAATAATAATATATATATAATAATTAAATAAATATATAAATTAATAAATAATTACATTTTTGGCACCCACATCCGCGACGGCTCAACCTAGATTTCGTAAGTACTATATTTCAATTTAGGATATTATTATTCTTTGCAGGGAAAGCTCAATTACCACAATTGCCACGTGGTTGGCAATTATCCACTAATGTTTCCATATACTACACAGCCTTAACTAATAATTTTCATAACGAAGGTCGGAAAAAAAACCACATCCCCAGCTGAACATAAACCAGCGATCTCTTTGTTTGAGCCTACACCAAGATGAGTTTAACTTGAGTGATCAATTTAATCCTTTGACCAGTGTTTTATCTCTCTGTCTTTCTTTGTTTTGCACACTGGCGTAAGCAGGGGGTTGGTAGGGGATTATAACCCCCCCCCATTACGATGTAATTTTCCATATGTACATACGAATATATGGGTTTATAGCTCTGTAATCCCCTCATATTCCTGTAGCCCTTCCTTGCGAATTTTCTGCATACACCTCTGCTCTTCTGTATGTAAATTGATTATGCACTGATAATAGATTTTGTTGTACTCTAGTTTCTTCATATTTCTATTTATAAAAAGAGATTGGAAAATTAGAAAAAATAATAACCAATCGGTTTGAATTTTGTTTGCATTTGCTTTAAAGTAATTTATTTTATAACCTATTATTTAAATGATAAGACCGACCTATCAAATACAAAAATGGACAGAATAATGGGAAACTTGGCCAACATCGCCTTATTCGTTAATGTCGAATTATCAGATTAAAAAAAAACATTCTAAAGTTCTCCTTCACTCTAGAATTAAATTTATTTGGGTTTTTTTTTTTGACCTAATTCGTTTTTTTTAATATTTAAAAAAGAACGAACAATGCCAAACGATTTGCTCCCAACTAGTAATTACCCGTTCTTCTCGGAATATGGCAAACTCCCCAAACGAGACATTTACGGAAGATAATAATATTCGGGAAAAAATTTTATCTGACATGACTCCCACAACCATTTGGAGTTACAAAGGCCAAGAACAAGATCCAGGTAACATGCAAAGATGCTTAAAGAACTCGTCTATGCCTGGTAAAACGTAGAGAGAACTTGTTTCTCACTAGATCTGTAGATTTTGGACCTTCAAGGGTACATTTCTTGAGGCGTTTTAAAGAAAAATTTTCAAAACTAACACTTAAAATAATTTAGAAGTCTTCCCTTTTTGACATGCATGTTATTTTTCCTCAGAAGTAGCCAAGTTCAGAGTTTTTTAAAAATTATTTAGCGAAGAATTGCGAGGTTCATTTGGCAACACTACTTGAAGAGCAGCAGAGATAAATGATAGTGAAGGTTGTCCGACCTTCAGTCAGATGATGCCAAACACTATGAGTTAATGATCAAATGCATCGTCTTGACAAGCACCCGTCACTTTCCATTGCAAAACGCAGTCGGCGTTTTGTTCTTGGCGAAAAACGGCGTGTTTACGGCGGAAATTATAATCATTTACATTGGAGAAATTCATTTTTTTAGTTCCTTCGTTCAAGTAGGTCAATTCTACAATTTTATGCAATTTTAAACTGGCTGCTATGACCTAGGCTTGGAAGACTTCTTATATATGCAGATGATTATAACGTGTGTGTGTATTTGAATTCCAAACATGGTAACCATACTCGTTCTAAAACGTACTTCAGCCCTCACTTCTACACAGAATACAAAATTTGATTATGAGTCGATATCAGACCTTAGAAGCCACACTCAAAATGTCCAAAACCGAAACATTATAGAAAGTACAGTAACACTTTACGAGCATGTGTATTTCAAGAATCGTAATGCAAAAGTAAAAGGAATTATAAAAAAGGAAGATCGAATATTCTGCTGCATAAAAAGAAGATCGAATATTCTACTGCATGAAAAGAAAATCGAACGTTCTGCTGCATGAAAAGAAAATCGAACTTTCTGCTGCATGAAAAGATCAAACGGTCTGCTGCATAAAAAAGAGGTCGGACATTCTTCTGCATAAGAAGATCGAATGTTCTGTTGCATAAAAAGAAAATCGAACATTCTTCTGCATAAAAAGAAACTCGAACATTCTGCTGCATAAAAAGAAAATTGAACATCCTACTGCATGAAAAGAAAATCAAACATTCTGCTGAATAAAAAGTTCAATCATTCTGCTGCATAAAAAAGAGGTCGAACATTCTTCTGCATAAGAAGATCGAATGTTCTGTTGCATAAAAAGAAAATCGAACATTCTGCTGCATAAAAAGAAGATCCAACATTCTGCTGCATAAAAAAAATCGTTTAGCTGTTATTCCCTGCCCATTTGGGTTTACTCTGATTAATTCCTGCTGAAAAGCAGCGACGCCTGCCAGAAAAGCTCGATATGTTCTGGGGGCCATTTTACGCCCGTTTTGAGTGTATTTATGAGCATGTAAAATTTTAAATAATCTTATCAGCGGCTTATATCATTGCTGGACAAATAGTATCTGATAATGAACCAGGGCCGGCTTTGCCAATGGGCAAACACTACTTTGTGGGAGATGGTGTATTCAGAATAACTAAATTATTCAAATTTCCACGAAAGGTTGTAAGTATATGAACAAGAAGTATTCTATTATACACTTAAATATAATACATTATAATTTATTGCAATTGTTAAATAATGAATACAAAATTTATTATGGAAATATCAATAAGATATAAACAGGTTTTTGGATACATGGAGTGGTTGTAATTAAAGTTTTTCTATTCAGAGCTCCCTACAGCTCGAACTAACAAACGGAGTGGCATCAAACTTCATGATATGAATTAATATACGATTCAGTTAATTCGTATATTAATTTATGATATGAATTAATATACGAATTAAGGGAATCTCCTAACGAGTTTCTACTTTTTATTCTCGCCTCCATTTCTAACTTAATTTATAACACTAGATAATTATTCAACACCACTGTCAGATATAACTCATATAGTCTCACTGTATGTACCATTCAATATGTATAGTTCGTTTACGAAAAGTAGTCCGATGGTACCGTTAGAATTAACGGGAGATAACGTCACAAACGGCCTAGTCGATTACAACAGAGAGGAGGTCGTCATTTCAGAACTGGTTTTTGACATAGATAAACATTTAGTGAAAACCAGTTCTGAAATGACGTCCTCCCCTCTGCTGTAATCGGCTAGGCCGTTTGTGACGTCAGCTCCCGTTATTTCTAACGGTACCATCGGACTACTTTTCGTGAACGAACTATATCTTAGATCGCATAAATTATTATTAATAATTTCGAACTCATTTATCGTTTTTTCAGGATATCTGCAACTGGCCATAACTTTGAGCTTCGACATGTTTGCCGTTGTTTTGGACTGGAAATTTTGTTTGATATATGACTCAAAATTTTTCTTTCAATTTGCCTTTTTTCACACTTATCTATCTATATACAGCGCCGTATTTTCCCCTATCGGTAGATTTTTATACTAATATTATTTTCGCAACCTTTCTTCCCATTCCTTGGGCGAATACATATAAACAAAATTTAATGTCGTTCCTTTTTATTAGAGATACGGAGCGATGCTCCAAAGAGAGAAATTTTAAATATTATATTTAAATTAATTATATTTAAATATAATATTAACTGTGATTATATATAGGTATAACCACCCAATATATAATCACAGCGCCTCTTCAGTCAACAGAATGAAGTGGAGCAAGGTATGATAGGTGCATAAGTGATGCAGTATGAGGTCACCTACTTACTACTGTGCATTACCTTAGAACAGTGGGTTTTTAACCTTTTTGCCTCATGGAGCACTTTTCAAGAGAAAAATCATTCACGGAGCACTTTTCAAGAGAAAAATCACTTGCGGAGCACCCTTATGCCAAATGTACATTTTTGGCTGCTTTTACCAAACCATATTTTACCAAGCTATTAGTCGATATTTTGTTGTATAAGTTTGAATTTAAACTTAATTGTCCCAATTGAAGTCATTAAAAACTTGAACTGTAAATGCTTTTTTTCTGAAAACATCAATTGTGCATTTCTTACATGCTTTTTTCTATACTTTTCTTTTCTCACAAAGGCGACGGTATTTTCACCAACGTAGGTACCCAATGACAACAATATTAATGATGGAAGGTATTTTTTTTTATTTCTTTGCGCAGTATAGCCCAGATGCTCTTGCGCCATAAAAAATTCAAAACAAGGTATTTTTAAGTATTTGGTCATGTAAAATGTGAAGTTTTATTTATTCGAAATGTTACATTGCTCACAAACTTCAGAGAAATGGGGAATTTACTTAAATACATAAACGAAAAGCAGTAACAAAAATATAAAGTAAGGCAAAACATTTGAGAACAAATTCAAAACAGATATTTTTAAAACCACAATGCATTACTCATATAGATATGATATCTAAAATCACGTGGTTACGTGAAGGTGAGCAATATTGCCAATTTAGCGAATTTGACCTTCCTTTAGCTAGAAAATTTTCGATTCAGCGTTACAGGAATGTTATGGGTCTGGCTTTTTTTTAACTTTTTTTAGCAGGAAATACTGTGATTGTTTGTAATTTTGGAGCACTGGAGCATGCTGAGCACTTAGGCTTCGCGGAGTACAGGATGAGAACCACTGCTTTAGAATAATCGTTTTTTGCTTTTATTATTATTTATTTTTATTATATTTTTTAAATATTTGCTAGAATTTGCTATTTATTTTTTTATATATTTACACATCTTTATCGTATTACAAACTTTCTAAAATTATGACGTACAGTACTGTGTGGCGTATGGTATTAGCTAAATAGCTCTGTAAAATTTATGTTTCGTGAATTAAATATTTAATAATATCTTTTATAATACTGTTGCTCTGACACAATGTTTTTTACATTTTATATTCAGTATGTAATTACGGATTTACATAGAGAAAGGGAAGAGAAGGTTCGAGAAAAATTTACATTTACGCTCTTTTCCAAGTGACGTATATACACTATATATGAGGGCATTAGTTTTATATTAGTCAAAATCACTGGCGTATGCATGGTGAGTTGGTGGCGATTGTAGCCCCCATTGAGATGAAAATTTGTATGTATACATATGAATATTTGGAGTTTCAGCTCTGTAATACCTCCATTATAAGCCTGCAACAACCCCCTTATGACTTTTTTGCATAGGCCTATGGTCAAAATCCACATTTTGTAAAAATGGACTTAACTACAATTTCGTGATCACACAGGAGAGAGAGAGAGAGAGAGAGAATATTCATTTTATTTTAAAACTTATACACTTTAAGTAAGTTTCTGTCACAACTCAGGGCACATACACATATACAAAGCACAACTCCTAAATTTTCCTTTTTGGATTCACCTTCGAGACAAGATATTTTCAAATGAATAAAAATAGAATTGGATCCATATTGATATAACCTCCTGGCATATCGATTATTTTTACGATATATCTCAAACTTATATTCCCTGATTAATTAACGGCGCTTATCGTGGAATCCCTATATTCATTTAATCACTATGTGCGTCTAAGATTTCGAATTCATATGGCAAAAACAAATCCGTATATATGACTACCCAGTTCTAGACGTGGGATACAAGTCTAATATTTAATCAAATACGTAAATTTTTGAAGTTTTATATAGTGTCTTATTATATATAATTCTATGCCATTTAAAACGCCTATATGTTTATATACACACTCTGAAATTTCTACTAAATTCATTTAAATTATTTATAAAAATGAAACAATTTCCAATACTAATTATTAAAATAGCTTCACATCAACTGTGTCATCGAAAGCATTGTTAACATGATAAAGAACAAAAATGACGGATGCGGAGAAAGTAACAAAATTCAGAGATTTGGTCATCGATCATATCAGATTATACTAAGAAGAATGGACTTGATAGGGACAAGGACTTATGAGGTAAGAAAGCAGCACAGATTAAAGATTTTCAAATAGGTCATATATATCACTTTTTCATCATTTATGCCAAAATGTCATGAAAATCAAATAAGTTCTTCAATAGATATTGAACAATTCATTTCACGCACTGTCAAGCATAGGGATATCTTATTATCCAGGTATCTTCGTGCAAGAAAATGATTTTCAATCTTCAGTTGTTTATTTCTTGGATTAAATTGACGATCATGAAAGCAAGAAGTAAAGCAAATTGATAAGCAATTTGTTGAACATGTTAGCATGTGGAAATCGGATGCAAAACTATGTTGTCATGTTCAATATCACGTTGCAATACCAGTTTGTATCATGCATATATTTTCTTTCACATATTTCAAACAAACGTCAAATTGAATGACCCATTTATTAATAATAAGCATATTTTATTTCTCTATGTAATAAAGAAGAAGGAACCGTGGTATCAACAATTCTATTAGAAATGATCAATGAGAAAGAAAGAAATAGCACCGGAAATGACGTCAGTAATTAGAAAATCAACAATATCTACAGAAAAATAGTCAGCAATGTTTACAGCAATATTAACGGCAAAATAATCAGCAGTGTCTTCAGCAATATTATCAGCAAAACGATCAGCAATGTTAACAGCAAAACGATCAATTATATTAGCATGAGTTTATAACGGGTTTGGGATGATTGGTCCAAAGGGTCGATTGGTCTAAAGCCGATTGTTCGAAAGGCAGCTTGTCCTATCTCAATGTCCTATCAATTATTCTAATTGCGATCCGTTCAATGCTATGTATTTCATTAGATGTATTTAATTATATTATAATTTTACTTATGTTCATTTTATAGTTATATTAATTATACGTTTTTGGTATTTCGCATTTAAAATTGTCATTTTAATTCACGAATTGCCATTTTGATTCACGAATTGGTATTTTAATTCACGAATTTTCATTATAATTCACGAAATGTCATTTTAGTTCACGAATTTTCATTTGATAAGTCTCGCTCCCGTCAATATGGCGGGCTGCGGTATGGATCCATATTTGTTGCTCCCGTGATATTGCCAGGCTTTAAAATGTTTTAGAAGCTATATAATAAATAGTGCGAAAGCATTGATTTAGTTACTTTTTGTCGTCATATCTCATTTACAAATTTGTTAACATTTTTATTTGTTAAATAAAAAAAATAGTTTGGTTTTTTTTTTGAAAAATAAGCGACACTTCAGGGGTTAATTCACGAATTTAAATTTTAATTCACGAATTGTCATTTTTTTTAGCTTGTGTCGGAATCTTTTCTGGAAGAGGAGAGGTTAAGCACCCCTTATTTGTACCCAGTGATTACATGTCGAGGAATTTTCGCTTAAACAACCGTATGACGACATCAAGGGCGGATCCAGGATGTTATTTTGGGGGGGGGCGGTTTCGGGGGCCCCCACCTGGAAAATTTTTAGTTTTGGACTGTTAAATAGTTTAGGTAAATGTTGTTATATTACTAGCCATTCTTTATATTAGATTTCTCTAACATACGACCCGCATGCCACAATCCGGCCCGCGAACAATGTTAATCTGGCCTGCCTACAACTGTTTGAAATAAAAAAAAATTCCCAAACAAAAAGTTTAGAATTTTTTCAGAAATAAGGAAAAATTGTGGGGACAGCACAGGTGAGCCTTTCTATATCGCAAGTGCACAAACAAATAACTGGAAGAAACTCTAAAAGGAGCTGTTAAGTGTAAGCTGTTAAGTGTAAGCGTTAAGTGAAGTGTTAAGTGTAAGTTTTTTTCCTTTTTTTTAAGAAACCGCTGGCTTATAAGATCCGTGAAAATTCTTTAAGTGGCCCGCTACCCAAAAAGGTTGGACAACCCTGCTTTATACTCACCAAAATATTTAATTTACGACAATGAATTAAAGCTGGGCTTTTCTTTAATTAAACTATATGGTTTAGGGTAGATTATAGTCAAGTATGACAGAAGGATAACCTAGTAAAGGAGACATATACAATAACCAAAAACGATAATTTACAATGTAATTAATAGAACAAGTTTAAATTTAAACTACAAAAACATCGTAATTATTTTACTTTTTTTATAACAAGCAACTTTTTAAAAAACTTGAAGTTTATAGTGCAAAGTCGAGCCATCTTGGTTTCTTTGAAAATTTGTCAATCACTTTATTTACATCAATATGAATGTCTCTGTGGGTGTGCATTAAAAGTCTCTTCTGTCATCCGCGTTCGAAGCCAAGTTTGACGGCGCTTCAACGATAAAAAACTACGTTCTGCTGAAGCAACACTTACTGTAAACGTAGTTTGAAAGACGAGTAGCTTGAAGATTCGTGGAAAAACGTAGGTGGCATTTCTTGGAAACTTTGATATAAGATTTTACTTATTATAGTCGTAACGAACAACACATAAAATATTTTTCATCGCATTTATTTTTTTCTATTTAACCCATACCGGGGGTAGGGGGGTGCGATCGGCCCCTCCGCCCCTCCCTGGATCCGCCAGTGGAAGACATTGGATGATATGTTTGGAGGCGGGGGATAAGATTTTAAACAGAGGGTATCTTACAGTAAGGATCAATTCCTCCTCCTCTTCCCGCCGAAATTTTAGTATAGCATACTCTTTATATAAAGACCCTCTATAAAACAACCTTTCCAGTATAACGACCAGCGACTTTAGTCCCTAAAGCATCACCATAGAGCACGACGTTAATTTTTAGCGGGCTTCAATAGATATTGAACCCTCAATTGCTTTTTTTTTTGTCTGTCTGTACGCAATGAGACTTGAACTGAACTGAGAACTCTAAATAATGCCCATGTCCTTAAGGCTGCGAAATGAAACAACGCATAATGAAAATATTAATATCATTGCTTTTAACTTAACTTTATTACTGCTTACGAACTCTGAGTAGGAAAAAACGAAGAAAATAACTAACGACTGTTATTTCGACACTAGCGTAAATTTTAAAAATACATCGTTTTCAGAGCTAGCTCCTCCCTTTGTCAAATGAAGGTAGAATTCTACTTTCACTTCACAAAATGATTGACTCCCGAAATGTGTTTTTTCAGGGTTATCCTTCTCAATTGTATTTAGAGCTGAATTTAAAGGTTACGTAGAAAGAATTGCCATGACATCTATGTTAGAAGGTTATAACAGTTTGGTGAAGGCAACTGGAGATGTCGAGATGCATAACAAAACGAATATTTATTAAGAAGTTGAATAGTGTAGCGCTACAAGGAAGGAGAGGGTAATTTTCAGAACTACGTTGCATTAGGCAAACAAGCAAGCAGCGGCTTGGAGCCAGGCATATGGATGTTACGTTGAGGTTTACAGATTCATATTTCGGTGCAGCGACGGAAAAACACATGTTAAGTTTGGTGAAAGTTGCTTCGCGAGTGAAGCGCTGTGGCTCTGAAAGTTTTCTTTAAATCATTTTCTCGCGCTGCATGATTGGTCATAAAAAATGACGCAATAAGTGCCGATTAGCTTCATTGGTCAATTTGACCCCGCAAAACGGTGAATATGTTATGGATGTAAACATTAAGCTGTCTTGCTTGACCGTTTTTTCTCATGAAACTAATATACTGTAGGTGGTTTAAATTCGGGTAATACCCCTTGTGGTCTTATACCTTGCGTTTCTGGTAACGTTTCTATGAAAAACTTTTGTGCAACTATTTCTTGTAAATGAGTTGAAAGTACGTTTTATAGCAACGAGATAGGCAAAACGCTTTTTTACGGGAATAAAAAGCAGCAAAAGAAACACAAAGGAGCGAGAATGATAGGTTCAATATTTAAATCCTACATTCAATGTCCAAATAGCAGCTATGTAATTTTTTGGTAATATTTTGAAAGTAACTGTATTAATTAACACTAGAAAAACTATAAACGGGTCAGTCACCGAAAACTTAAAAAATTTATTAGTCATAGAAATGGAATGAAGGAATAAGTTAAACTTCACAAAACTTCTGAAAGTTAATTAATTAGTTAGTCATTTAAATAAAGCAGTTGGATAATGAAGCATTTATAGTTTTATAAAGTAGAATCCCCCATTAGAAGGTCACGAAGTAAAAAAAATATTCGTTAATTGTAATAATTATTTTGTTGTAATGCAATATGCTTTTAGTGTTAAATAAGCAACAAAGATTAGGCCCAAAATGTGAAAAAGTTCATTACTCAAATGTGACTATAAAAGATATTGATTTTAAATCACAGTATTATATATCCATCGTGACAGTTGTTTTAAGGGTTGCATATCCCGAAGCTCTCATTACAAAATTACCTCAAATGAAACCAAAAATTTGGCCTGACCATTTGATTATTACTATACTATTACTTAACTTTGTCATTGTCGACGTCGAGGAAGAACGCCCCCCCCCCCCAAAGTGGAGGAGTGTGTGTGAATTTTAAAGTCCAGAAACAGATGAATGTGAGCCATCTCCCTTAACCGAGACAATTTGTTTAACAACCAGAATTTCTTATTTTCATCAGCTTATTGAAACCGGATAATCTCAAATTGCCAGAAGGCCGTTTCCCTTTAACTGTGATATGCATATCATAATCATTTTGTTAGGAAACTCACTAAACCGGCCTCTTCTCTCTCCAGTGATTCTTCAGCTCCTACGAACATTGTCTGCATTCCTTATGTTCCGAAAATTTCTACTAGGATCGCTGCTGTCCTGCACAAATTCAACTTTCGCGTTACCTTCACTCCGATCAACAAAATAGGCTTTTCTCATCTTAAGGATAACATCCCGGATTCTGACAGCTGCGGCATATATTCCATTCCGTGCCAGTGTGGCCAAATTTATATCGGTCAAACACGAATAGCACTGCGCCTCAGATTAAATGAACACGAAGCTTATGTCAGAAAGCAAGAATTTCATAAATCGGCTCTGGCAAAACATTCATGGGAATTCGGACATCAGTTTCTATTCTCCAATGCACGTATTAATAAAAAAGTCAACTCAACACTTGATCTCAGTTTCTTTGAGGCATTTCACATTCTAGCAAACATCAACGTTGCAGTTAATGATCAACTCCTTAGTAACTCTATATCATCCACTTGGAAAAACCTTTTGGGTCTCACGGCTGAAGACGTCTCCACAAATACGCTTTACTCCTCCGCCCAATCAAGTTTCCAACCGACGTGATGGCAACACCGACCAACAGCACGGACATAAACAGAAGCCGCCATTCGCTCTGACGACGATAGCTGGTTAACGCTATCGAAATAGCTATCAGCAATGTTATCGTGTTAACGATTTTAAATAACTACACCATAAAAATTTGTATTTTATTTGCTTCTATTCTACTATGATATATTGTCCAGCATTGAGATTAATGACATAATTATATTGTGAAATGACCTAGTGTGAATTATTTCAATATGAATTATTTTGATGTGAATTATTTTGATGTGAATTATTTTGTTGTGAATTATTTCAATGTGAATTATTTCAATGAATTATTTCAATGTGAATTATTTTAATGTGAATTATTTCAATGTGAATTATTTCAATGTGAATTATTTATAATGTGAATTATTTAATGTGAATTATTTCAATGCGAATTATTATAATATAGTATGAATTATTGTTATAATATGAACCTTTGTTATAGAATGAAACTTCGTTGGTATTTCCTTAATCATTCTCGCTATTAAATTAAGGTTTAAGTTTTTTGTCTAAGGTTTGAGTGATCAAAAGGCAACACTTGTGTGATGCTCTTTAAACACCAACCCTTAAAGGTAAGTGTACCCATAAAATCTGTCGTGTGTAAAGCCTTAATTACATGTGATAAAGTTTACCGTTCCCGTTGGGCCATATATAGTAGATATTATTTAGTTTTAATTCTTTTAAGCATCACACATGGATCCTCAGAGTTATGTGGCCTTCATGCGAAAATACTACTACTATACAATTTCAACCAAATCATAGAAATGCATTTTTTTAATTATATATGTAATAATTGATGCAGGCAAGATGGGATACTGACGAATCGGGATATACGAACTGAGAAAACTATCCTTAATCTTAACTCTTAATACCACAGTTCAAACACAAGAATGCGGGAAAAACACATACGAGAGACAGACCTTCTCCCTAAAAGTAAATGTAATATTCTTGCTTTACTCCACTGATAAAGCCCACGATTTTCGTTCTTTTATACTATATGTACAGGGCGCGTCAAAAGTTCGTAAAACTTTAAAAAATCATAAAAAAGGGATAATGATAAAGAAGTGCGCTTTGAACGAATACTTTTCTAGGAAAATCGAATTTTTTAGTAGTAAGAGAAGTTTATTTCAAAAAATCACCTGCAAACGAACGGCGCTGACAATTGCAAATGATAATGGATAGAACAACTATGCCTTCCATCGATTTATTGCTGCCACTATTTCAATATGACTTTCAAAATATTGTATGACATAACTAAAGCTAACAGCACAAGACATGTGGCCATTTTTCGTCTTCAGTTGTTTTGCCGTGCGAAATTTTCACAACGCAGTGGTTTATAATTTAACATTGGTTGGTTGGTTGGTTGTTTTATGGCGCACAGCAATGATAATTCTGCGCCAATCAAGGTGACATCATACATACGTTATAAAAGAAGAATAAATCAAAACTAAAATGGTAAAAATATATTTGATGTAATGTAATAAATTTAACAAACGAAAAAATATAAAATTCATATGAGATGGGAATAACCAATGTTAGATAAAAAGCTAAAAATTAGTTCATGATTAAAAGAATCGCCTAAAATGTCACGAAGGGTAAAATTATTTTGGTTAAAAGCTAATGAACGTTGTTGGTTAAAATCATGGCAAATACATAAAATATGTGAAACATTTAATGCTTCACCACATGTGGCACACATCGGGGCGCCTTCTCCCTTTAAAAGATGATGAGAGAAGCCTGTGTGCCCGATGCGAAGTCTAGCCAGAGTGATCTCTTCAGGTAGAAGGACTTCATCTGCAACGCTTTATCTTACTTATCTAACGCTTTATCTAACGCTTTATTTAACGATAACTTCTCCAATTATGCAGTACTGTTGGATTCGAATGAACATTCTACGCGAATCTAGGTATTTTATTGCAAGCGTGAGTTGCATACTTTTGCTGAATATTTTTCGTATCAGCGACGTCTACAGGTGACTTTAAAATATTTTGTTATTAAAAAAATCAATTTCCCTGGACATCCTTCTGCGCAAACGGAACTTCTATATAATTATTATTTATTTTTTGTATGGTCTTTTTAAAAATTTTACGAACTTTTGGCGCATCCTATATATACGCACACGAAAAAATAAATTTTCATAATTTAACAATATCAGCGCATAATATGATACTAGATGTCTCCTAGACAGACTTCAAAATCTATACGTGCTTAAGAACTGGTGGGCTACATATGGTTGTTTTGGCGATGCTCTTCCTCCTATTTTGGCCATATAGTTCTATGGGGGAGCTCCGTTGACAACGTGATTATTTTAATCAACAAAATAATAAACATAAAGATTAAGAAAGTTTTCCAAATATACATATATATTTCACACTCACATCTAGGATTTAAATTTTAACAATAATTATATTACAAAAAGTATTCAATCATACGTGTAATGAAAAACTACTCCGTCTGTCCAGCAAAAATGGCTATTGTATCGATGCACATAAAGAGGGAATTTTATTACCAGAATTATAGGGGCAGCGGTCCCAAATTTAAATTAATTCTTTAGAACAAAGGACAACCGTAAAATTGATTTAGTAAAGAGTTTGTGAAAAAGAATTACTACGTTCAAGTAAAACATAGCCTTCGCCGGAATTGGAAATCGCTATCTCCTGATCTTGTACATAGTATAATCGATGCAAGTTTATCTTTTTAAAAAACCAACATAAACGTTTTCTATTGATGTTTCGTTTATAGCACAAATTTAGCTTCACTTTGTGATTAATTTTCCCCTATTCTTTAATTAGTACGCTTCCAATGACTGACATATTCAACTGTTCCCTTAATTATATTCAACAGTTACCAGAAATTGTGTTCAAGTTACATTTTATCTTATTGTAATTAACTATAGAAAATTTTAATTTTTGTCTACTATTTCTTATCTCTCCACAAAGAAAAATAATTTCTGCCTTCACTTGACAAAGGGAGCAGTTGGCTCCCGAAACGTCGTGTTTTTAAACCTTACGCCAGTGTCGAAATAACTGTTTGTTATGGAATCTCCCGGGGAAATTTGTGTTGTTTAGTAAAAAAATTAATCTTTCTGATTTGTTTTGCCTTTTGTGTGTACGTGTGAGGTGGGGTTATGATGAGTGTTTGTGATCGGTTGGAAATTTTTTGGATTTTTATAATTGTAACTTTCAAAGTTTTTATGACTTAGAATAATGAGATGCATTGGAAATGTATAATTACTTTCATTTTGTTTCAAAATTTTTAATTATATGCACATATGAATATAATTTTGTAATGTACTATATCCCAGATATATGATTAGGAGATTGATTGATTTTTTATTATTGGGCAGTAATATCAAGGAGGCTACAATAATTAGCTCTCTATTACAGACTACTATAGTAATAAAAGAAATAATTTAAAGAAAAAATCAAGCATATCCACCTAGCCTTATAGCGTATATATATATTTTGCTACATTACTTTTTCTTGTTTTCATAGCTAACCAATTGATATACAGTTTTTAATCATAAACGCCTTTTTGCTAAGCTTAATATGAAGCAGAATAGCAAACCAAACTTCTTGTAAAAATTCCATCATTATATGCGGTTGGTCGTTATAACCAGCATCGTTATAAATGATTTTTACTGTATACTACTATTTATTACATTCAATTTGACAAAAATAAAATTATAATACTACAACTAAATATAAATACAACGAAACTTTAAAACAAATAAATGTAAAAAAACCTTGCTTTTTGCTCCTTTATTTTTGCGAAATTATTGAAAATATCTTTCAAAACCATTTTACTGACATGTGTTAAGTCTCAATAGCCAATAATGCACATTCTACTTTGACCAATAGTATTTCTTTTGTAAACTTTTATTGATAACAACGTACAAAGATTGACCAGGGCTTACCATAACTAGTAAAATTTGACACTGGTCGGAATATACGACCTTCTTCATTTGTATTTCGTATATTCCGACCAGTGTCAAATTTTACTATTTATAATCTTTTATTATTCGTAATTTACTAAACGATCTTTCGGCAGAGGCAGCTGACACGGGTAGGGTAAAAAATAGCATAAAGTAAAAATTTCCGTAAAGTTACTTTCTACAAATAGAATATTATATTTTGTAATTAGCAAACAAAAAAATTATCTAATAGACATGTCTGCCATTAAATCCTGTTTGACAAGCGTGATTAAATTACAATAGTAAATGGGCAGTTGGGACGAGAATACAGATGAATACTCTTTTATGAGATTTTCACACTCACTTTGCAATTCAGCGTTTGACATATTTATTATTTTTTCTGTTCTAATATTGCAAAATATTTTTATACTAATTTCATGCTTTCGAAACGACTTTTAATTTGCATTATAATTTTGCCTAGAACATAGTAAAAAACACTGATTTTAAAAAATTGATCTCTATTATCAAACAAAAAATCTGAAGCTAACTCGTCATATTGTTTTTTAATTCTACGTTATCGTTTATTTTCAAATTTAGGATCTATCCTGCACTTGTATGAAATACGAATTACGATGTTGTATTTTCCAAAATTAACACTAAAACCATTGGTGTTTTAAAGACAGTGGACGCTA